>ML777414.1:279519-303139 GCA_009831015.1 Picea engelmannii
CTCCTACATACTCTTCCTCTTTTCCTAGTCCTTCACTTCTTTGGTCAGTTTTCAAAGATTTCCCCCTTAATGGTCACATTCCATAGCTTGCAACTATGGAGCCCCTCCCAATGGTGACATCATATCTTCCTTTGATCCTCTCTGCTCCACTGGTACCATTGTTATTTTTCACCTCTACGCTTGCATTGAACTTAGGTTGATGCATGTCGCCCCCTATGCTTGCATAAAATACCCCATTGATGCATGCCACTTCTCATTCTTGCACTAAATCTTGCCTTGAAAAGGGGTATTTATGAATCAATGGGGTATTTGATAGTATTTATGCCTTGAAAATACCCCATTGATGCATGCCACCTCTCATTCTTGCACTAAAAGGATAAGCCAGCCCTTAGGGAATCACTTTTCCAAACCAACTTATGCTTCATTGCTTCCCATGTTTTTTGTACGGTGTTGGCTACAAAATTCCCTTGATGATCACTAAAATGCACATAGTTAGGAGAGTTTGCATATTAAGATTGTTCCAAATCCTTTTGCCTAAAGGGGTGCCAAAAGTGATGTAGTTTCTCAAGATACTTTTCCAATGTTCATGACCTTTCACCAACCTGATGATTCATTTGGTGCATAAACCCTGGACCTATGTGCATGTAGATATGATTCTCATTCATATCCAATATTTGGGTACACAAAATAGATTCTATTGAATTATGTGGAATCATTTTTCTCCTTTTTGCATTGGTCCATATAAAAGTTCATAAATCACTTCTCCAACTGCTTGTACGATTTGATAGAGGTAACCCAATATGAGGAATAATATACATGAGTGACACCGAACACTTTAGTGCATAACAGGGACTTGGTAGAGAGAGACATGCTCAAGAATCCACTTGTCAATTTTCTTAGCAAATCTTTGAAAAAAAACCTCTCGTTGTTCCTTTTGAAATGCATGAAAAGAAAGAGGGATTCCTATGAATTTGAAAAATTGGTTAGATTGAATCCAAGTCCATCGTTGGTGCATGAATCACTTGAGGGTTTTTCTTTGACTCATCCATACATAGTGTTTTGGCCAATCGACAATTTGGACCCTAAATCTTCATAGAAAATTTGAAGACAATCCAATATCTAGCATGGTTAATTGATAAGAAAACTACAACCTTGACAAAAAAAGTTTCATCAACCTTAATTAAAATAAGGCTTTGGTAAATGTATCCCACGAATTGAGCCAATGCAATCTATCTTGAATTTGTGCGCCCCAAGATTTGCAAGTTTATTTTACCTTCAAAAAAATATCATCTTAAGCACTATGGCCTAGCTATATTCATTAAAAGGGATAAGCTCTGGCAATTAAGATAGTGATTCCAATTCTTCTTTCACAACCTTTTGCTTCATTCTTCTAACAATGACAAGTTTTCCACAATAGCCCCACAAAAAATTAGTGACCCAACTAATATCATTCTCCCATCAAACTTCCCATATTTTAAGGCCTCTAGGCCATGAAATTAGGTTCCAAATGCATTTGAAGACTCCAACACACATTTCCTACTTAACATGAGATACATAAAGCATTAAAATTACCTTCACGACTTTGAATTTTGCATCTCCCAAGAGATGGAAAAATGATATGTTGATGATCTAACATAGTAAGCAATCCTTGAACTTGCATGGATCTTCTCCTATTATAATCAGAGGAGAAAAATGCATGTTTAGTAAGAACATATTGGTTTAGTCACTTCAACACTTTGTTACCTCTTTTATGAAAATTGGACCAAGTAAATCACAACCCAAGAGAGTCTTGACAAAAAACAATGTTGGGGTCGTACAACACGAGCCTAGCCTTTAGCCCATTCCAAGCCATTTTCTCCCTCAAGGGTGTTTGAACAAGTAGCAATCTCTCTTTATCTTCTTAACTCTCTGCATTGTTAAAATCTTCACACAACCATATGGTTTTGGGAGCTCATTGGCCAACCAATCCTACATGCCCACTCTCTCATTTGAATCATTTGAGGCATATATGTTGACTAGTGTTGAAGGAAAATCTCCCTGCATATAGGTAGATCTCCTCAAAGAGCTAGACTCTTAACTCTAAGATAGAAAGTGCTTATCATGGTCACTGACTTCCTTTTAGATCTAGGTGGACTAGTGTGTGAGAAGGAAGGAGAAGAGAAATACCTTTAATTGACATTTGTCCCTGCACGACTCGAGTTGAGCTCCAATCTTTCGCTCCTCGATGGATCCTGTAAACAAAGAAAGTACGACCACTTCCTACTCTATCAAGATTAGTCCGAATAGATCTATCTACTAAAGAGACAAATTCATGTGAGATTGAACACGAATTAGAAATAAATAGGCCAAGCAAATTATATTAATGAGGACAAAACATTACTTACAGTCGTAGATGGATTGCAGCAGTTTCGCCAAGTCCTCCTTGTCTAACCCTTGCTCAAAAGATCCACGATCTGAATGATGGTAGCTTCACCAATTTCTCCCTATGAGATCATAGGTCTCTTGCTTCCAAATCATCTATGTTCCAGCACCACTTATAAGATCATAAGTTTGGTGTGATTCTCCCTTTCCATTCCCCTTTCACCATGAGAAAGCTTGCTTATATAGCCTTGGAGAGGCTCAACAACTTGAGATATCTTTGGGGTGAGTTGAGGATTTTCCTCCTTCAGTTAAGGATCTGCCCTAAGATCATGGCTTGATTGAGGATTCGAATCCAACTACCTTGTAAGAGTGAAAAGATCCTTCCCCCATTCTTCTCAACAAATCAACTGTTGCCTAGAATAGGTGGTGCTCCCTCAAAAGGGCACTCAGAGCGTTATAACGCTCCCTAGTAGTGTATAGGGGAGCGCCAACACTCCTGAGGGTAGGAGAGCTCCTGAAAAAGGGCCAATGAGTGTTATAATGCTCCCCGATAGCTTATAGGGGGCGTCAGCACTCCTGAGAGAGGTATAGGGGAGCGCTCCCCTCCAAAAACTCAATTTGTTTGGTGCTTTCAGATGGCAAGAGGTTCATAAGCCTGTTGAATCATTTCTCTTCTTCCAAATCAAATGTTTGAGGTGTTTCAAGTGTCCTTCTCATGTCGTTATAGGCATGACATAGGCATCATGGAAGTATTATTTCTTTGACACTTGTGAGCAAAATGTGACACTTGCGACACTTATAATGATGACACTTGCGACACTATCGAAGTGAGTAATTTCGATGTGTAACAGATTGCCCCCCAAAGTATGAAGTTAGAACATGAGAACTGATAACTGAAATGCTTTGCAGACTTTCAAGCAAGGGTATAGATGCAGAGAACCTGACAAAAGCTGCACACAAACATCCAACAAAAATTATGACATGTTTCAAACCCAAGGCAGGCATACCTATGCTTGGGTGATCAAGACTTGCAAGATATGGCTGCCATAAAATACACTGTGGATCCATAATTGTATTGATAAAAGGTATAGCCACCGAGGATACATTGTGGATCTATACTCATATGACCTAAACTAATCGTAGCCACCAAGAATACACAGTGGATCTACGAGATGACAAGACATAGCCACGACCAATACAAAGTGGATCTATGTAACAGTATATGTGTCATTGTTCAAAAGAAATTCCATCGCAACCTGGGCAAAGTACATATAAGAGTGACAACTCAACCCAGGTTCTTCTTACCGATATCGATGTAGTACGAATCTAACCATGTGAATAGATGTCCTGATGTCGAACATGGAAGAAACCACTTGATTACCGGTCAATGATGTATAACGTTAACAAGTGCAAGGGAGATCACCATTGATGTCAATGATTCCCATGGTACTCTAGTACATTCCAACGAATATGAATGGATGAGCTGAGGTCGAACATCTATGGAATCTGCTAGCAATTTTCTTGTCTCGCGATTAGGCGTACCCAGATCTGCAGTTTGCACGGGAAGCACCTGAGCATATCCCAAGAGAATCCCTTTTCTGTAGCAGCAAGTCGAGCAGGCGGGCGGGTGAAGTGTCATCTTCAGCACTCGAGAACCATCCTCAAAGAAAATATACGGTCAGAATCTTACAGAGGAGATCGACGAAACCCCGTCGGCAGTTTCATCTCTAGAAGTTGCACCGAGGTTAACCCCTAGTGTGCAGAGGAGGACAATCGGATTTTTTGAAGACAAGAAACTCTTGCATGTAGGAATCGCGATCCGCGATTTCCCTACTAGATCATAACAGTTCGTCAGTAGTGACACGTGTCGAGAGATCCCTCAAAGTCGAGGATCGGGAAACTGAAAGTCCCATGCACATGACAACGGGAATCACGATATCTCGATATGCGATTTCCCGACGGAATTAAGGACCATAGTGCGGGACAGGTGTCAGAAGATCAATCCTTGTAGGGAGTTAACGCCAAGTGGCATCGGCATATCGCGATCTCGGAGATTCGTAAGTTGGAGCTGCAAAGATTTGTGTCCGGAGTTGCGAGCTCGCGAGAAACGATGTCTCGGTAACCGCCAGTTAGCATGTGAGACCGCTAGTGGAAGACAGGTGGCAGGTTTTTGAGATGGGGGACATGTCCATGGCCATGAGCCATCGGGTTTCGGGGGATCGCGAGTCCGGAGGATGCGTGTTTGTTGACATCGCAAACCGTGAAACTTCGATGGAAAGTATGGCCGAGGGCATATGGTGATGGTCACTTGGACCAAGGCCTATTCAAAGGGCTAGCATGGAAGGCACATCGGCAATCGAAGAATCGTGAGTCCCGATGACTTGTGTATCGAGACATCAAAAGAACCGAAGCCCCGACAGAGGTTCGGCTCAAGTCATATAAAAGGTGGTCGCATGGATCATAGTATAGCCAGGAGGGCTAATCTATACACGCACTCATCAGAGAATCGGTGATCGGGAGTTCAAAGGGTCAAGAAATCTTGACAGCGGAAGGCGTGAAACCCCGAAACCCGATACAGAGTTAAGAAAAGGTCTCGGTGAAGTTCAGGAGATCATGAGAGAAGGAGAAAGAGGGTGGGTGAAGCCTTGCATCACCCATTTATTGCAGAGTATGGAGGACCTGGCTGAAATTGACCAAGGAAGGTCCCTTGTACCGATACTCACCAGGAAAACCTGCACACGCTAGTTCAATATTCAAAGGGATCAGCTACCCCCTGGCGCGAGCCATGCTGAATTAAAGAGGTGCACGATAGGGGAGTAGAGGGAAGATTTGATTGAGGTAGACCAAGGTCCCATTCTGACAAAGAAGATCCTTAATGATAAGCATTGAATTCATGATATCATCGTGCCTTCAGCGCCTGAGTTAGTTCCAAGTATATGTAGGCATTTTTGCCATTTTTGTAAGCATCGATGGTAGAGCAGAGCTCCTGGCTGTAAAGTTTAACAGACATTCTAGTCTTGTTGGATATACATCTGTATATGAGATATATTGCTATATGACAAACAGTTTTCCTTTTCCATCTATGTTTCGTCTAAAACCAAAGGGTTCATGATCGAATGTTTCGCATGAATTAGTACAGTTGTGTTATGACAAATGATTTGTTGTTGCATTACCGTCTCCGCTAGTTTCCTGCATTTGGGTGTAAGAAGATCTTGCCTTCAGATGTTTCCTCTCACAGTCTATTAGGAACCTGCTGTTTATGACAGACTTTCGCTTCCCTTTTATATAATCTTTCGTCTGCTCACTCTTTACTACGACACACTGTCTGGAGTTTATAAAGACCTCACTCACTTGCGTATGCCTCGCCTAGTTTGGAGTTGAATGATATCGTTTTGAGTTGGCTTCCATTCAGTCACCCCATCTATAAACAAACTCTGACATAAAACTGATGGGCGTCGGGCTCTTCTCCTGATAGCAATCCAGGAGTGACTTCCGTCACCAACATTTCTGGCGCCGTTGCCGGGGACGAAATTGAAAATTTTCCCTGGGCAGAACGACAACGATCAGTTGATTCTGAAGGTGCATCAGATATCAGAACTATTGATATTTCTGCTATGCACCTGGCGACTCCACTGTGACAAATCCACTGGGGAGAACCTACTCTATTAGTTGTGGCTTTCAGAGGCAAGCATACGTGGTCTCATCCACTGCTCCCTCTAGCTACGCCTAAAACAGATCCGGAGGCAGTGCTCAGAAAGGGAAAGGCCCCTGAAGAAGGAGCTTCTACCGCTGAACCAGGTAATCCAACATCTCTTTCTATAGAAACTCCATTTTCTTCTCCTCGACTTCCTAGTAGGCTTGTCTCTACAGTTTCCCTTTTCCTAAATTTTGGGAGTGTTCCTGTTGAGTTTTCCTCTTCTGGCCTGGTATCGGAGGGACGAGACCTTGTCACTCCCATCTCCCCTGAAACTGTACCTTGGCATTGGGCCGGGACCATTGAAGATCTTCCCGCTCCTATCTTTACTACTCTTGCACAAGGAGGAGCACCTGCTAACTTAAGCTCGTTAGTTTCCTCCTTGAACCCACTTTTGTTTCCCACTCCACTTTGAGACTCATTACTCGTAGCCCCTTCGCGAACTCCTTCTCCTCCAAGTTCTCTGCCACCTAATATTCCTATGGATGGTGCTAACCCCCCTATGACTAGAATGGAAGCTATTATAGCCACTAGGTATGCCCCCCTTATGTTACCTCAGCCCCTCAATGCTCTTCCGGCAGATGGTTACCTCAAGCAGCTGCCTAAGTTTACAGGAGAAGGGGACATAACTGCAGAAGAACACCTAGACGCCTTTTACAGTTTCACAGATGATAATGTCATCATGCATGCAGATGTATCGATGAGGATTTTTGTCCATAGCCTCCAAGGCGAGGCTAGAAAATGGTTCAAGGCCCTGCCTCCTGGATCCATTGATGGGATTGAAGCATTAGACAATGCCTTTTTGAGACAATGGGGAGATAAAAAGGATTTCATGTATTACATGACGGAGTTTGGGTCGTTGAAGAGAAACGAAGGAGAGTCTGTCTCCAACTTCTCCAAGAGATTTAATAAAATGTACAATAGAATCTCTGCTGAGATAAAACCCTCCGAAGCTTCTGCAAAGATCACTTACTCCAGCACCTTTGATCCTGAATTTTGCCTGCTGCTAAGGGAGAGAAGAGTTCCTATGCTGTCCCTCATGCAGGATGCGGCCATGGAGGTGGAATCTAACATATTGGTTGTCAACCGACTCAGGAATGCAGGTGATAGAAGTACATCCAAGAGCAGGCCTGAAGCTCCCTCATCCAGTTCCTCTCCCCTGCCCCATCAGATAGATGAGACAACTAGAAAAATAAAATCACTTGCTTCCAAGGTCGAAAGGTTGGAATTAGAAGGGAATCCCATGTACAGAAATCCCCAGAGCACTGATAATAGAGGTTTTAGATAGCCTTCTAATAATATGCCTCAGGCTTTCCTGAGGGAACAAATAGGAAAGGACAGAGAAGATCAAAGGGTTCAAACCCCCCTCCAAGACAACTTAGTTGGTCATGAGGAAGGAGATGACATAGACGAGTTTGGCCCCGAAATCCACAGTGTTGAGGAAGCTCCTCCTTTTCCCCATTTGACTCAGTCTGCATATGAAAAATCCCTGATGAACATTCAAATCCATGAGCTAGGTAAAGGAGAAAGGGCCGGCCACGCCTCTAACAGATATAATCTCAGGTCGAAAAGGAAAGAAGGAGAATTTGATAGCCCAAACCAGCCCCTCCTAGCAGAAAGACCTACTAAAGTTGCAGCAGCCGCTACTAAAGATAAAAGAGCTCAGAATGCATTGTCAGCAGCCAAAGAACCCATCACCGAGGTAAGGGAAACTCCTAAGCCAATTCCATCCTTTAACTTTGAACATGAAATTCAAAAAATCAGGATTCCCGTCCCCCTCTCAGAGCTAGTAAAAAATGAAGATTTTAAAAGATCCCTCTCCAAGATGCTACAATCCGAGTCTCCCCAGCCTCCCTCTGACTCAGTAAACCTCCAATATGAAAATCCAGCCGTCGTCTTAGGCCCCATGGTAGAAGACAGAGATGACTCATCCCCCCCTTCTACACATCCCTGAACATACATGATAAAGTACTGCATAACTGCCTCATAGATTCAGGAGCCTCCCATAACCTTATGCCCAAGGTACTCATGGAAGAATTGGGACTGGAGGTGACAATAACTTATCATGATTTATATTCTTTCGATTCAAGGAGAGTACAATGTTTAGGAGTCATCAAAGACCTAGTGGTTTCCATGTTTCAGTTGCCCATGAAAAGCATGGTTATGGATATTGTGGTAGCCGATGTTCCCCCCAAATTCGGTATGTTGTTGTCTAGATCGTGGATCAAAAAGCTTGGGGGGACACTACAGATGGATCTCACATATGCCACCATTCTGGTCTTCGGAGGGGAACAAAGAAGGTTATACAGAGAAACTCAGTTAGCCTATATTGTCAGTGATGAGGCAGACGCTACCAATCACCCCATCTTTGCACTTGACACCGACTTGGGGTCTAGTTTGTTGCAGCTTACCGATGCCCTTGAAAGCTCTTTACAAATCAGAGAACATCCTAGCCTTGATCATCCGATTTCCCCTCAAATCTCTTCTCTGTGGAAGATGTTTTCTGACAGAGCTTCTTCTAGCGAAGGAGCTGGCGCTGGAGTGGTTTTCATATCACCTTGTCTAGAAGTCATATCCCTGTCATACAAGCTGGAGTTCGAAGTCACCAATAACGTGGCAGAGTATGAAGCTCTTGTTCTGGGTATGAGGGCCGCAAAGGAAATGGGAATTGAAGAGATAACAATATTCGGGGATGTTGAGTTGATTATTCAGCAGATAAGGAATGCTTATCATGCCCATAATTCCCGGCTCAGGAATTATCGAAATGAAGTATGGGACCTTATTGATAATTTCTTTTTGGATTTTAACATTTCTTTCATCCCGAGGGGAGAAAATACTTTGGCCGATTCTTTAGTTGTCTCATCCAGTTTGCTCAAATTTCCTCTGTCGGCTAGGATAAAAACTGATGTTGATATAAGATATAGGCCTTTGGTGCCAGACAATGTCAAGCATTGGAAGGTGTTCGAAGATGATTCTGAACTTGAAAGGTTTCTCCAATCAGTGGATGAATTTTCTGCGTTGCATATTGACCAAGATCCTGATTTGGAAGGCAACCCCCGTCCTGAGGAGTTTTTAAATAAAATCGCTAATCATCAGATCATTCAGCTTCCCAGTAATCACATTCCGAGGGGACTTGTCCCTTTAGAAAGATTGTTCGAAGGGAATGATGTGCCGGTAAAGGGCAAGGTCTCAAATGAAGATACCAAGACAACCGAATGCAACATTGGTTCACAGGAGAAGCCCAAGTTTGTCAAATTGTCAAGCAGTTTGACCAGGGAACAGAAGGCCGAATATACTAAGATGCTAAAAGAGTTAGATGATGTGTTTGCATGGACATATGAAGGCCTCAAGACCTATGACACATCTGTCATTGAGCACAAGATCCCACTAAAGGAAGAGGCTAAACCATTCAGACAGAAGTTGAGACAGATAAATCCCATGTTGCTACCTGTCATGGAGAAAGAAGTGAAGAAGTTGTTAGATGCCCAAATTATCATCCCCTTGAGATATTCTGAGTGGGTGGCCAATTTGGTCCCAGTAAGAAAGAAAAGTGGAGAAATCAGACTCTGTGTTGATTTCAGGAATCTCAACAGAAGTTCAAAGAAAGACAATTACCCCCTGCCTAAGATGGAACATATATTGCAGAGGGTAATTGGGGCCTCCAGGATATCCATGATCGATGGGTTTTCTGGCTATAATCAGATATCGTTCATGCTTGAAGATAGGGAGAATACAGCCTTCACCACTCCTTGGGGTACATTCATGTATGCCAAAATTCCTTTCGGATTGATGAACACAGGAGTAACATTTCAGCGAGCTATGGATATAGCGTTCATAGGGGAGAAGGACCAGTTTTTTGTAATCTATCTGGATGATATCATAGTCTTCTCCAAGACAGAAAAGGAGCACTGCTACCACTTGAAAAGGTTCTTCATGAAGTGTTGGAGGTATGGCTTATCCTTAAACCCCAAGAAATCATTGTTTGCTATGAAGGAGGGGAAACTGTTAGGACATATAGTATCGGTAGCAGGGGTGAGAATTGATCCCAGCAGGGTGGAGGCAATTCAAGCCTTATCACTTCCCAGGTCTAAAAAATAGGTTCATGCCTTTTTGGGGAAAATTAATTTTCTAAGGAGGTTTGTCTCGAATTTTTCCAAGCTAGTGAAACACATCACGGCCATGCTCAGGAAGGGAAGCGAAGTGAAATGGACCGCTGAACCCAGGGAATCTTTTGACTAGATTAAAAGGGCATTGACTGAGGCACCTGTGCTTATCAGTCCTGACTATTCCAAAGAGTTCCTAATTTTATCCTTTGCTTCTTTTGATACAGTGGCGACGGTCTTATTGCAGAAAAATGAGGAAGGGCATGAACAGCCCATCGCCTTCTTTAGCAGGGCATTAAGAGACACAGAACTCTGGTATGAGATCATGGAAAAGCAGTCTTATGCATTGGTGAAAGATCTCAAAGCTTTTAGGGTCTATGTATTGCACTCAAAGATCATTGCATATGTCCCCATAGCCTCTATGAAGGACATTCTTATACAACCCGACATGGATGGGAAAAGAGGTAAGTGGATCGCCAAGATTCTAGAATTTGATATAGAAATTAAGCCCACCAAGTTGATAAAGGGACAAGGCTTAGCCAAACTTTTAGTTGAATCCAATTGCAAAGCCTTGGCGATTAACTTCGTCAATGCGCAAGCTGAGTCATCCAACAAGCATTTTCAAGGCGCCTTACCACTAGCAGCTTGCGACTGGTACAAGGATATCTTGTATTTTTTGCAAGAATTGAAGCCTCCTAATGGATTGGGAAAAAGCAAGGCGAGAGCTCTAAAGCTCAAGGCGGTCAAATATTGCCTCATTGACCAAACCCTGTATTGGAACGACCCCCTAGGGTTATTATTAAGATGCCTGGATCCGCAAGAGGCCTAGAAGGTTATGTTTAATTTCCATAGAGGTCTCTGTGGAGGTCATCATTTCTGGAAGACCACAGCTCACAAGGTCCTCTGGGCTGGGTACTATTGGCCCACTTTATTCCCCAATGTCTACAGAGAAATTAGAGCTTGCATCAAATGCCAGAGGTTCTCAGGAAAGCAGCAGCTCAAATCTTTGCCATTAAAGCCTGTAGTAGTTCCAGCGCCTTTTCAGCAGTGGGGGTTGGACTTCATCGGAGAGATTCATCCTCCCTCAAGTGGCCAGCACAGATGGATCCTCACCGCGATAGATTACTTCACCAAGTGGATAGAGGTTGTCCCCACCTGAAGCACTTCTCACAAAGTAATTATCAGCCTCCTGGAGGATATCATGGCTAGATTTGGTTGCCCTAGCAGAATTGTCACCGATAATGCCGCCCCCTTTAGAGATGAGCCTCTGGTCAAGTTTTGTGAACAGTTTGAGATTTCACTGATTCACTCTACCCCCTATTATCCTCAGGGAAATGGACTGGCGGAGTCCTCCAATAAAGGTTTGATCAAGCTCATTAAAATATTATTGGAAGACAATAAAAGGGCCTGGGATGCAAAACTTAAATTCGCTCTGTGGGCTGACCGAGTGACGACAAAGAAGTCCCTAGGAATTTCACCCTTCCAACTTGTTTACAGGACAGAGGCTGTTTTCCTTACTCAGCTCGCCTTACCTGTGGAAAAATTCCTCCGGGACCTTGAGGAGGAGCCTGACCATATGGTCAGAAGGATTCATCAGATGGTGGAAGTGCAACAAACAAGGGAACAGGTCATGAACAGGGCCCACGATCATCAACAAAAGATCAAGCAGACTTTTGATAGAAGGGTCAAGAAAAAGGAGTTTGAGGTCGGGGACTTGGTTTTTAAATGGGACACACCCAGACAGGACAAAGGCAAGCATAGCAAATTCAACGCCCTCTGGATTGGCCCCTTTAAAATCTCTAAAATTTCCTCCAACAACACCTATGGGTTGCAGGATCTGGAGGGTGAAGAGGTTTTCAACAGCCCAGTGAATGGGCATTTTCTGAAAAAATGTTTTATTTGAGCCCTAGGCGGCTCCTCTGTTTGTAAATATTGTCTATTACTTCTTTGATTATTTTTCTTTCTGTATGTTTTCGGCTTAATAAATGACTCCATAACCCAACAACAAGGCATTGAAGCTGCGAAATGAGTTCTTAGAGCATCGCAGGGACGACTCTATCCCCCATGGAGCCTAATGTTAGCGATTTTTCTTGTCTCAGGATTAGGCATACCCAGATCTGTAGTTTGCACGGGAAGCACCTGAGCATATCCCAAGAGAATCCCTTTTTTGCAGCAGCAAGTCGAGTAAGCGGGCAGGTGAAGTTTTGTCTTCAGCAATTGAGAACCATCCTCAAAGCAAATCTACGGTCAGAATCTTACAGAGGAGATCGATGAAATCCCGTCGGCAGTTTGATCTCTAGAAGTTGCACCGAGGTTAACCCCTAGCGTGCAGAGGAGGACAATCGGAGTTTTTGAAGACAAGAAACTCTTGCATGTAGGAATCGCGATCCGCGATTTCCTGACTGGATCATAACTGTCCGTCAGCAGGGACACGTGTCGAGAGATCCCACAGAGTCGAGGATCGGGGAACTGAAAGTCCCATGCACATTAAAACGGGAATTGCGATATCTCGATATGCGATTTCCCTATGGAATTAAGGACCATAGTGCGGGACAGGTGTCAGAAGATCAATCCTTGTAGGGAGTTAATGCCAAGTGGCATCGGCATATCGCAAGCTCAGAGGTTCGTAAGTTGGAGCTGCAAAGATTTGTGTCCGGAGTTGCGAGCTCGCGAGAAACGATGTCTCAGCAACTGCCAGTTAGCATGTGAGACCGCTAGTGGAAGACAGGTGGAAGGTTTTCACGATGGGGGACGGACCGTTGACATGTCCATGGCCATGAGCCATCGGGTTTCGGGGGATCGCGAGTCTGGAGGATGCGTGTTTGTTGAAATCGCAAACCGTGAAACTCCGATGGAAAGTATGGCCGAGGGCATATGGTGATGGTCACTTGGACCAAGGCCTATTCAAAGGGCTAGCACGGAAGGCACGTCGGCAATCGAAGAATCGCGAGTCCCGGTGACTTGTGTATCGAGACATCAAAAGCACTGAAGCCCCGATAGAGGTTCATCTCAAGTCATATAAAAGGTGGTCGCATGAATCATAGTATAGCCAGGAGGGCTAATCTGTACACACGCTCATCGGAGAATCGTTGATCGGGAGTTCAAATGGTCAAGAACTCTTGACAGCGGAGGGCGCAAAACCTCGAAACCCGATACAGAGTTAAGAAAAGGTCTTGATGAAGTTCAGGAGATTGTGAGAGAAGGAGAAAGAGGGTGGGTGAAGCCTCGCATCACCCATTTATTGTAGAGTATGGAGGACCTGGCTGAAATTGACCAAGGAAGGTCCCTTGTACTGATACTCACCAGGAAAACCTACACATGCCAGTTCAATATTCAAAGGGCTTAGCTACCCCCTGGCGTGAGCCATGATGAATTAAAGAGGTGCACGATAGGGGAGAAGACGGCGGATTTGATTGAGGTAGACCAAGGGCCCAATCTAACAGAGAAGCTCCTTAACGATAAGCATTGAATTCATGATATGATCGCGCCTTTAGCGCCTGAGTCAGTTCCAAGTATATGTAGGCATTTTTTCCATTTTTGTAAGCATCAATGGTAGAGCAGAGCTCCCGGCTGTAAAGTTTAACAGACATTCTAGTCTTGTTGGATATACATCTGTATATGAGATATCTTTTTATATGACAGACAGTTTTCCTTTTCCATCTATGTTTTGTCTAAAACCAAAGGGTTCATGATCGAATGTTTCGCATGAATTAGTACAGTTGTGTTATGAAAAATGATTTGTTGCTGCATTACCGTCTCCGCTGGTTTCCTGCATTTGGGTGTAAGAAGATCTTGCCTTTAGATGTTTCCTCTCACAGTCTGTTAGGAACCTGCTGTTTATGACAGACTTTCACTTCCCTTTTATATAATCTTCCGTCTACTCACTCTTTACTACGACTCACTGTCTGGAGTTTATAAAGACCTCACTCACTTGCGTATGCCTCGCCTAGTTTGGAGTTGAATGATATCGTTTTGAGTTGGCTTCCATTCGGTCACCCCATCTATAAACAAACTGTGACATAAAACTGATGGGCGTCGGGCTCTGCTCCTGATAGCAATCCAGGAGTGACTTTCGTCGCCAAAAGAATCATCCGATCAGAGGTCAATGATGTAAACCCACTATCGAATGTGAGGAGGCCTGCCATTGAAGCATGCAGGTCCCAAAGTACTAATTGGTTTCTAAATCTAGTCCCTGGATAATGTGTTGAAGTCGACAGGAGGGCTTTGATGTATCCCCCATCAACGACACGAAACAGACACAAAGATGTAATTGGTAGATCAAATGAGCATGGATTGACACGGGTATTGAGACAAGATATTTGTGATGGCTGACTCTCGAGGTGGATACTTCCCTTGAACACTGAGGAACAACAACAGAAATGTGACATGGACCAAAACACGATAGTGCAGTGGATACTGTGACTTACGTCAGGTGACCCAGAGGAGTGAAAGAAACTCAAAGGATTGGCTCAGTGCAGAGGTTCAGCGGATTATAATGCATGCAAAAACAAAGTGTTGTGTTCGAGGGTGACTCTAAGAGTTACTTGGTAATGTTCTCAAAAAAACTACTTGGCTTGCTTCTTTCAATTTTTTCCCCCATCCAGATAGACAAGTACCTCTTTTTAATTTAACAAGCTCGAGGAGGGTAACACAAGATCAATATAACTCACCTTCGGTAAGTTCCTCTTCCTTTGTTTAACAAACTGGAAGAAGTAAGGGTTTGATCCAGTATGGGCATGTCGATGTTTTTTTTAGGGAGTCCAAAGACAGAAAACTCGAAGGTTTTTCATGATTATAGAGTCTGGAAAAACACTTAAAAGAGAAATCTCTCAGTTCCTTTTTCGTAAAGTAGTCTGATGAGACCAAAAAAGAGATAAGCTATCGCTCAACAGATGTTTTCTTCAAATACTTTAACAAGCGTGAAGAGAACAAGGTCGCTCGACAATCTTTTCATCTTTAGAGAGTTTGAAAAGAACTTAAAGGTGACTCCAATGTTGTCATTTTTCATAATGTTAGTCTCGCGAGGCCGAAAAAGAGATAAATTATCACTCGAAAGACGCCCTTTCAAACCGTTTAATGAGTGGAAAAGGAAGCAAGATCACTCGACAATCTTTTCATGTTTAGAGAGTCTGAAAAGAGCTTAAAGGAGACTCCAGGGGGTTCCTTTTTTGTGTATCCATATAGGTCCGAAAAAGAGATAAAAGTCTACCAGGATGCATTCTCATGTATTTACGAGCACGAGAAAGAACAAATACTAAGCTCGGTATGCCCCTAGCTTGAAAGCTAGTGGCTTAGCTCCAGAAATATCATCAAAGGCTGGAGACATGCCCTCCAAGCGTCGATTCATTCACCGGCTCTGAGGTCATCACCAATTTCTCTAATAGATGAGAAAAAAGAGAAGGGTGGATGAAAATAAGGTTCAAGAGAGGTGACTATTTCATTTTTTAACGAGCTTGACATAGGAAAAGAACTATGCTCAGGACCTCTGTTTCATTTTTTAACGAGCTTGCCATAGAGAAGAGAAACTATGCTCGTGGTTTCGTCTGGATCATGGCTTCCAAGAGGATAATGCTCTGGAAGGGTACCATGTCAATGGATAAAATGTGGTCATGACCTCCAGGAGATCTTTGTTGGATGGAAGATAATCACTTGAGAAGGAACACATGTCGAGGGCCGCTATAGGAGTAAGGAGATTAGGCTCCAATAATCCTACCGAAGAAATCACCATGTCCACTACCGGATCCAAATCGTCGGAAGTTGAAAGCATGGGAGATGATGAAAAATCAACACCAGGAGGGGAGATAGACGGTATATCTACCCGGAACACAAGGGGGAAGAAAAGAGGATCGGTGACAGTTATTATCCCGAGGTAACTTGTTAATGTGAAACATTTCCAGAATAGATTCATCTGAAGGAAAAGTTGGGGAAATGTAGTCGATCGTAGATGACAAGGAACTCAACCGTGATTGCATCGAGGAACTGTCAAGTGCCAATATATGTTGGTCACTCGACGAGGGAGAAGTGGATGGGATAGAAACATATGATGTTTTGGCTGGACTAAGTGGCATGGTGTCACCTAGTGCATCGAATTCCAACGGAAGAGGTACAATCCAAGGGTCAGATGATTCCAAAGATTAATAAGTCGTAGTCGAAATCATATTGATGGTGGAAATATGATGTGTATTCGGTGGAAGTGGTGTAGGGAAGGTACCCATGAGGCTAGAATATTTCAGTAAGCCAACACCAACGCTTTCATACATGATCTTGTGGTCTCCCAAGAAAGGAATATTGTTGGTAGCGGGAGCGCGAGCTTCGGTCGTGCAGAAATCCAACTGATCAACAGTGACAATTTTTTCGTGGTGAGGAAATTGTACACATCAAAAGACCGACGAGGCAATGACATTCATAGCATAAAACCAACTTCTTCCAAGTAACAAGTTGTAATCGAGGGGAGCATCGACCACCTCGACATCAACAGTAACAGTTTTGCCACCCAATTGGATGGGCAGGGACTGTAAAATCCCATGGGGATGAAAACCTCGCCCATCGAAGGCGCGTAACATCATTGGAGATTTGTTGAGTGATGGTGATTTTAAACCTTTCCAACACGCTAAAGACATGACACAAGTTGAGGCTCCCTCATCCATAATAGTTCGATGGATTTGTTGATTGTGAACAACAACATCAACTTGGAAAGCAAGTTGGTGGGAGAGTCAAGACGCATAATTATCCAGGTTAAACATGATCTGATTGGATGACTCGGGATCAACAACACCAAGAGCAGTAAAGAGCATTCTATGTTGACTGGGGCAGTGCTGTAGAACTTCTAATGCAGACATAGCACACGGTGCTTGAGCCAAATCTTCAACAATGTTGTAGTTTTGGGAAGCATGTGAACTAGGATTAAAGGTAGCTTTGTGGATAGTGATCTTAGGAGGGCGTAATATAGAGTCGAACGTGGGTTTCTCAATCTGAAGTGGTCTAGATGGAGGATTAATCGATGGAAGACTGACGGAGGACGATGATGGATCCAGTAAAGTACCGGCACCGTTAGTGTCTTTTCCTTTGTCAGGGTTACCTAGTGTGTCATAGGTCTTAGAGCGAGTGGTCAAATTGATCCCATTAAACATATAAATATGTACACTCGACAAGGCCTCATCATTAGGTTCGCTAGAACTGCCCCCAGGAGAGGGTGTTTGAGCAACCATGGATTGTTGCTATGGAAAAGGCTGAGTAAGCACAACGGGTTGTGACTTTCCTTGGAAAATTTTGGCCACTTCATTGTGAAGTGGACAATCTCAAGTGTAGTGATCGTCACCACAAATGATACATGGGAATTTCATTTTCCATTGTGGTTGCTTTTCGGTAGCAGGTGTTTGATTTTCTTGTTGTTGATTATTATTTTTTGATTTATTCTTTGTCTTCTTCTTACCTCCAGATTGTTGTGAAGGGGTAGATTGAACTGCATTCACCTCAGAGATCTGAGTTTGGGGGGAGGTAGAGGAGGGTGTAGTCGATTTGGAAAAAGATTGAGGTTTGACGGAACCGATAACACCATCTGCATGAGATGAGGATGATGGCTTAGAAGGATCAGTATTAGCTCGAGCAGCATTCGAAAGAAAATCATACAAAGTACCAGATTGGGAATAAACCAAATCTAAGTACTGAGCCCGAGCGATGGCTTGTTCCTCTGTGACCGCACCACCCATAGCAACATCGCGAGCGATTGGGGGTAACAGTGATTTAGTAAACCATTCTGCCAATAGCATGTTAGTATTGACTCCTTGACCATCCTTCGTCGTCGCCTCCACTCATGAATATGGTCAGAGATATGCACGGAGTTAGTTTGACAAAGGGAGGTCAAGAGTTCAGTACCCATCTCGTAGTGAATAGGAAGTTGAAAGTGCATGAGGAAAGACATGGCAAGGGAATTGAAATCATGAAAATAATCATGTGGTAGTTCAATATACCACTTTGCTACTGAACCGATAAGTGTTCGCTGGAAAATACGCAAATGTATAGAATCATCCATGATGGAGTTTGATGAACACCACAAATAGAAAGTCATCACATGGTTGTTCGGATCTTCGCCAGGGTTTCCATCAAATTTTGGAATATCAAAAGGAAGTTTAGCCGGAATGACTGGCCAAACCGGTGAATGAGAAATAGGATCATTAGTTAACCGAGACAAGTCTGGGAGATCCAGAGTCGCAAGGAAAGGTAGTTGTTGGTTAATCTATGAATGATACTGGTTGGGCATAGGAACACCAGTAGGACCATAGATTGGGTTAGGTGGATAGTTGTAACCAGTAGGTCCTCCTACATACGGTTGTTGTTGGCTTGGATAAGAAGGATTTGATGGTGCATGAGAAACATTGGCATAACCCGATGGGTTCTGAACATTATAGGTCGGGTGATTTATTTGCTCGTGAGGAGGATAAACATTTTTCCCTTGAGAATGGTAAGGAGTAGATCCCGGAGGTGGATACACATGAGGCCCAGGAGGAGGATAAGACTGTGGTCCCAGATAACTCCAGGTGGTGTTTGGGATACCGCCCGGATAAGATTGCCCGTAAGATGTTTCGAAAGGGATAGGATTGGATACTCCTCCTAGTGGGTTATTATACAAGTACCCCCCAACGTGGGGTTGGGTAGCAGTGCCTCCTGAAGATACTCCCCAGAGTTGTGAAGGGTTTCCAACAAATGAGGGTTGCCCCCCTACCAGCGGTGGTATGACCGGGGTTTGACTGGCAAACAGAGGTTGCCCTCCAGGAGGAGCATGAAAAGGGGGCTATCCCCCGGGATGGGTAGGCCCACCATAGAAAGTTAGTCCTCCAGGAGGGAAAGGTATGTTGGATGGTGGTTTCCCTCCAGCCGATTATGTTTGGCCAACAGGGTCTGTGTTCTCGGGAGAATATTTCCCAGTAGGATCATGTGGAACATGCAGAGTTGTAGAGTAAAAACTTGTAGAAATAGGGGTAGAGATTGAACTGCTTTGGGGATGAGTAGAGGTGATGAGTCCAGCATTAAGATGGACTTGTGCTAGTGTAGCAGTAGGGTGAATAACCTGATCGACTGGGTGATTCATGGTTTGACCGGATGGTCCTGTTTCACTAGGAGGGTCATGAGGATGAAAGGGTTGTCGAATAGATTCGAAATGTTCATAGAGATTGCGTCCCGATGAAGTCCTCCATACAGAACGAGCAGGTGTGGGATTGGTTTCTACTACAGTGCTAGGATGAACAGGAGTCCTATACTCGTCACCAAAGATTGGTTTTGTGGATCCCATATATGTCTCGATAAATATCCTCTCCGGTAATCGTGGGATCTCTTCATCTATGACGTTCCCAAGGGAGTCTAAATGAACCAAAAGTGGTTCGAGAGGAGTTACCGACACAGGTGTAGTGGGATTTTCAACCGTGTCCAAAGCGCCTTCTAATTTATCTAACGGAGGAGCAATAACACTTCCAGCGTTAGATTGATTTTCTACCTCTCTACGGTAGTTGTCTTCTGGAGGCTTAGGAGGTAAGGGTTGATAGCCTTCCGGAGGTAGCCCTTGCATCCTACGTGATCGGCGAAGACCTTTATCGTCTATGGGCTCAATTGTGGAGAAAAAAAAAACACACTGAAAAATCTCGGGCCAACTAACAAAAAGAAATAGCATGCGCTAATAAAATCTAGGAATCAACCAAGCAGACAAAACTTCTCTCAATGATCGTACTAGTTGGTGATGAAATCCAACGTCATGTGATCAAGTCGAGAAGGGGCTGGGATATCGTGGAAAAGTTACAATGGTGACCTGCTTAATGGACTTTCACCTTGGTTCAAGATTCCACGCAGTAATTGTGGATTTACCCTCCAAGGAGCTCGAGTGAGTTTTACCAATGTCTATTCCAGGTACAGTGATACTTCCCTTCACCGTCACCTTGTGTAAGTACCTAAAGATTATGGCAACTAAAGACACCAATTCGCAATGAGTCCCTGGGCGGGTACAGTCGATAGTCCAATCTGAAACGTATGGGCAGGATAAAAAGTCCGAAATCAATCCGAAAGGCTCCCACACATAATTATGGGTATACCTTCCAGTGACCCCCAATATACGATTTGACCACTACAAACAGTTGAACCACGGAGGGATAATCTCCATAATTCGCTCGAATGCGACCTCGTGTGTAACCCCTGTGTGAGAGGGGGATCCCAGAAAACCAATACGACAATTGGATTTGACTCTCCCTATCTCAGGATGCTAATGTTTGTTTTGGAAACTTTGGAGAGTTGTACTCACAGCCTAATCCAAAGTGCTAACCCTAGTCTACTATTGGTGGAAGATCCTAAAAACAAAAATGTTCTAGATAATTTTTAATTAGCATTTGTTTTATAGTTGTTCTTTACTCAAAGGGTGTATGAGAGTGAAACTGATGGAATGAGGACTCAATTCCCAAAAATATGCATGAAAGATGATAAGAAATCATTTCTTTTCAATGAACACCTATTTAAGGGAAAGACAAAGAGTCGTTTTCACTATCAAACACTAATATGAAAAGTCCTCAAACAATTGGTTTTCAATTGAATCTAATGAAATGCTAAAGTATTTTCAAAAACACCTTCTAATATGCAAAACAAGCACTAATATGTGTCTTTGTCATTTGTATGCGAATGATGATTAATCCAATGCAAAGACTTCTCCTACAAACTACCTTTTCAGATCAAGGAGATTCAGACAAGCATGATCAGATTTTGCACACATGACACACACCCTCTTGCTATGATTGAAACAAGAAGCAAATAGAAAATAAAAGATAACAAAGAAAAATCAAACAATTCACACAAAAATGAGGTGTTCGAAGAACAATGACCTCAAAAAACCAAGTGAGAAAAGTCACAGACTTCAGATGTCCTTCACTGGAGTTCCCGCTCAATCGGATAGGAGAGAAGAAAACAGTGGATTGATTTCAAGCTCTCAACAGCAAAAACTCAAAAATAATGATGAAGGACATAAAATATGAAAAACAAGGTGTTTACTTCTTAGGAGGAAGCATGTCAAAGGTCAAAGGAAGAATCATTGAATCACAAAGCAGCTCAGCAAGTGAAAAAACAGGGTTTGGACCTCCAAAAAATGAAAATTTTTAAGAGATTTTGTGCAAAAAGGGGTTGGCGCTCTAGTGTAAGGGACACCAGGGCATTATAAAACTCTGTATAGCACCTTCAGGGAGTGTTGGTGCTCTTCTAACCTGGGCACAGGGGTGCCAGGCTTAAAAAACTCATAAAAATGTCCAAAAACCCAAAATTTCAGTCAAATTTTGACAGTCAAGATGAATGTGATGGGGTAAAGAGTCAATCAGCATGTGAAATAAAACAAATGGGTGAACAAGGACTAATAAAACAAAGGGTAAGACAAGGTCTATGAGGAGAAAACAAAACTAAGAAAGTTTCAATTCTTCCCCAGCGGAATCGCCAGTTTCTGTTGAAGGAAAATCTCCCTGCGGACAGGTAGATCTCCTCAAAGAGATAGACTCTTAACTCTAAGACAGAAAGTGATTATCATGGTCACTAACTTCCTTTTAGATCTAGGTGGACTAGTGTGTGAGAAGGAAGGAGAATAGAAATACCTTTAATCGACCTTTGTCCCTGCACGACTCGAGTTGAGCTCCAATCTTTTGCTCCTCGATGGATCCTGTAAACAAACAAAGTACGACCACTTCCTACTCTATCAAGATTAGTCCGAAATAGATCTATCTACTAAAGAGACAAATTCATGTGATATTGAACATGAATTAGAAAGAAGCAGGCCAAGCAAATTATATTAATGAGGACAAAACATTACTTACAGCCGTAGATGGATTGCAGCAGTTTCGCCAAGTCCTCCTTGTCTAACCCTTGCTGAAAAGATCCATGATCTGAATGATGGTAGCTTCATCGATTTCTCCCTATAAGATCATAGGTCTCTTGCTTCCAAATCATCTCTGTTCCAGCACCACTTATAAGATCTGTGATTCTCCCTTTCCATTCCCCTTTCACCATTGGAAAGCTTGCTTATATAGCCTTGGAGAGGCTCAACAACTTGAGATATCTTTGGGGTGAGTTGAGGATTTTCCTCCTTCAGTTAAGGATATGCCCTAAGATCATGGCTTGATTGAGGATTAGAATCCAAATACCTTCTAAGAGTGAAAAGATCCTTCCCCCATTCTTCTCAACAAATCAACTACTTCCCAGAATCGGTAGCACTCCCTCAAAATGTCACTCAGAGCATTATAACACTCCCTAGTAGTGTATAGGAGAGCGCCAGCACTCCTGAGGGTAGGAGCGCTCCTGCAAAAGGGCCAATGAGTGTTATAATGCTCCCTGATAGCTTATAGGGGGGCGCCAACACTCCTGAGAGAGTTATAGGGGAGCGCTCCCCTCCAAAAACTCAGTTTTTGGGTGCTTTCAGATGGCAAGAGGTTCATAAGCCTGTTGACTCATTTCTCTTCTTCCAAATCAAATGTTTGAGGTGTTTCAAGTGTCCTTATCATGTAGTTATAGGCACGAAATAAGCATCATGGCAGTATGCTTTCTTTGACACTTGTGACACTTGTGAGCAAAATGCGACACTTGCGACACTTATAATGACGACACTTGCGACACTATCGAAGTGAGTAATTTCGATGTGTAACAACTAGTCCTAGGTCTTGTCCATTTAGAGGAAATGATGTCCAAACCAAGTAGTGTGTTAGATCAATACCATGTCCAATGGTTAGGTAAAAATACAAGGAGATCAAGGTGGTTGCCTCTCTACCTTCAACATGGTTAGGTAAAAATACAACAATCGACCATATTAGCCAAAGAGTGACTTACAAAATTAAACCAACTACTTTAAATTCTTGCAAACATAAAACATATAACTTGGAACAATTTCATGTGTTCTCCAAACCATGGATTTGTGGCAAGGACTATAAGGTCCCGAAGATTCCATGATACTATCTTAATTACAAACTTTCAACATGAAAATTCATAGCATCATCATCTCTCAAGATCTCAAGGAAACAAAAAGCATTTGGAGAGGTACATTATGCAATTGGGGCAAGGAACACTCATTTAAGGTTCTATCATTTTGTTTCTAAGAGTCTTTAATGTAATGATCCCACTAAGAGTTAATTCATGGGAGCAAAGATTAGGCCATATGGCCCCCACATTTTAGATAGGAGGTGGGTTGGGAAGCCCCAAAGAGATATTTTCCCACAATCAAGCTAACAATCTTCTTAGAAGTTGGGGTAGGGATAGGTGCCATGGTTAGTTAATCTTTTTGGATTTGAGGATATTTTCCCTTCTTTACAACCTTTACTATTTGTGAAGGGAAAGGCCACAAAGCCTTGCATTTGAACATTGTTTGCAACTTGGGTTTCAACATTTTCCACATTGGTCAAGGGAAATCCTTAATTCTATGGTCAATGATTTGGCATTGAAACATATGTTCAAGAGCTTA
>ML777414.1:314253-324622 GCA_009831015.1 Picea engelmannii
GATACTTATATGCTGGGACTTGGCTTCACAAGAAGCAAAGAGGATCACTGTGTGTATTCTAAATTAATTGGTGATCATTTGATTTATTTAGTCTTGTATGTGGATGACATGTTGCTGATAGGAAACAACAAGGAGATTATCCAAGATGTGAAAACTCAGTTGTCCTCTAAATTCGACATGAAGGATCTTGGTGCTTCAAGTTTCATTTTGGGCATGGAAATTAAAAGAGATCGAAAAAATAGGAAACTCTGGTTAAATCAGAGAAAATATGTCGAGACAATATTGTAGAGGTTTAATATGCAGGAATGTAAACCGGTCAAGGTTCCTATTCCTGTTGGTGTAAAGTTATCTGTGGATCAGTGTCCCAAGACACATGAAGAAGAGGAGGACATGTCTCATGTTCCATATGCGAGTGCAGTTGGTAGTTTGATGTATGCAATGGTTTTTACTAGACCGGACATTGCACATGCAGTGGGAGTTTTGAGCAGGTATATGTCAAAACCAGGGAAGGAGCATTGGACAGCAGTAAAAAGGGTTTTTAGGTATTTGCGTGGCACTACTAGCTATGGATTGTGCTACGAAGGAAGACCGGGATTGGACAGAGTGGTCGATATACATGGCTTTGTGGATGCATACTGGGCTGGAGATTTGGATTGTAGGAGATCTACAAGTGGGTATGTGTTTAACCTATTTGGAGGAGCAATAAGTTGGATGAGCAAAAGACAAGTTGTAGTGGCACTTTCAACTACAGAATCTGAATACATGGTAGCCACTCATGAAAGTAAGGAAGCAGTATTGTTACAAAGATTGTGTTCAGGTATTGGGTTGGTACAAGAAGCTCTAAGGATAGAGTGTGACAGTCAGAGTGCAATTTTCTTGGCAACGAACCCTGCTTATCATTCAAAGACAAAGCACATTGATGTTCAATATCACTTTGTGAGAGACATGATTGAAAAAAGAAAGTATCACTGATGAAGGTGGACACTTTGAAGAATGTTGCAGATTCATTAACAAAATCTGTGAGCACTGAGAAGTTCTCCTGGTGTAGAGGATCCATGGGCATTGCTGCCCTGGATTGTTGACTATGTAACCCTGTAACCCCTTGTGTGCAAAGAAAACAAAAAGTGGGAGAATGTTGGGTGTGTGTTATATTCTTTGCACAGGCAGTAGTGTTTGAGCGTCTACGTCGGGCACGCAGGGGGGTCAGAGGGGGGGCAGCGCCCCCAAATTTTTTTTTCGCTGGGACGACATATTTCCAGGACCACATAATATTTAGGTGGTTTTTCGGCACATGGTTTTTTGCCGATGGTTTTCTATTTCCAGTTAAGGAATTAGGTTTTTTGGACTAATCCAGGTCATTGGGTTAGGGTTTTGGACGCCGCTGGATCCTATATGTATATTGTATTGTAAACAATGTAACACAATGTATGAATATAATATATGTTGCTTTTCCCAGTTTGGGTTTCCAGGTGAAAAATCTCTGTGTAATGTTTGTATTTGCCATTGTCTCTTTTCTGTTCTTTTCTGAATATCAGTTTGCAGTAGATATTGTACAAGGTTAGAATTTACAGGAAGATGTCATAATTCAAGAAGATAATGAATCTATAGGCAAAGAGGAAGATGAATCAACATCAGATCATTTTGAAGTATTCTTCTAAGACATCTAACTTAAAGACTCCCAGTAATGTGAATGATGAAGAGGAGGAGTCTAAGCAACAACACATGGGTCAACGTTCTATGCAGTTGAGTAGCAGAGTCATGGAAAGTTGTTATGACACATTAACAGATATGATTTCATGAGATATTTGGAAGGCCTAGTAAAGAGTAAAAAATACATGATTCAGAGAACATGCATAGCTATGGATGAAATCATATTGACAAGCAGTGAAAGGAACAACAAGATAGGGGAAGAGAAACTGTCAGTAGCAAAGATACCATCAAAGGGAAATTGTTGAATAGTGTGGTCATTGATGTCTAAGCAGTGAACATGACAAGCCATGAAGAAGGAATATTATATGAATGTTTTTAATATATGTCAGTGAATTCAAAGAGGAAACACCAATGGAAAAGAAACACCGAAAGAGAGGAAAGGAAGCAAATACAGTAAGCCCCATATTGATCTACATGACATCCTGCAGAAAATTCAAGGAGAGAGAAATCGTCAGAGAGATAGAAATAAATATCACAAGCATGAATATGGTGGGAGACATGGAGAGAGGGGGATTTACCTTTTTCCCATGATGTCAAAGGGGGAGAAAGAGAAAGATCACGAGAAAAATATCAAAATAAATAAGACAAGGTGAGAGGCTCTAAAGGGAGATACCCTTTTTCATTGATGTCAAAGGGGGAGATAAACATCAAGAGAGAAAGATGAGGAGCGATGGTCACAAGTGGAGTATGAGTCTTGGGGTATGAGTATTTCCATCAATTCCAAAGGGGGGGATTTTTGGATAGTTGATTTTGATTGATGTCAACCCTGGTCAATCCTAGAAGAATCCATGAAGAAAGTTTGGAAGCTTTTAGAAGTGATGGGTGTATTTGGAGAAGTCTCCAAAGTGGTCCCCATATGGCTTGTATTTAAGCATGGTCATCATGAGAATATTCTTTGAAGAAATCTACAAGAAGCCCTGGAAACATGGCTAAGTGGTTAAGTGGTTAAGAATCCCCAGAGGTATGGTCATGGAACCTAAATTTGTTTGAGGAAAAAGAGGATGAAGGACATGGCCCATGCATGAAAAACCGTCATATATGGATAGTCCTCATCATGTCATTTCCAACGATAGGTGGTATTCCACATGGTTCGTCACAGTTGAGGAGTTATTCCTCTTGAAGTTGAAAGCCCCAATGTATGGTTAAGAATCCCTAAACAGTTGCAACAAGAAGTTAGAAGTCATTAATTAAATGGTAAAATGGTTATAAAAAGAAAGTACAGGTCGACCCTTAATTTAAGGAAAGCAGTCACTTGGAAAAGTATAAATACACTTCAAGGAGCCTCACATTTGTACAAGAAAGATTATTGAATATCTATCAAGTGAAGTTGTGATCTCTTAATGAATTTGAGATGGTGAATCTAAGGTAGCGAAGGAGTGCGAAGGAAAAGGTCTTGCAATTTCATAGGAGAGTGAAGGTTTTATGAAAACCCTAATTTATCTTAACCACGTGGGTCAAGCTAAGGGTGTCCCACAAGGCACCTCCGCATGTTATACAGAACTCATCCAATGAGGCCTTGCATGATGACTAGGTTAGTCTCACAAGGTTGAGGCATATTTGAGAGAGATGCTCATTCCTAGATGCTAAAGTTAATAAAGGTATGAATGTATGGAATATAATGCACCATATCTATTATAGGATTAAAGGTATGTCGATATGCATATTTTGAGAGATATATTTTGGTAATGTTATGGTACATTCTTGAGGCATGTCTTAGTGATGTTGGTACATGTTGAGACACATATTGGATGTTATGGAATATGTATGAGGCGCATCTTTTGGTACTTGGTTAAGGAACATAATTGATGTTATGATACATATCTTGGTACATGGTTGATGGATGTTATGGTACAAATTTTGGTACATGGTTGATGGATGTTATGGTACATGTTTTGGTACATGGTTTATGGATGTTACGACACACATATCTTAGCACATGAATGGTGATATTGGTATATGATATATGTGAGTGGATCTGGTTTTATTTTATGATGATGTTGATAATGAGATAGCAATATCAATGATAGATACAGTGATAGTGATAGTGACAGTGACAGAGACTGTAACAGGGACAATGATAAGTTGGATTACAGGTTTATTATCAATGAAAGTGATAGTTCAGTGACAGGTTGGATGATAGGTTGATTATCAGTGACAGTGTCGGTGACAGGTTGAGTCTACACTTATATTTCAGGGAGGTAGGATGGGGCAAGGAAAGGGGGTTGTAGCCACCTACCAGTTGGTGTTGGAGAACACATCAATTTAGAGCTTCCTTTAGGTTGGATCCTTTAAATTATGGATTCGTAGTATCCTTTCGGTTGGATCCAGATAACACAGGAAATTGGAGCTTCCTTCAGGTTGGATCCTCTAAATTAGGGGGTGGTATCCTCCTTCTAGTTGGAGACAAAGAACACATGGATTTGGAGTTTCCTTTAGGTTGGAGCTTGTAAACTAGGGGGTTGGAGCCTCATTTTAGTTGTATCTAGATAATTTAAGGAGTTGTAGCTTCCTTCAGGTTAGTGCCTGTAAATAGGGGTTTCGAGCCTCCTTCCAGTTGGTGTTGGAGAATTTAGAATTTGGTGTTTCCTATAAATTTGATCTTTGATATATAAGAAATCATACCGTGTTTTTTTCCCATTTGGGTTTACACATAAATTCTAGTGTATTGTGTATATGTGGTTATTTTTTATGCATTGTTGATTGATATTGCTCATGATGTATTGAATGAAATCATAAATGATATATTGTTGATAAAGTTAATGTTCTGATTAAAAGTGGAAAAAATTGTTCCATATTGATTCACTCCCCCTCTCAGTATTGGTGAATATTCCAACAACACAAGGTTTCAGTGCCACAAATTTCTTATACAACAACTTTTCTAGTGACTCATCTAGTTTTTGTAGAAACTATTTCCTGTACCCATTTCCTCTAAAACAACGTCCATAACCATAACCATGAGAATTTATCTCCTTTACTTTAGTAGAAACATTTTCAATAATTACCTCTTCATTTGTTGAAAATATTCTAGTAGCTTATGTAGAAACATAAAATCTACAAAACATTTCATGAAAATAACATCTAGACCACTAAAAGTGAATGAGATGTGTGATATATCATTTTGTGCCATAGATTCTCCTACATCAACATGCATCTTGTATGTCATAAAACATTGTTTTTATCGTTTTAAATCCTTTCTAAGAGTTCTGATAGGAATATTTGGTGGAGTTCCAACTCCTTAGTAGATAGTTCCCCATAATTCACTGGATATAATTCCTCTATGGCTAGTCCCTTGAATACCTCTAATTAGAGTAGTAGTAACACCAAAACTACAAAACAACCCCATAACTTAGTGGAAGCATTGTATTAATGAACCGAGTGGTAATTCAACAGAAACAATGTATTAATCATCATCATCTATACAGAGTAATTGGAAAAAAAACATCTTATTTCATGGATAATTACTTTCTACTTCCTTGTATGGGGGAGATGTGTAATTCCTCAAATATTTAATATGGAGTGGACAATTGGCATTTAAAAATATATTAATAACAACAAAAATATCACAATGTGAATCATAAATTATATATATATATATATATATATATATATATATATATATATATATATATATATATATATATATATATATATATATATATATCAATTGAAAGTAAAAAAAAATCTTATAATTAAAACATTTCAACACTATATTTTTTAGTAAAAAAGAGGTGTAATTCCTTCCATACTTAACATGGAGTTGTTTATATATATATATATATATATATAGACTTTATATCTATCATAAAAGATTTTTTTAATGTACTAAAAATAGTTTAAATAATGATCCTACTATTTAAATTTTCTTTGAATGACCAAAAATTAAATATCTATCAATACTAAAACAAAAATAATTGATTTTTTTTGGGTTCTAATTTAATCTCCAAAAATTATTTCATTCTCTAATCAAATAACATCAAATTCACTTTGATGGGTAATTAATATTGGCTATACTATTCTACTACTTTACTCTTTCATATTTTATAGCTAGTCCATATCCAAATTTATGCTTTTGGGTTTCTCTATTTTGAATTTGGTAAAATTAAAATGTATCAAAACTACACGCTTTTGACTTTAATTACCAAAATTTTAGTAAAATTAAAATGTATCAAGATTACACATTTAACTTTAATTACTAAAATTTTGGTAAAATTAAAATAAATCAAAACTACAAGAAGTTAACTTTAATTATCCAAAATATCTAAATGAGTTTTTTTTTTTTTACTTTTTATGAAATGAAATTCAAATATAAAATTTTGGTAAAATTAAAATGAATCAAAACTACACTAAGTTAACTTTAATTATCAAAAATTAAAATATCTAAATGAGTTTTCTTTTACTTTTTATGAAATGAAATTCAAATATAAAGTAGCTTAAAATAATTATATCTTTATCACAAATATAATTATCTATCAATTATAAATTTAATAATTTATCATTTATTTTAAATAATAAAATAATTTGAATTATTATATATATATTTAATCTTAAAATAAATAATTAATATTATTTAATTAATGATTAATACAATGTTTAATTTATATTATTAAATAAAAATATTTAAAAATTGAAATAAATGAATATTAATATTTATATATATGCATTTATAATAAAGATTATTTTATTTTTACATTACAAAACATTAAAGTATTTATCTAAGAATATAGTGAATTTAAAATATGTTTCTAATTAAAAAAAAAAAATCAAATGTAATTAAATTTAACTAATATTAATTTTATATGTAAAACTCTCTATATTTAAAAATCTTTAAGTTAAGATTAAGATAAATAATTTTTTTGTAAATTTTAACTTAATGAAATATTTGATGAGTAATAAATATTGATAATTGAATGATTAACCAACATAAATCCATATTTAATATGAATTTATTATTCACTTAAAAACATCAAATTCAAGAAGCTGCAAACCTTTTTTATAATGAAAAACTGGAAGAAAGCTTTGAACATCTAAAGATTTGATCATTTTCTAAGCATGATATATATGAAATAAAGATGGAACTAAGCCAATCCACTCTTCCAATTTAATTCTTTGTAAGATCATAGTAAATTATTAACATAATAATTACTGTAAAATAAATCAAGACATCCAACTACATACAGACTTTTTGAATTTCCATATTTATAAAATATTTTGTATAATAGCATGGGTGTATTCTTTATTAGTATTCATGATTTATATTATTAATAGGAATGATGATGATGATTAACGTCCACTCAGACCGAATTGATCTATCGGACCTTAAGAGGGTAAGTGATTACTTGTGATTCTTTAGAAAGTGCTTTTCATCTTCGACCTTTTTAGTGTCACAAAGGTGACACACTCTTTCATCCCATGGAGTTTTAGGAATTGACCAACGCCCACTATGGAGCTCATGAGAATTTGTTATTATCTTAGCAATGTTTATTTTTTTCTTTGTGTTTCACAAAACAGATAGATAATTTTAATCTTCTAGATTAGGGTTGATTACATATTTATAATACCTTAATTTTCTTTTTTCCTCTAACTCTTTATCACACCACATTTTCTCCTTAAATTTTGATTTGACGTTTTTTTTAATCATATATTTATTCTGCAAAATGGTTTCTTCCATGATTCCCTAGTAGTTTAGCCAAGACTCGGCATCTTTATGCCATCCTCGCTTGAGTCGATGGTGGTTATGACTTGATTTTGAAGCAATTTTAGGTAGCCTCGTGTCTTCGATGTTGTTTAACTTGTTCTTATACATTAGGTATCTAGTCATACCCATGCTCTTAATGGGGGAGAGGCTTGTTTCTAAGAGGAGGATGGGATTGGGTGTATTTCTTTTAATTTTGAGATTATAGGTTATAAATTTCTTTTGTATTTTCTCTATCTTTCTCCAAGATTCATGAGAGATACTATAGCCCCAGACTTCACATCCATAAAGAATAACAAGCTTAACAAGAGTCTCAAAGAGGATTTTCTTCTTATCCCAACTCCAAAGATCAGTTGATTTACAATTGTTTTCAAGCCCATAATAATCATTTTCTCAATGTTATAATTCCAATTGAGCTTGTGGTGAATATCAATTCCAAGATATTTGTATAAAGTCACTTCCTCCAGTTTGTTGTTGTCATATACAAAGGTATCATAAGGGATCTTATTGGATTTAATAATCATGACCTTAGTCTTTTCAGTATTAACAGTCATACCCATATTGGAGCAAAATTCCTTGAGGATTCTTAGTTGGTTTTCAAGATCATGGGGACTCCTTGCCATAAGAACGATATCATCGGCATAAAGAAGAAGATCGATGACTATACTAGTAAGAGTAGGGCCGACACAACCTTCTTTTTCCAAGCATTCTTCTAACTTGTCAATGTATATGCCAAAAAGGGTAGGGGACAAGGGATAACCCTGTTTGACTCCGATATTGCAGTTAATCTATTTTGACCACCCATCAATGTTTTTAAACTTAGAAATAACATTCTCATACATCCTTATTGCAGCAGGCCTCAACTCGAGAGGTACTCTTATCTCTTCCAACCTCTTCCAAAGGTTTTTCCTAGGGACCATGTCAAAAGCTTTTCTAAAGTCAACAAAACAACAAAAAATATTGGTTTTAGTATTGTGGAACTCCTCTGCAATGATCCTAAAGGTAACAAGATGGTCCACAGTTGAATGATATTTCCTAAACCCAGCCTCAACTTTAGCTCTTTTACCATGACTTTCTAGCCAAAGGCTAATCTTCTTTTCCAAAATAATTCCATAAAGCTTGGCTAAAATATGGCTAATCATAATGGTCCTATAATTAGAGGGAATGTTTCTATCCCCATTTTTAAAAATAGGAACAATGAGGCTTTGCGTCCAGGGTTTAGGGAAGCCTTGCTTGACTGCTAAATTGAAGAGCTTGTGTATGTAAGGGATAAGGATTCACCTTCCGATTTTAAAAAATTTCAGCGTGGTAGCCTTCAATGTCCTTAACTTTTCCATTTGCGAGTCACTTAACCTCGAAGTCTATGTCATCTAAAGAAAAAACTTCTTCCTTTGTAGGGATAATAGGAATGGTGTCCATGGCTTTAGGGAACTCGTAAAGACTTTTAAGGTAGGAATTTCAGAACCTTAAGGGAATCCTATTATTTTCTTTAGTATTGTGTTTTAGAATTTGGCTCCATAACTTCTTAGGATCCAACTTGTATAGTTGTGAAAGTTGTTTTTGCCTTTTATTGATATAGTATCTTTTTTTCCTTTTAATTAGGATTTTGTACTTTTTTATTTTTGAATATATATATATATATATATATATATATATATATATATATATATTCCTATTAATAATATACAAATTTGACTTACTAGGTCTCTATGTTTGTACACAATATACAATAATATGTTTGTACACAATACACAATAAATGTAAAAATAAATAATTAAATCTCTAAATAGATTATTACAAATTAGATTGTTTTCATTTAATTATAACTTTTTAAATTTATTATATATTTTATCGAAAAAAAATATTTAATTATTTATATATTTATATATTTACTTTACATATATTTTATTCAAAATCCTAACCAAAAATATGAAGTCATATATGAATTCATTATTTTATAAAAAATTTAAGTTATTATTGAAAAATGATTTAAAACTTATATCATAATTATATATGAAATTACTGAAAACCAATCACTAAAGCGGAGCATATATGACATTGTCTTTCATAAATATCCGGCAACACAGGATTTTCGCGTCAAAGAAAACATTTTTACGCCACAATGCGTTGATATTATCACACCATATATCTATAAGATCGATCACTAGGGCCGAGCATATTTTTCAGAAATATCATGCGAGACAATTAGGATTTTGGCCTCCAACGCCTCCAAAGAACAGTTTACGCTCGCCTCGGTTGTATATCGCTCCATAACATTTCGGCTTAGTTTCATGCGTTTCCACGGGGATACGAATGTCAGCCCAAGAACGGGTTGTAATATCCTTAATGCGGGTATATGCGGCACGACCGAAGCCTCTCTGAGGAAAGTGACCGTTACCCATCTGTGTCTTAGTCAACCCCGTACCTCTGGGTCTTGTGGAATAACCAACTGCGCCTCCAATATCCACCACAGTAGCGCCTCTACCAAGAATGCTGAACAATGAGGTCGGCCAATAACCTATAAGCTGGTTCTGGACTAATAAAGTCCATACCACGCCTTCATTTTCTGTCACTTCCTGTACATCCAATAACATTTACAATCAAATAAGCTTCCTGTACTTGAAAACTTTGCCATCAAATCAATACATAAGAATAGACATTTCTTACGAGATTCTGAAGAGTTACGAGAATTTCATACTGAGTCCCTCCATACGCTGATAGCGGTTGCACATGTGCACCGGGAGAGGTGTGGCCTGGAACCAACACAAATCCTGGACAATCTAGGTCATAGCAACCGCTGTTGTAGCTGTTGTTCTGCATCAACACTCACTTATCAGCAATCTGCATCATGAAGGCTTTTCTAATAGATCAACCAAACTTCAAACTATTTTCTAATAGATCAACCAAACTTCAAACTATGTAATTACCGTCCAATAAACAAAGAGCCTTGGTTGACTGTCACCATAT
>ML777414.1:331019-380174 GCA_009831015.1 Picea engelmannii
TGTGGGTAAGGCATGCATTTCCTTCAACATTGGTAAAGTTAAACTAATTGTCAATGCACTGGACACACTTGGATGCACTTGTTGGATGAAAATGGTCGATAGACAAGGCACCAAAGAACTTAAAGTTGAAGGATGACACTTGAGTCCACCTTAAAGTACTACTTTCAAGGAAATTATCATATACAAAAAAAAAACCTCAAAACTACTAAAACATCATCATCATCATCATCATAATCGTCATATATATATATATATATATATATATATATATATATTATTAACTTATAAGAAAACAAACTTATAAGCTCAAGTACGTGAATCATAAATATATTAATTTTCAAACTTCACAGTCCGTAAGGACAATTCTTGATCTTTTAAAAATGGTTTCTTTTAAAATGAAAAATAATCTCAAGTTCTTGAACCATAAATATATTAAATTTCTATATATAGCATTGGTTACTTGACTTAAACACCCCAAACTAGTAAAATTCAAAAAAAACATTTAATTAGTAATATACACTAAAGAAATTTTGAGGAAACAAATGTGACTTACCTAAATGGTGTTAAAAATCATACTAAAGGGAAGAAATACCACACATATGGGTAGTTCATGAATCTCCAAAGTTCCACATTTTAGTTTGCATGTTTAAACAAATCACATAATTATGATCATCATAAACATATAACAATAAAATTAATATCTCACAACACATAAATAGGTCCAAATGTATACATATCAAATATTTGTATGATTTTAACTAAACCAACAAATACTAAGCAATGAATCACTAAGATAAGTAAAAATCAAATTTCTAACCTTCTAAGGCCAAAAGATAGGTTGTTACATTTACAAATCCCTAGAAAGCCACTATGATCTAAAATAGATTAATCTGTCCTTCCATGTATTGTCATGTAGCTTCCCATTTTAACCTATACAATGATAAATATAACATTCCATAACATTATGCAAGGAAAAATTCAAATCAAAATGTGGATTGCAATGAAACAAGAATAACAAAAAAGGAAACATTTCACATCCCAAGAAATAAAAAACATTTTTTCTAGGGACATATGACTTAAATTTATATCACAAAGTTGCTTTCCATCCAATGAAGTGTTTATGAAATTTTAAGTCTACGTGAAAAATTTTGCATGCCTTGCTAATCCAGACCATTCATTGCCTTTCCTTTAGTTTCCATGCCATGTCATGCCATGCCATCTCGTGCCTTTCCTTTCCAAACCATGCCATGCCATTACATGCCTTGTCTTTCCATGTCATGCCTTACCTTGCCATGGCTCTTCATTCCTTTCCATGCCTTGCCATGCCTTTCCTTTCCGTTACATACCATTCCATGTCATGCCTTGCCTTGCCATGCCATTCCTTTCCTTTCCATGCCATGCCATGCCATGAATTGCCTTTCCATGGCATTCCATATCGTGCCATGTCATGCCATCCCTTTCCAAGCCATGTCATGGCATGTCTTTCCCTACCATGATATGCCATTGCATGCCTTGCCTTGCCATGCCATGTCTTTCCTTCCCATGCCATGCCATGCCATGCCTTTCATTGTCATGCCTTGCCTTGCCTTGCCATTCCATGGAATGCCTTGCCTTTTCTTTCCATTCCATGTCATATTTTTTCTTTCCATTCCATGACATGCCTTTCCTTACTATGCCATGTATTTCCTTTCCTTGCCATACCTTTCCATGGCATTCCTGGCCTTGCCTTTGCTTGCCTTTCCATGACATGTCATGTCATACCATGCCTTTCCATGGCATGCCTTTTCATGCCATGCCATGCCATGTCATGCTTTTCCAAGCCATGTCATGGAATTCTTTGACAAGGCATGCCATGGCATGCCTTTCCTTTCCATGACATGCCATTGCACACCTTTCCTTTCCATGCCATTCATTTCCATGTCATGCCATGCCATACCTTGCCAAGACATACCATGGCATGCCTTTCCTTTCTATGACATGTCATTACATGCCTTTCCTTTCCATGCCATTTCTTTCCATGTCATTCCTTGCCTTTCTATGCCATTCCATGCCATCCCATGCCTTTCCTTTCCTTGACATGACATGTCATTGCATGTCTTTCTTTTCCATACCATTGCCATTCCATTGACATGTCCTTACATGCCATGCCATGTCTTTCCAATCCATGCCATGCCATTCCATTTCCATGGCATGCCACACCTTTCCATGCCATTTCTATTCCTTCGAATCCATTCCATTCCATTTCCATTCCAAGCCAATAAATTATATTAACTAAATTCAAACAAGTTGATGGGAAGTCCCAAACACCACAAATCAATAAGGAAACTATAGTTGTTATAAAACTTGTGATTAAGATGTTTAACTTCAGCAATATGACAACTTACAACAAGACAAATATAGCATCCCTTAAAACAAGTAATCATGCAATGAAAGGGGGCTGAAAATGCAAGCCTAAACTAGGGTTTAGATAACAAATGTTTGTTGAAATTGAAGATGGAAAATAACAACCCAAGAATATTCAAAACATCAAGCCCTAAAGGGATTAAAATTAAAACAAAAATGGAATAAAAGGTGTCAAGGTGTATTCTAAGGGTGAAAGATGACAACTAAACCCTAGAAGTCAAGCTAGCAAGACTGGAAATTGAGGGTAAGTCCTAATCTAACCAAAAAATTGAGGGTTTAAAGACAAGGTTAATTCAAGAAGAATACAAGATAACATGCAATATCACCACTTTGATAAAACATTTATTTAATACATTTAATAAATAACCATCAATCACTTAGAAAGAGAACTTACTAGGTAAATCAATGATCACGAATGAATTCCTAACCATAAAATCATCCACAAAACTTGAAACGTGGATCTAAGGTACCTTCATAGTTGTGAAACATATATTACCTAATTAATAGTATTTGCATAGAAAGGTATGTCACTAAATAGGTTTATGTTCTATCCTTATGGTGTAGTCTCATCATACTATTCATCCATAATTTCTTTTAGACTGCATGGAAAACAACATAACGTCAATGCCTTATTGATCCATGACTTTCCATGCGATTCCATCCCATGCCATGCCTTGCCTTTCCATGCCATGCCATGCCTTTTCATTTCTTTCCTTACCATGCCATGCCATTCCATGAATTTCCTTTCCTTTCCATGCCATGTCATGTCTTTCCTTGCCATTCCATGCATTGCCTTGCCTTGCCATTCCATGCCTTGCCTTGCCTTGCCAAGACATGCATTCCCTTGCCATGCCATGCCATACCATGCCTTGCATTGCCTTGCTATGCCATGCTTTCCTTTCCTTTCCATGCATTTTCTTACCATTCCATGCCTTTCCTTTCCATGTCATGTCTTTCCTTTCCATGCCTTGCCTTACCATGCCTTTCATTTCCATGTTATGCCTTACCATGCCATGCCATTCCATGCCTTGCCTTTCCTTTCCATGTTATTCCTTGCCTTGTCTTCACTTTCCTTTCCTTTCCATACCATGCCTTGTCATGCCATGTCTTTCCTTTCCATGTCATTCCTTTCCTTGTCATGCCATGTCATGCCTTTCCATTCCATGTTATTCCTTGTCATGCCTTGCCTTTCCATGTCATGCCATGCATTGTCTTTCCTTGGATTTCCATGCCATTCCATGTCATTCCTTGACTTGCCTTGCCATGCCATGCCTTTCCTTGCCAAGTGATGCCTTGCCTTGTTATTCCTTGCATCACCTTGCCTGGCCATTCCATGTCTTTCCTTGCCTTGCCATGCTTTTCCATGCCATGTCTCACCTTTCCATGTCTTGCCTTTCCTTTCAATTCCTTGGATTGAATTTCCATGTCATGTCATTCGTTGCATTTCCTTTCCATTCCATACCTTGCATTTCCTTTGCATGCCACGCCTTGGCTAACCTCAATTCATCTAAAATGTACTTTCATTGTGATATTCATAAAACTAATTGTTTGTAAAAATATAGTTATTTTCATCGTTAAAGAGAATTTGTTATCAAGTTAATTTAATAAAAAATCCATGGCATTCATGTATCATACCTTATTTTTATTCCTAAAAAAAATAATGTTTGTACTAAATGAACAAGTTTAATATGTAAAATTTACAAAAAGGATTCATTAAGCATGTAATTCTACAACTTGTTATCCCATCTATCTTAGATAAAAATAATTGCATGAGAATTTCAATGTCATAACATAAACTCTGTTCATTCATATCTCTAAGGTATCTTTATAGTTGTGAAACATGGATTATCATAATTAATAAGATTTCCCTATACCTAGACCTAGACCTTTCCTTGCCTTTGCATGTCTATATTTTCTTATCCTTGTCATGTCTTGCCTTGCCTTGCCTTGCCTTGCCTTTCCTTTCTTTTCCTTTCCTTTCATTTCCATACCTAGACCTAGAACTATACCAAGACATTGTCATGTCATGCCTTGCCTTGTCATTCCTTGTATTTTCATGGTATAATTCACGGTCTATTTCATGGTATAGGTCTATGTCATGGTCATGGTTTAGGTCTAGGTATCTTGCTAACATGTCCTTGGATGGATTGAGGAAGCGAGTTGAAACTCGTGACAAAACTCAAACGAGGACTCATATGTACAAATTGCTCATTGCATTAGATCAAGGGAATCAAGTTTCAGCTGGTGGGCTCCCTCCACTGTAATTTTGTTTCCCAGGAAACTGTTTGTTGGAGGATCTTCGGGACTAGGGTAAAGCTCAATGAGGCATAGTGCAATTTTTGAACAAGAGGTGGATTTTCAAGAACACTCTGTCGAGAAATTTTGGGTAGTGTGATCATGTGGGCCTTTGCCAAATAAACTTACAAGAGCTTATGAAACTCTTGTATGCTACTTGGTTTGGATTTTATGCCCAGGGACCAAATTGCCAACATGTCACTGAATTGCTTAAGGAGGCGAGTTGCAACTCACGATAAAACTCAATCCAGGACTTGGATGGATGAACCCTTGGTTGCATTGGATTTGGGGCATCGGGTTTCAGCTAGTGGGGCCCCTCCACTATCATTCCATTTACTGGAAAAACCGTTTGTTGGAGAATATCTAACACTAGGGTTTTTCTCAATGAGGCATAGTGCAATTTCTGAACAAGAGGTTGATTTTCAAGAACATTGTGTCGGGCGATTGTGGGTAGTGTGGTCACATGGACCTTGGCTAAAAAAACTCATGGGAACTTACATAACTTCGTTATGATACTCATTTTGGATTTTATTTCTCGGGATCAAATTGTGGACATGTCCTTGAATGGCTTGAGGAGGCAAGTTCCAACTCGTGATAAAAATTAAACCGGGACTCGGATGAACAAATCGTCGATTGCATTGGATCTGAGGCACCGAGTTTTAACTAGTGGGGCCCCTCCATTGTCATTTCGTTGAATGGAAAATAGTTTTTGGAGGATCTCTGACACTAGGGTTTTCCTTAATGAGGCATAGTGCAATTTCTAAATAAGAGGTCAATTTTCAAGAACACTATGTCAAGAAATTGTGGGTAGTGCAGTCACATGGGCCTTGGACAAATATACATACGAGATATTATGAAACTTCGTTATGCTGCTCGTTTTGGATTTTATCCCACTGGACCAAGTAATTGTTGACATGTCTCTAAATTGCTTGAGGAGGCAAGTTGCAACTTGCAATAAAATTCAAAATGAGACTTGGATGGATGAAACGTCAGTTGCATTGGATCTGGGGCACTGAGTTTCAACTAGTGGGGCCCCTCCATTGTCAATTTGTTGACCAGAAAACTGTTTTTTGGAGTATCTCTCGCACTAGGGTTTTTATCAATGAGGCATAATGCAATTTCTGAACAAGATGTCAATTTTAAAGAACAATGTGTCGAGAAATTGTGGGTAGCGTGGTCGCATGGGCCTTGGACAAATATACATGCGGGATATTATGGAACTCCATTATGTTGCTCGGTTTGGATTTTATGCCCTTGGACCAAATTGTCGACATGTCCCTAAATGGCTTGAGGAGGTGAATTGCAACTCTCGATAACTCAAGTCGGGACTAGGATGGATGAATTGTTGGTTGAATTGGATTTGGGGCATCACCTTTTAGCTAGTGGGGTCCCTCCTCTATCGTTTTGTTGACCAGAAAATTGTTTGTTGGATGATCTTCAACACTAGGGTTTTTCTCAATGAGAAATAGTGCAATTTATGAAAAAGAGGTTGATTTTAAACAACATTATTTGGATAAATTGTGGGTAGTGTGGTCATGTGGGCCTTGGAAAAATAGACATTCGGGAGCTTATAGATCTTCGTTATGCTACTCGTTTTGGATTTTATGCCCCCATACCAAATTTTTGACATGTCCGTGAATGACTTGAGGAGTCAAGTTGCAACTTGAGATAATAATCAAACTGAGACTCAGATGGATGAATCGTCAGTTTCATTGGATCCAGGGAACCAATTTTTAGCTAGTGGGGCCCCTCTGTTGTCATTTTGTTTCCTAGAAAATCATTTGTTGGAGGTTCTCTGACACTAGGGTTCTTCTCAGTGATTATTACATATGCTTGACAATTTAACACCTTGTTAGGCTAGACATGGAAAGGCATGGCATGGCATGGCATTGCAAGAAAAGGTATGGAAAGGAATGGCATGGTATGGAAAGGCAAGGAATGGCTTGGCAAGGCAAGGCATGGCATGGAAAGGAAAGGAAATGCAAGGAATGGCATGGAATGACATGAAAAAGAATTGAAAGGAAATTCATGGCATGGCATGGAAAGTGATATAAGGAAAGGAATGGCATTGCATCACATGGAAAGGAAATACATGGCACAAAAAGGCAAGGAATGACATGGAAAGTGAAGGAAATGCAAGAAATAGAATGGCATGGCATGGAAAGGAAATGTGTGGCATGGAAAGTGAAGGAAATGTAATGCATGGCATGGAAAGGAAAGGCATGGCATGGAAATGAATGGCATGGAATGGCATGGAAACTGAAGGAAATAAAAGTTATGGAATGGAAAGGAAAGGCATGGCATGGAAAGGAAATACATGGCATGGAAAGTGAAGGAAATGCAAGGCATGGCATGGAATGGCAAGGAAAGGAAAGGCGTGGCATGGAAATGCATGGCATGGAATGGCAAGGAAAGGAAAGGCGTGGCATGGAAATGCATGGCATGGAATGGAAAGTGATATAAGGAAAGGAATGGAAAATAATATAAGGCAAGTAATGGCATGGCATGGCATGGAAAGGAAAGGCATGGCATGAAAATACAAGGCATGGCGTGACAAGTGAAGGACATGCAAGGCATGGCATGACATGGCATGGAAAGTGAAGGAAATACAAGGCATGTAATGACATGGAATGGAAAGGAAAGGCATGGCATGGCATGGAAAGGAAAGGAAATTCAAGGCATGGCATGGAAATTCAAGGAATGGCATGGCAAGTGAAGGAAATGCAAGGCATGGCATGGCATGGTATGGCATGACAAGTGATATAAGTAAATTCATGGCATGGCATGGCATGGAAAGGGAAGGGATGAAATGGAAAGGAAAGGCATGGTATAGAAAGTGAATGCCATGCAAGGCATGGCATGGCAAGGAAGGGCATGGCATGGAGAGTTAAGGCAATGCAAGGAATAGAATGGCATGACATGGAAAGGAAAGGCATGGCATGGCAAGCTATGGCATGGAAAGGCAAGGTATGACATGTCATTGCATGGAAAGAGAATGCAAGTCAAGGCATGGCATGGTAATCCAAGGAAATGCATGGCATGGCATGACATTGAAAGTGATATAAGGCAAGGAATGGCATGGAAAGGCTAGGCATGCCATGGAAAGGCAAGGCATGCCATGGAAAGTGAAGGAAATGAAATGAAACGAAAGGCATGGCATGGAAAGTTATGGAAAGTGATATAAGGAAAGACATGGCATGGAAATTCTAGGCATGATATGGAAAGGAAAGGCATGGCATGGAAAGTGAAGGAAATGCAAGGCATGGCATGGAATGGCATGATAAGGAAAGGCATGGGATGAAAATTGAAGGAAATGAAAGGCATGGCATGGAAAGACAAGGCATGTCATGGCATTATAAATGTGTTGAACCTACACAGAATAGATCTAGCTAGAAAATACTACACACATTTGCAGAGAGAAATTGAGAAAGAAGAAGCAAGATAGGAAGAATGGAAGAATTCTTATTAACCGTATTTCACACTCAAAGAGTGAATAATTTACAATATATATAGGATAAATGAGTAAATAATGAGCCATAGTGGTGGTCTAGATTGATCTAGACACACACCAACAGTTACAAGAGTAAATTGCCACCTAGTCTAGTCTCTCAGGCAGTTACCAGAGTGAATTGCCACCTAGTTGAGTTAACTAGTCAACTAGTCTTCGGTTAACTAACTGAACAAAGAGTAGTGAGTTGGTGATGATCCCAATGTTGCATGGTGACAAAACCAAGGCAACATCTAAACTCAACTCAACTAGTCAAACTGAAGTGTCAACTGAAAGAGAATATTCTCCAGGTGGAATATTCTCCTCTAAAATATAGGAGACTGGATAATGACTAATTATGACTAATAAACAAGGAGTAACCTTAGGAAAAATAAATCCTAGGTGTGTGTGAAGTAACTCCAACACTTCCCCTGAACATCACTATGGTGAAAATAAAGAATGGGTCCCGCAACGAGGCCATGTTAGGTACCCAAATACAAAAGATACATTGAACTAAATGAGGAAAGAGGGAAAACCTCATGGAAACCGCCCCCCCCCCCACACAAATTACAATGCATAAAATAAAAAATGAAAATGAACAAAAAATAGTTGCTAAGCAACTATGTCCTTCACCCCAAGAAGACCTCACAACTATGAAAGTTTGTTCTCTTTGAAGATTTTGTTGAAGATGTAGATGTCTGCATGGATCTGATGAAGTATATGCATCATTGATATTTCCACACATATCCACTTTAGCTTCTTGTAATGAATAAAATCCAAATAAATTTTGGATGAAATTTTGAAAACCATGCGGTCATTTCTAGAAAAAGGCTAAAATTTTGTTGATTTTAAAACAATCACAACTTCAGTTTCTGGACTCTGTTTCGGACGATTTTTTTTTAAATTGGATATTTTCCCGAGAGGAATTCAAATATCCAATTTGTTTCTGCAAATTGTGATTAGAAAATATCATAATGGAGTCTGATGTGAGAAGCTCTCCTTTTGTCTCCTGACATGCATGCATGGTGCATGAAAAAGTGTCTGCATGTGACTCCTGAGATGCATTCCATATATATTCCACATGAATTTCAGAAAATAAATCTGAAATGGAGTAGACATCATCTTCAATTAATGGAATACAAATTTCTGCAAAAACTTTTGTAGAAGACTCTTCATAATAAGATACTTGATCTTCTGATGGCTTCTCTTATGGCTCTATCTGTTTGACCTTCTGCATGAAATCTTCACAATATTATTTATTCCCAAATAGAACCTCCAATCTAGTCCATAATTTATTTGTAGTTAATCATTGTGATTCTTCATATACTTGATGGAAAAGTTCGGGAGAAACAGACATGATGATACTTCCTATGGCCATATCTTGTCTATTAAGAAAGTCATTTTTCTCATCGACAGAATCAGGCTCTACTTCCATTGCCATAGTTATTTGGTGCATCTAAGATGAAGTAGAATTTTGGGCTTCTATTCCAAATAGTTATGAGGCGTGAGAAGTATTTCCGATGAATAATCTATCTTTTGTTGTCTTCAATCTTTTGTACCTGCAAAAATTGATTTGGTGTAGCTTTTTCTTAGCAATCCATCGGCTCTGATACCATGTAAATGTGTTGAACCTACACAGAATAGATCTAGCTATAAAATACTACACACATTTGCAGAGAGATTGAGAAAGAAGAAGCAAGATAGAAAGAATGGAAGAATTCTCATTAACCATATTCCACACTCAAAGAGTGAATAATTTACAATATATATAGGATAAATGAGTAACTAATGAGCCATAGTGTTGGTCTAGATTTATCTGGACACACACCAATAGTTACAAGAGTAAATTGCCACCTAGTCTAGTCTCTCAGGAAATTACAGGAGTGAATTACCACCTAGCTGAGTTAACTAGTTAACTAGTCTTCAGTTAACTGATTGAACAAAGAGTAGTGAGTTGGTGATGATCCCAATGTTTCATCGTGACAAAAACAATGAAACATCTAAACTCAACTCAACTAGTCAAACTGAAGTGTCAACTGAAAGAGAATATTCTCCAGGTGGAATATTCTCCCTTAAAATATAGGAGACTGGATAATGACTAGTTATGACTAATAAACAAGGAATAACCTTAGGAAAAATAAATCCTAGGTGTGTGTGAATTAACTCCAACAAGCATGACATGGAAAGTGAAGGAAAGGCAAGGCATGGCATGGAGTGGCAAGGCATGGCATGGAAAGTGAAGGAAATGCGAGGCATGACATGACATGGCATGGAAAGGCAAGGCAAGGCATGACATGGCATTACAAGTGATATAAGTTAAGTCATGGAATGGAAAGGAAAGGAATAGAATGGAAAGGCAAGGCATGACATGGAAAGGAAAGGTATGGAATGACGAGTGAAGGAAATGCAAGGCATGTCATGGAAAGGAAAGGTATGGAATGACGAGTGAAGGAAATGCAAGGCATGGCATGGAAATTCATGGCATTGCATGGAATGGCAAGTGAAGGAAAGGAAAGGCATGGCATGGAAAGGCATGGCATGGGAAGTGAAGGAAATTAAAAGTATGGCATGCTATGACATAGAAAATCATGGCATGGAATGGCATGGAAAGTGAAGGAAAGTAAAGACATGGCATGGAAAGGAATGTCATTGCATGGCATGGAAAGTGAATGCAAAGAAAGGCATGGAATGGAATGGCATGGTAAGGCATGGCATGGAAAGGAAAGGAAATACAAGGCATGGAAAGGCATGGCATGATTAGGAAATTCAAGGCATTGAAATACAAGAATACCATAACAACCATAAAATGAAACCAAAATTTAAATAATTCATAAATCTAAAATATATTTTTAATTATTCCTTTTACAAAGTTATGGTCATTCAAGTAGAACATCGGGATCACTTCTAATATTGATGGTCTCCATTAACTTCTTTTTCTCCAAGTAAGGCAAGAAGTATCATACCTTTGATGAGTTGTTACTTGGAATTGTTTGTAGTTGGAGGTTTGTACCAACAACCAAGTTCATAAAGTGGTATATGACTTCACCTGGTCTATAATCTTAAAATACATAACCACCTTTCTTATGTGATCTTTTATCTTGTGTCATATATTCTCCTTTAATAACCATCAACCCAATTATAAATTCAATGAATTCAGAGTATGTTACTGATCGCATGTGGGTCTTCTTTCCCTTTAAGAAACATGCCAACCAATAATAAGTGCCCCATTCATTACCTCTTGGGGAAACCACTGCATATATGTGCCTTGCAAAAAATGGAATGCCAACATGTGAGTCCACTAAATGACCAAAGCATAAAGCATTGATGCTAGTCATTCAAAATTTAATAGAAGGTTTCAATGAGCCTAGCAGAATGTGATCTGAGACATTATCATAATCTACTGAAATAGTTGATTGGTCCTCCTCCAAATGGGATAATTCCATAGTTATGCGTTGACCAATGGGGAGTGATACATGACCCCATCTATTAACCCATTCTATCAATTCACAATCATCCCATTCATTACTACTACATGGACCACATAAGCAAGAGAGTTTTATTGTTCATATTTAAACTATATCATTTTTTGATGTTCTAATTGAATGGAATCGACGAGTTCCTTGGATTTTTTTTCATTCATACCACTCCGATCAATCTAAATCGACTATCTCCAAAAAATATCCATGTACATGTCATTTCTTCTGTGATTGGTATTCACGGGTTCTTGTTCCCTCTCTCATTACTAAAGAATATCATTCAACAATGGATTTTGCATCTCGAATGAGGGAAGTAGTTGTGAGCTTCATTTATTTCCCATGTAACACTCTTTTTCTGCATGCACCTACTCCATCATACTCCCCTTTCATCTTCCTAGACTTCAAATAGTTCCAAATGTGTGGTACCTTGAGTTTTTTGTACAACATACACAACCATTGAAATACACAAGAATTTTTGAACTGGCCTACACAACCATCTGACCAAATCCAATGTTGATACATCTATGTGTTCTTCTCCTTAAGGTTCTTGTAAAACAACTAAAATAAATGTTCTACATAGGCTAAGTCATGGAATCGATCATCACTTATGTAGAAGTGATACTCCTTCAATATAACTCAATTTTCATCATTACTATCCGGCCCATGCCTGTATGTGATATGGACCATTATGTTGATCTACTCTGAGTGATAATATTGGATTTGAATCTCATTTTCCGGTTGAAGGGTGTATTTCTCAGCAAAATCAACCATTGATAACACAGTACCAACAAGAAATGTGTATCTACATATTCTAAAATCCTCGTCCCGCCATCAAGACACATGCACATGTTGAACATATTGTTCTAGCTTTTCAATGAAGTCCTTCATCAATTCACATACTCATACCCGAGAAGTCACCAATTGTATATTTTTTCTTTCCTGTCCTCTATCAATATCATATGCGACATATTTAAAGATTTTCAAGGAAACCTCCCCCCTCCCCAATTCATACTCACCGCTTACATGGATGCACTTGCTTAGTAATTTCATTCCACCGCACCTGGGCATGTCCCATCTAAGAAAGTTTTTTGATAAAATGTACAACCATCTGGCCTTGTACAGAAGATGATGTGAATAAAGTCTCTAGATGATGATGACAGTAATATAACTGAGCATTCCTACAAAAGGGTGTTATGTAAAACAAGATGTGTGTGTGTGTGTGTGTGTGTGTGTGTGTGATAATAATAACAATACTCAATGTGATATCTACAAAAACATGTGTTACAAATTGTGTTTATTAGAACATACCAAGGCTTGCATTTATGGAAATATCTTTGGCCCAAGTTAAGTGCACTATGTATTGTCCTGAATCTCTCATGCAATTTTGTATATGTAATTTCAAGAAAGTGTTTAATATGGGTTTCATGGTATCTAGATTCCCTTCTCAATTTTAGTACATCTTTTTGGTTGGAAGAAGGCCTAGTGTTCTCATGCGAAAAATCATGTACTAGTCCCTTAGATACTCCAATTAACTTCATGTCAGAACAAGGTATCCTACGATTGAAGGCCCACAAATATGTTGGGTCACCTATGTCGAGGCTATCTCATCTATGAGAATACTTTCTAAGGGTTTTGACATTGCATTTCATGAGATGAGAGGTTTTTTGTAGTGAATGATGTTTTCTTGTGATGTTGCTGGAAACTGATTGTGACAAGACACATTGGGCTTCATTGCGGTCTTTAGAACAAGATTTCTTACCAATTCTTTGGAAATCATCTACAAGGTTTCTAACAATATGATGACTTGTTTCTAAAATTTTGACTATTTTAATGCCTAAAATTCTCCTAATAGAAGTCAAACTTCTATATTTTAACAAAGCCAAAAATAATTGACATTTAGCAGCAACGGATTTTGGTTCAAAATATTCTTTAATGATTTTATAAGAATGATGACGAATAGTACGGTTAGGTAACTTACCTTCAATTGATGCTAGACCACTTTCATCAACTTGAATGGGTTTATTAGTACTTCGTTGCACACTAATCAATCTAGGTAGGGACGACGCACCCCTATTCTGGTACTCTTGACCTCCTTGTCATGGAGTTAACAATGTTGCAATTATTTCCCATTCAATCACTGGCAGATCAAATCTGGGATGAGAGTGGACATGGGATTGACTAGTTTATGGAATTTCTGACTATCCAACAAGAGGTTTCACCACAAGAAATTCTTCACCACAATGTTGTGCACTAGTTTCATCTCTAATTTCATCCATTGTATAATCAAATCTAAGAAAATTCTCCATCATCTGGTCATCCGCAACAAGTTGTCTTGATGAGATACTGCATGGAATGGTCTCTATTTAACTCTTTCTCTTTTCTTGTGGTGATGGAGGAAAAACAATAGTGGCATCTATTCCACTAGAAATTAGATTTCCCTCTTCTGAAAGCTTATGCTTTGGCATATGTAACTTTTCTTTTTATCTTTCCTTGAGGAATTTATTTCTCGAATCCATCAATTCCCCATGTTTAAAGATAAAAATAGGCTTCCAAGCACCCTAGCACAATGTTTTCTTGGTATTACACAAGAAGTAACATCTAACAATTCCAATTCCAAGTGGACAAATTTGTCTCCGTATTAGAAAATAAGACACAACTAATAATCCAATTCCAATTGGACAAATTTGTCTCGGTATTACACAAGAAAACACAACTAACAATTCCAATTCCAATTGGACAAATTTGTCTTGGTATTACACAAATAAAAATTCCTATTGGACAAATCTGTCTTGGTATTACACAAGAAGATAGAACTAACAATTCCAATTAGCTCATAAAACTCAATTCTGTTCTGGAAGGACTGAGGTAATACACTAATAAATTGTTGCATCTTTACTTTTTCATCCTTTATGTAGGGAACATACCTTATCAATTCAAGAAATTTGTTGATATATTCATCTATTGTGATTTGTCCTAACTTGAGTTCATAGCACTCCTTGGTCTTCCCATCAAAGTATTTCTATGATAGATACTTCTTCTTGAAGTTTCTCAAATTGTTTCCATGACAAGTCCTTCTCATGGATTTGTTTCACATTCCTAAGGTCCTCCCACAAAAAGGAGTCCTTTCCATTCAGGTTGAAAATCACTATTCGAGCCCTTAAGTTTTCAGAGTAGTCATGGACTCTGAATTACTTCTTCAAGCCAAGAAGCCAAACTTCTGCTTCTTCTCCCTTCTTAATTTATCCATTAAAAGTGGGGGGTTTTTCTTTCTTAAAATCTTCAGGGTCATGGCTCTTGGAATGTTTCCTCTTCTTTATTTTCCTCTGGGAATGTGAACTAGTTTTTCTACTAGAAGAATCCTTGGAGTGTTCAGTTTCCTCACTAGAGGATTCTTCCGATGAGTGTCTCTTGGCTCCATGTTGGACCTTCTTGGAGGTTCTTCTCCTTGTCTGGCCACTTTCAAGAGCATGCTTTTGTATCTCAAGTTGAATTTGGGTTTTCTTAGTATGATGTTTGTCCACATGACTAGTTTTTGGTTCATGTTGCAATTGTCTTTGTATATCTGATAATATTTGTGGTAGGACTGCGTTAATTTCAGTTTTCTTTTCTTCTTCTTTTATCATCCTTTCATTGTCATCCTTGCAACTCTGTAATTATTCCATGAGGCTTACGGTTTTAGCCAAATGTGGAGGATTTTCCACTGCCCTCCTCTCATTAGATTATTCCTCTCTATTGTGGGTTCTTTCCCCCAACTCATGGTGTGTCACCATCCCTTACGTTGTAGTTTTCCTACTGTCCACTGATTGCTTTGGTGCTAATAATTTTTTTTTATGTTAGTTCATTATATTACTAGTTTATGAAAAATACATACAATTTGTAAGGTGAAGTCATCTACTTTAGGTGGAACACTAATCACATAGTCCAGTCTTTCAAAAACATATAAAACACTAGACATTCTCATTCCTCTCTTCAGTAGTGATTTAAATAATATGCTTGTGAAAGGGTAAGATAGGGTGTCACCCCGAAAAGTTCTCTAATAAGATTTTTATGTGACTCATTCATGAGCCAGGGCAGGCCAAGTGTTGTTTCCTTCTCTGATACCAATTTGTAACACACCCGACCCTAAGTACCATTTTTAGGGATGGGGCATCAAAAATTTTCTTTTCTTAATCACCTCGAATCATTTCCCTAGGTTCTTTGCCCTCTTCTACTCATCAATATTTGTGTAACAACCGCTACACTACTCAAATCTGAGCTCTGGATTGGGAGATACACCCTTCCAAATCTCTTTGGGTGTTATTAGTCAAGGTCCATGTGGTGCCCACGTAGGTCCATATCGTTCATACCATCCCAAGTTCCCTGAATTCCCAGAGAATCCCCAATGTTCCTATATCTATGATGGAATTCCATCCATCGTCCAATCCAACGGTGGAGCTTCATCCTTGTATAACACATAAGCTTAAGGGAAATTCAACATTCGACGTTGAATGCCCCTTTTTTGTTCTACGCCCATATCCTTCGGAGTCCTGAAATCATGAAGGAGCCCAAAATATTTCCACGTGGCTCTGGCCTTCGGCCCTTTCGGCTTATCTAAGATACTACACCCCAAACCTCTGGGGTTTTGAAGTTTGAGAATCCAAAAGGGTCCACCCTTACACGTGATGGCATATTAAATGCAGAGGCAAGGACAGGTGGGTCTTGAGTACTCCAAACGCTAATAGTCCAAGTGAATATGTTCTAGGGGGTGACACGAGGTAAGTCAGAGATGACACATGGCCCCATCAGTGGGTGACACATGTCATGTTCTAATGGGAAAATAGGTTCTGTGAAAAGTACGAATCAAGGTGAAATGTGGCACATTGAACATGGGTTCACGTCACCCTGGGTGACATTAGCATGCCATGTTACTCCAGACAGAGAATCTTCCAATTCCCCTTATATTTCATGGTCGATATGTGTCCACATAAAAACATGGATCGACGGCCTTTGTTACTTTGTAACTTCAGCATTCGAGGAATCCACTGTGTGAATTACTCTTTTTTGCCAGAGTGGTCAGCACCGAACTGACCACGGTCCAGATATGACGGCCAAGAACAGTCCCGAAGCATCCTCAGATCTAAGTCTCTTGTCACTTCACGAGTTCGGCGTTCAGGGGTTCCGCTCTCTTACCACCCCCTTTCTCCTGGAGTGGTTAATGTCGGACTAACCTTGGTGTAGATACAACAGCCAGGGAAGATCCCAAAGTGTCTCTAGATATATGTTTCTCATTAATTCATAGCTCCAACTTTTGTGGGCTTTGGCGTTATGATATCTCTATTCTCTTGAAGTAGGACTTCATTGAATTCGTATACACTAATATTTCCACTAGTTCATCAGAAAGTTTACAAGTTTCTCAATGGACTCCCCAGATCCACGACTCACATTAATTCACAAATTTGACGTTCAGGGAATTGGGTGCTATGACACCTATTTTCTCCCGAAGTGATCAACGCCGGACTTACCTTGGTGTAGATCCAATGCCCAGGGATACTCTTGAATACCCTTGGATATATGGCTCACATTACTTCGCAATTGGTAAGTGGGTGAGGGTTTAACGGTGGGATAGAACCCACGGTCATAGTTAAGGGAACCGCCAAATATCGGTCCACCTCACGGATAACCATAACAATAAGTTTTCTTCAGCCAATTTGAGAGTGGTAAGGCCATAACACCCTGGAGCTTTGAACTCCTGAAGTCCGAAGCCATAAAATCTTAGATCCTTTCAGGCCTAGCGCAGGGTTTTGTTGATGGGTCTTAAATCCCTTGCTTCAACAGTAGGAACCAAACCCACCATCGAGGCCCAATTAAAATTTGCAACATTTGAATATGGAATGGTTCTCCAGATCTTGCGATCTGCCCAATTTATCGATGGGCTTTGTGTTTTCTTGTTAAGGCTCGTCCTTTAGTTAGGACTATTCTCTTTTGTATTTTCTCTTGGGTGGGACTGGTAGGAGAAATGCAAGCTATTATAAACCAACTTGATAGCAAACAAGATTAAGTTTTAACTACTGGGGAAGAGGCTGAGCTTGGGATAACCCGTTGCTCAAACATGCAAACAATGATTCTATACCACAAGCCTAGTATTAATACATCAACCATGTGAGCATCCAATTACTGTCTGAGAAACTAGTTATCAGAAAAAGAAAAACACATATGTAATAAGATAATGGAAAGAAAAATAATTCATCTACCATAATTATTCATCACATAATAACACAACAATTTTATCTTCATCATTAAAGAAAAGAACATCAAAACATTGCACCAGATAACTCAACAACATAATTAATTTCTCTTACTCATTACTGCATCAGTCATGAAACATGATAGGAAGTAATTCTTCTCCAAGTCTAATCACATACATCTGATGAAAATAGTTTGTCTTTGGTCCATAAGGACTCCTCACTTCATAGAAGCTTCAAAATAATTCTTAACAACCAAAAAAGAAAGATTTCTTACAACAACCATCGACCCTTAACTAATTGGTCGATGTCTTTATTTATAATATGAAGTTTAACTGAAATTAATGGCTGAGCGTAGTTTAAGAAAAGAAAAAATCGCCACGTGTTGTTATCTTCTAATAGTTTCTTTAACAGTCAACCCTAGATATTTCTTGGAAAGGGTGAATTCTCTCATATTGAGTCCAACTGATAAATATTTCTTCACAAGTTTGGGCCCATGGAAACCTATGTTGTTCCATCGAAGCCGCATATATTCCCCTGATGTCTATTGCATGCGCCTGGTAATTTACGAGACTGAAGTTCAACTACTGTATCATGGTTTGGGCCCTGATCGAAGGTTCTGCGAATCATTGCATTTTCCCTAGCCTCACATTGTTCATCTTTGTGAGCCCTTCAGTCCATAGCGAGTCTTGTTTGGCATGCAACTTGACTACATCGCTTAAGTTGACAAATTTTTCGGGGGTGTCGAACTCGGGAAGCCCGACATCCTTCAATATTTTGTTAATTTTATCCCAATTCTTATTGCATCTAGTCCATTTCTCTTGGATCTCTCGGTGTGGGTCCCGAGACATATTAGCCCAGTACTCAACTGATCTCTTCATGCGATTAAGACTACTTTTTCCCACCGTATGAATGCCATGTTTTTCCTTGTCTCGACCCTGTTGGACTGCCTCAATGTACTCGAGTCTTTCTACCACTTGATGTTCCCTTTCGTACCATCGATCCATCTCCTTGCATGTCACGAGTTCCATGAGAGTGTTCTCCTGGAACTCAGCCACGTTCATGGTTAACAAGTGTCTTTCCTTCTTGAACTCCTTGTAAATTTCTTCGAACTCACCTTTCAGATACACAATGATTTGCGTGGCGCCTCTATAGTATTTGGATAGATGACGCAAGTGTTTGAGATCCTTTAGGGTGGTGGCTAGTTCCTTTTCGTCTCTCCTGGATCTATCTAAAGTGGCATTGGAGAGGGCCTTTCCCACACCGATTAGTTCAGTCGTTCAGGCATCTGTTGTGTTGATTAAGTTCTCCTCTGCAGTAACCAAGATGGAGTGATCCAATGTGATACTTCTTTTCTTTACAATCCTTTGAACAATGGCCATTATCTTTTTATCGTAGGATATCACATAGATATATGCTACCTCAGCTACCGGCTCTAGTATCTACTGATCACCCCATGTGAGTGTGTTTCCCAGGCTACCAGTGGTGTATATTTGTTCAAGATTGGGCTCTTGAACTTCCTCATTGTGCCTTGTGGGTCCATATTCTACTTGTTTCTCGTTGGGGATTTGGGTATTGGGAAGAATAGAGACATCAGGTACAGACTCATGACTTACTTTCTCATTGGCCACCGAACCACTGATTCCCTTTTGCGACGATTCTTTCTTTGATTCCTCTGATTCGAGCTTGTCATCCAGATCTTCTTCAATTTCCAATGCATTGGGTCCCTTTGTGTCGAGGCCACTTTTGGATTTTGTTTCCTCTAGCAAGACCTCATTATCTTGAGATTTGGGCTCAGAGGAACAAGTCTTCTTAGGACCTTTTTCCTCTTAGACACACACAGGGGTGTCATGAGATGGCTTCGGGATCTTGTTGTCACTATATATATGTATAATCTTGCTTAGGGGATTAAGCTCTTGTGTTTCTATCAACACTAGGCCTGTCTCTGGTTGAATTGTCCCACCCATCGAGGGATTGATCGGTGATGTTGTGGATTCAAGGATTCCTGACCCGTTGATGTTATCGAGATTTATGGAACTGGGGTCGCTTGGCTCCATTACACCACCTTCTCGGATACCAGTTGGAAGCGCAGGTGTTATGATGAGGTATGGATCATCCTGCATCTGCTTTGTTAGAAATTGGATTTGCTGCCACAAAAGTTGACCTATGCCCTGTGCAAATTGAATTTTAGGGGAATACCTGGTTTGTATTGAGGATTCCTGATAATCCCCTGTCGCTTCGATGTCTTCTTGGGGATTTCCCATTTCTTCGCCCAGTTCAGATGCTATCGTTCCCTCCTGGTTCCTGAGAATCTCTTGATTTTTCCTCTCCAAGGACGTCTCTTGCTCTTCCAAACTCATGGCCTTGAACCTGGTTGTTCAAGGATCAACCATCCTTGCCACCACCTCATTCCAGTCTTGAGCGTTTTCGGTGAAAATTTCATCTTCAAACCAGTCATGGGCATAAGGCCAACAAGATGATACCTGTGATGTGTGTTGTAGGACTAGGCCCTTAGGATCGTGTTTTTGAAAATGACCAGTTTTGAACTGGAATTCCAATTGTCTTAGCCCTTCTTGCTTAGACTGCATAGTGTGTTTGACCATGTAGAAGCCAATATCAAACCCATAAGGTATGAAGGCTCACTTCTTGTCTTTTACTAAAGTGGAATTATATCCTTGTATAATGGTCTGATAGAAAATTTCCCCTAACAGTAGTCGATTGGGAACATATATAGATAACAAATGGGGTGCCCCCGTGGCACCGAAAGCCCTGATGTAGGTCTCGCATTCATCTAGATACTAGTGACCTACTTTCGATATAACCTTTTTTTCTTCATCTAAAAACCTTGGGCACTCTTTCTTGAACAACAAAGAATGAATACGTGCAATAAACTGGTCACAGATAAGAGAATAGGATTTTTTGTACCATTTTTCCCATAATATGTTGAAGTATACATGGACTGGGAGTTCAGAGCAGTGTCAGTTTAAGTCCAACAGATGACATCCAACAGATATGAAGCCATGTAGAAGGAGAGGGTTTCTCCCTCTTTCGGTGTCTAGGCTTGTCATATACAAGTACTCAGCTATTTGGATATGATGGCACTCCAATTGAATCTCGTGCCTGAAATGGCCATTGTATAAGCTAGAGGCATCCAAACCTCTAAAAAATGGGGACAATATTTCTCCCCATGCAACCTACAGAGAAGAGCCATCAGGTATATGTATGAATCCCTTATATTAGCCATCGGATACTAGTCAGTAGTCTGGTTCGTGAAATTTTTTTCTTCCCTCCACCAAGATGCCATGATTTTGTTTGTGTCGTGTGTTGCATAAAAACTTACAACGAAATCAGTGCTCAACTTTTCTTCCATCACCCTGAGCTTGTAGTAAGTCTGGACCTATGACGGCAAGAAAATCCTGATGCATTTATCATTATCATCATTAATCAAACATTTTTTTGCATCAGTGTGGTCAATGAGCCACTTTAGGAGCTCAATGCAAGGGAACACCAGAGTTCGGCTTGCCACCATGTGTAGATAATCCTTACAAATATTTGGGAGGACATCATCATCGAGTCTTCTTGTATCAAGGTCATTGTGCGGGGTATAATCAAGAGGTTCTTACCTATTGATTTTTTTGAACAATTCTTCCCATCGAGGGACTACTGCTTTGGCTCCAATGTTTGCCTCTGTGTCTCCGAAGGTTGAGGGCTGGAAAAAGGCCTTCTTGGTGGCTGTCTTAATGATGGGCACTGGCTTTGGAGAGAATTATAATTGCCTTGCAACTGCTAGGGAGGGGCCCTCTCCTGCTTCTGGTTCTTGCAACTTTGGCGCTCTTGGGGATTTCTTGGTGGAGGGTTTCTTTGGAGGCATTGTTCCTGCAATTTAAATGTCCCTTTAAACAAGTGTACAGAGCAGTGTTGGGTGGGAACATATAAAATGAAGAGTAAAACACCACAAGAGGATAAATACCTATAATTCTTGCTAAGATAGTTATCTAATACTCATTGAACCTTGGACACATTCCTCGGATTGTTAGCCTCACTCTTCTATGTGTTATTAACTCCTTGCCGCGCAAAATAGGTTCATACAAAATAACTCAAAAGAATATAATGGGAGGGGTCCTATCAGTTGTATCAATCAGTTAATGTGAGTAATGAACTTAATTTTAAACAAACTACCATCGGATCTTTGAAAATAAATTCTAACTCGGTTGACAGCGGAGGAACGGAGGGAGGTGCATTGTATCAGCAAGCTTAAACGGTCCCTTTTGATTTGTGCACGAAACAACAACTAATGTGGCGCACCTAACATATCTAAGGGATAAAATATTCAATCACGCCGTGTCTCTCCAGTGTATAGATCATGGATCTACTACTATCTTTTTGTATATTTTCATTAATGTGCTCCTAGTAAACACTCCCGACGTCGATGGTATTGTGGATCAGGGAAAGTTTAAGAGTTTAGCTTCTTGGCGGGTTATCATCTTTGTAAATATTCAATGCTGAAATCATTTCGGGAGTCAATTATCGGCGGTACCACTCTTATCCTTTCATGATGCTTACTCTTCTCATTTTTTATGTCGATGTCAGACGAACCAGTCTTCGGTGATATTCTTACTGAAGCTCATTCGCAAAAAGAGAGACAATTTCATCTGCCGGCGTCGATGAAGATCAGTCTTCGGTGGTATTGGTTTTCACAAACATTTATTATCGCACTTACATCTCCCCAATGTTGAATCCCTTAAGCACGTCCAGAGACGTTCTGACTGTTGATTTCTTAAGTACTTGCTAAATTAGTCTCCTTTAAAATTAAGGTGATTCTTTATATGTTCAGGTAGAATTTACACAATTCAAACATGAAAACATAAAAGATAAGCACGGGCAACAATTTTATACTGAAACAGACAGTGCAAAGGATTAAGTGGTACCCAAAAAGTATAAAATGGACATAGACTTCTTTTAGGGTGTGTTGAGTGCTCAACAAATGGTGATTCACTGGGCGAAAGCAGAATCTCTCTTCTTCTTTTTTAAATTTTTTTGGAAGTATTTTTTTAGGGCTTGGCCATTTACTGGGAGGGCATCAGGTTCCCCCTTCAGATTCTGCAACTAATAAGTTCCTGCCCTGATCTTCTCAGCCACCTGGAAAGGTCCAAGCTATAGATTCTAAAATTTAGAATGTTTCCCTTGTGGTTCATTTTCTCTATCCCACTTCAAGACTAAGTTTCCTACTTGAAATTTCTTTTCTTTAGCCTTATGCTTATCGAACCATCTTTTCACTATCTTTTGGTGAGCTAGGAATTTTGACTTATCCTTTTCTCTCTATTCTTCCATCATGAGAAGAGTGTTAATTCTTTGTTGCATGGTTGATGAAGGTTCTTCGTTGGAATATTGGGCTAGTTGAAGAGATGGAAGATAAAGCCCATTTGGGAGGATGGATTCTTGCCCGTAGACCAAAAATTATGGGGAATTTCCTATAGCTTATTTGGGTGTGAGCATATCGGCCCATAGAGCATTATGGAGTAGATTATGCCAATTTCTTTGGTTATCCGTGACCATCTTCTTTAATATTCTTACTAGGTTTTTATTAGTTGATTCCACCACACCGTTTCCCTAGGGATAATAATTTGCAGAGTACTTAATCATCATTCCTTTTCCCAGAGCAAACTCTGTCAATAGGGTGGAAGAAAAGTAAGTTGCATTATCAAAGACCAGAACAGAAGGGACACCAAACCTTGTGATCATCTGTTGTTCTATGAATTGGATTACTACCTTCTCATTTACATGAGTCACAGGAATGACCTATTCCCATTTCATGAAATAGTCGGTGGCAGTAAGAATGTACTTGTGCATTTCGAAAAGCTAGGTGTAATTTATCATATGATATCCAACCCCCACTACTCAAAAGGCCTAGATACAATCACATGTTAGAGTGGGACTGCTGCTCTCTTCTCCTTTCCAAAACTTATCTGACAAGCCTCACAGTTTCTAGCATAAGTATGAGCATCTTTGAACACAGTGGGCCAATAATAGTGGGCTCTCAGAATCTTATGAGCAGTGGTGTTTCCTGTGAAATGTCTCCTGATGGGGCCATCATGGAGTTCCTTTAGCACTTTGTCTATGTCTTCACGTTTGAGACATCTTAATAGTACTCCATCATAATTGATCTGGAAGAGAACCAAATTTATAAGGTGATATTGTGCAGATTTTAATTAGAGGGCTTTCCTTTCTCTAGGGTTGATATTTTTGAGACAAGTCCCGTGATGTAGAAGATAAGTTAAATACTTATACCAAGATTCTTTTCCTGGGGATATGTATGATACTTCGCCACACCATAGTGCCATTTTGTTCTCCCATCCAGAATCTTCATTTACTTGATCATGGGCTTCAGATGCAAGCTTGCATGACCATTGTCCTTTTACTAGTTTGGTAGGTTTTATATCGAGATCAAATTCCTGGACTACTTCCATCCAGTTCCATCTTCTTTCCTGAATTTCTTGTTGGGTAAACAAGGATCAGACTGCAGGGTGTGGCACAATCACTTTAGTGTGATTCTTGAGGATGTAAGACCTAAAATTCTTTACTGACTTATAAAACATGTAGGATTGTTTTTCTATAGAAGGATAATTGAGCTCAGCTCCTTAAATATTAGTACTCATAAATGACACTGGGGCTTCTTTTTTTTCATCATCCTTATGAGTCAAAACTGTAGCTAAAGATTGGTCGAAGGTGAAAGTATAAAGGGAAAAGTCTCTATTGAAATAGGGACTTCGCAACACCGGGGATCGAGATATAGAAGCTTTGATATTGTTGAAGGTCTATTTTCTCTCATCATCCCAATTAAATTTGACATCCTTGTGAATCATATTTTGTAAGAGTTTGATCATTTCTGTGAAGTCAAGAGTGAACTTCCCCACAAAATTGATTTTCCCAAAAAAGTACAACATAGATTTCTTGTTATGGGGTAATGGAAGTTGAGCTATGGCCTTAATCCTTTTTGGGTCTATGTGAATCCCTGCTTGAGATATAATGTGACCTAACAACTTACCTTCCTCGACACTGAAGATAGTTTCCTTTGGGTTTAAGTATATACCGTATTTCCTACACCTTTAGAAAATCTGAGTTAGGTGTTCGATGTGCTCTTCTCTATTCTTCGAATATATTGTTACATAATCTAGATACACAACCACACATTTATTGATTAGTCCCTAGAAAGCCACATCCATGGCCCTTTGGAAGGTCACTCCTACATTAATTGACCCAAAAGGCATGTGTTTATAAGTGAAGGTTCCCCATTTAATTTGGAAGGTGGATTTTAAAAGATCTTACTCTGAAACTAGGACTTGGTTGTAACCTAATAACTCGTCTAGTAGAGAGAATATCTTTGAGCTAGACACAGTCTGCAAGAGTTGTTCCATCGGCGGGACTAGGTAATTATTTTTCTGAAGCTCTGCTGAGATTCCTAAAATCTACACATAGGCGGATTTCTCCCAACTTTTTCCTCACCAGAACAATATTTTCCACCCAGGCGGAATGCCTAACCTGGAAAATGATCTTGGAATCTAAAAGTTTATTTAATTCCTAATACATGAGAGGCTCTAGGGATGGGTGATACTTTCAGAGCTTCTGTTGGAAAGGTTTCACTTCGGGTTTTAACGGGATGGTGTGTTGAATGATGCGGGTATCATATGTTTTCAAATCCCTATAGTACCATGCGAAGAAATCCTGGTATTGTCTGAATAATTTGAGGTAAGATTTCCTCTCTTCCTTAGATATAGTCTTCCTAAGATTCACATTCTTTGGGTTTTCTAGGCTCCCAAGGTGTATAGTTTCATGCAAGGGACAAGAGCTACTAGTCTTTGCATTTTTAGGTCCCTTAAATCGCTCTTTCAGATCAAACATATTTTTAATATTAGCTATCCCTTTCGGGATTCTTTGAGCCTTCAATTTATCCATAGGGTGTCCTGTCCGAGGATCGGTTTCTGTTGATTTATCTTGGAATTCTTCATCGTCAATAGCGATATCTTTGAAATTGTCTTGGTTGGTTAAGAATTTTATAATATGTTCATCTTCTTCAAATACTTTCCAATTGGAAATGTTATTAGGTATCAACGGTTTGTAGAGAAGGTTCACAGTGAATCGGGATGCTTCATAATCTTCTAAAGGTGACAGCCTGGAAGTGGTTGTGGCCAAGGAGTCAACAAGAATATTTTTTTTTTTGGGGATTGTTGTGATATTGAAATCTTCAAAGTAATCTATTAACCTATGCACCTCATGTTGATAGTTCTTCAGGTGAGGAGAATTGCAATGTATAGTATTCCTTGTCTAACAATAATTTCAGAGTCTCCGAAAACTTTCAATTCTTTGACATTCAAATCTATGGCTTTCTTTAATCCTTGTACCAAAGCTTCATATTCGGCAGTGTTGTTGGTACATTTGAACTCTAGCCTACAGGACAAGAAATGACGTTTACCTTTAGGATCGATGAGAATGCACCCTGCTCCCGACCCTTCTTGCGATTTAGATCCATAAAAATAGAGGGTCCAAATTTGTGAGCCAAAATTTCTCTTTTTGTTTCCCTTATTAGTTTCTTGCTCTCCGACCTTTTGTTCCGCAAGATATAGCGTAGGGTTTTGATAGAAGAGGGTGTCTCCTATCGGTATCGATGATTTCTCTTGGGAAAAAAAATCATAGTTTTGGGTAAGAGGAACATCGGACAAGAGAGGAGCGAATTTTCCAAAGTAGGAATCACATGAATAATTACCATGTATGGAGAAATCTATGGACGAGGGTTCGTTCGGGGTTTCTAGGTCAATGACAATGTGTTTAAGATATCTCTCCCTATCAATTTTGATCATGTTCTTGTATCCCTTCAGTGGTAGCCAAATGTGTGTCCAATCTGTACTGAAGTACCCATTTAGCTTTTTAGACCAATCTTGACTCAGTAATATCCCATATGCCTCTGGGATATCTACTACGATGATGTCAATCACTTGCACAAACATGGGGTGTGTCAATATTCTGATCATCACATCTTTGAGTTCTCCTATGACCTTGACCTGGGTCCTATCTAGTTGTATGATATGTTTATCACTTTTGAGAGGTATGGCATTTAATGTTTTGCAAATAGACAAGGGCATAACATTGGAAGACTCTCCAGAATCTACCAAACAGTTATGAAGGTTTCTATTGAAGACTTTGAATGTTAATAGGAAAGGTGGGACAAAAGGATTTTCCTTTCTATCTCCCAAACAGGCGTTAATAGTTGGTTTTCCCACCAGGTTTTTGGGAGACATGTTCCTTTCTTGACCGTTACCCGTCGTCGATTTTTCTACTGGATTGAAAGCTTGTAACAGAAAGTCCTTCTGCTGAGGAATCCTACATATGTCCATAACTGATATATTTTCCTTTAGCTTCTTCAAATGTTCAACCATGTTGTAATATAGTTTGGGCGATTCCTGGGTATGAATGTGTATAGGATTTTTAACGAGAGCAAAAGATGTTTTCAGTCGATCAGGCCTTAACTTACTTTTCGAGGCTTGGGTGATGTCGGTATCTTTCAAGTCAAGTAGGCCCTTATTACGTATCTATACCACCAAAACTTCTGTGGGTTGTTCATGAGACTCAAACAAGTCGTCGAACGACATGATCTGGTCGGGATCTCATATTAGCATGGTTGTATCACGTGGTGGGTCAATCTCTTCCTGGTCATCAATATTCATAACTAAACTGCTTGGCTATTCGGTTAGGGAGACTTCATCTAGAAACCAATTGGCCATCAAATTCATGGCATGTACCCATTGAGGGAAGTCTCTTTCGGAGTGTTTTTCTTGATGATAAGTACAAAAAGAATCAAACGCAACATTCCCTAGATCAATATGTAAGTTAGCTAAGGGAGGTTTAATTGCTTTGAAAGGCTAGTTCCTTTTAAATAAAGGCTTATAGGGCCTTTGTCCTAGGTTTCCCTCTCCTTCATTTATCTTCATGTCTATGATATTGTTTGATAATTTCTTAACCATGTGTTGTATATCTTCTATATCTCCATTACCCTTGTCCATAGCCTGTTCAGTTGGCTTCCCCGACGGTCTAGTTAGAAGGAGTCCTCTCCTAGGAGGGGGCTAGGCTTCTTTCTTTACTAGAGAGGCCTGGCCTTATTTACATCCTTTCATATAGAAATTTGTTGTCTTGGCCTCTTCAAAATTTTCCTCTAGGTTTTTCTTAGTGACTCTCTTTACAAACATATAAATAGAAGTCGAGAGTGCGTTAGAATAAACCTCGATCTGCAAATCTTGAATTGGTTTTTCCACAGGCTAGAATTTGTTTAAGGTAGTCGTGAATCTTTGATTGAAATCTTTGAAACTTTCTTTTGGACTCATGGTGGTTGTCAGAAAACTCATCCATCAGAGCTCCCATAGTAGTTTCCTTTGCAAATTTATCTAGAAAATCTTTCTGGAACTTGGTCCAGCTAGTTATAGATCCTACTGGCAAATTAAAATACCACGTGGAAGCTGAATTTTCAAATGTGTAGGGGAAAAGTCTGTAGACTACGTCTTCATGTTGAACGTTCATGAGTCTGATCGTGAGTATAAACTTCTTTATATGATCTTCAGGTAAACCTGAAGTCTAGGGGTCATACATGGGAAGCAACTTCTGCGGGTGTCGGGGAAGATTATGTACTCGTCCATGGATAGCCACGACGTCTCTGGCAAACCAAGGTTGGTTGTTCTGAATCAGGTTTTCCCCTTCTTTCTCATAGTTATTATTACCTTCCATATCTTCGGAATCCAAGTCAAAATATTCTTCTTCCAAAAAGTCATTTGGCCCGGAGATGTCATCAGCTAGTGTTTTGGGTATCAAATCAAGAGGTTCTTGGATTTTGGTAATCGCAAAATCTATTAATTCTTCTACATAGTGTACGAAAACCTCATCGGGAGTGCTAACCACTGGTCTACTTTGTTGTTTTCTTCGAGGGATTATGGGAGATAAGGACAATTCATCGATCTGTCGAGCGTAGGCTCTTGTGATTCTCCTAAATTGATTTACTTCCTTGTGAGGAAGGGCGTAAGGTATTTCAGGGTGAAAAGGTTCTTCCTCGGGCTAGGGTGAGTTACCCACTTCAGGAGCACTCAGGGTGTGTGGGATGTTTGTTGAATGACTAGCCATGCATGTGGGCCGTTATGAATCTGTAGGATGTTTCAAATGTTATATAAAATATATATTCAACCATTCATTATCATTCCCTCCTTATAATGCCAATTTTGTTGATGGGTATTCAATCCCTTGCTTCAACAGTAGGAACCAAACCCACGACCGAGGCCCAATTAGATTCTGCATCGTTTGAAGATGGAATGGTTCTCCAGATCTTGTGATCTGGACAATTTTTTGATGGGCTTTGTGTTTTCTTGTGAAGGCTCTTCCTTCAGTTAGAACTATTCTCTTTTGTATTTTCTCTTAGGTGCGACTGGTAGGAGAAATGCAAGCCAGTATAAACCAACTTGACAACAAACAAGCTTAAGTTTTAACTGTTGGGGAAGAGGCTAAGCTTGGGATAACCCATCGCTCAAACATGCAGACAATGATTCTATACCACAGGCCTAGTACTAATACATCAACCATGTGAGCATCCAATTATTGTCTGAGAAACTAGTTATCAGAAAGAGAAAAACACATATGTAATAAGATAATGGCAAGCAAAATAATTCATCTACCATAACTATTCATCACATAATAAAACAACGATTTTATCTTCATCGTTAAAGAAAAGAACATCAAAACATTGCACCAGATAACTTGACAACATAATTAATTTCTCTTACTCATTACTGGATCATTAATGAAATAGGATAGGAAGTAGTTCTTCTCCAAGTCCAATCACATGCATATGATGAAAATAGTTTGTCTTTGGTCCAGAAGGACTCCTCAATTCATAGCAGCTTCAAAATAATTCTTTACAACAAAAAAAGAATGAGTTCTTACAAAAATCATCGACCCTTAAATAATTGGTCGATGTCTTTATTTATAATATGAAGTTTAACTGAAATTAACGACTGAGTGCAATTTAAGAAAAGAAAAATCACCACGTGGCGTTATCTTTTAATATTTTCTTTAATAGTCAACCCAAGATATTTCTTGGAAAGTGTGACTTCTCTCATGTTTAGTCTAGCTGATAAAAAATTCTTCACAAGTTTGGCCCCATGGAAACTTGTGTTGTTCCATCAGAGCCGCATCTATTCCCTTGATGTCTACTACATGCGCTCGGTACTTTACTAGACTGGAGTTCAACTTTTGTAGCATGGTTCGAGCCCTAATTGGAGGTTCTACAAATCGTTGCACTTGACCTGGCCTCGCATCGGTCATATTTTCGAGCTCTTTGTTCTATAGTGAGTCTTGTTTGGCATGCAACTTAACTATGTCACTTAAGTCGACAAATTTGTTGGGGGTGCCGAACTCAGGAAGCCCGACATCCTTCATTATTTTGTTAATTTTATCCCAGTGCTTCTTGCATCTAGTCTATTTCTCTTGGATCTCTTGGTGTGGGTCTCGAGACATCTTAGCCCAGTACTCGGTTGATCACTTCATGCGATTAAGTCTACTTTTTCCCACCGTCTAAATGCCATGTTATTCCTTTTCTTGGCCCTGCTAGACTGCCTCGATGTACTCGAGTCTTTCTACTGCTTTTTGCACCCCTTCATACCATCACTCCATATCCTTGCCTATCACGAGTGCCATGAGAGTGTCCTCCTGTAACTCATCCACGTTCGTGGTTAACAGGTGTATTTCCTTCTTGAACTCATTGTAAACTTCTTCAAACTCACCTTTCAGATACACAACGATCTACGTGGCACCTCTATAGTATTCTACCAGATGACGCAAGTGTTAGAGATCCTTTAGGGCGATGGCTAGTTCCTTTTCATCTCTCCTATCTCTATCCAAAGTGGCATCCAAGAGGGCCTTTCCCATGCTGATCAGTTCAGTTGTCCTGGTGTCTGTTGTGTTGATTAAGTTCTCCTCTATAGTAACCAAGATGGAGTGATCCAATGTGATCCTTCTTTTCTTTGCGGTCCTTTGAATGATGGCCTTTCTCTTTTGATCATAGGAGATTGCATAGATATCTACTACCTCGTCTACCGACTCTAGTATCTCCTGATCACCCCATGTGAGCATGTTTCCCATGCTACTAGTGGTGTATATTTGTTCAAGATTGGGCTCTTGAACTTCCTCGCTGTGCCTCGTGGGTCTAGCTTCGACTTGTTTCTCATCAAGGATTTGGGTATTGGGCAGAATAGAGACGTCAGGTACAAATTGGTGACTTACTTTCTTGTTGGCTTCTGAACCGCTGATTCCATTTTGCAAGTATTATTTCTTTGATTCCTCTAATTCAGTCTTTTCCTCCAGATCTCCTTCAGTTTCCAATGCATTAGGTCCCTTTGTGTCAAGGCCACTTTCAACTTATGTTTCCTCTTGTGAGACCTCCTTGTCTTGAACTTTGGGCTCAAGGGAAGAAGTCTTCTTAGGACCTTTTTCCTCTTGGAAGCGCACAGGGGTGTTGTGAGATGGCTTCAGGCTCTCATCGTCACTATATATATGTATAATATCAGTCAGTGGATTAGGCACTTGTGTTTCTATCGACACCTGGCCTGTCTCTGGTTGAATTTTCCTGCACATTGGGGGATTGATCAGTGATGTTTTGGATTCAGCGTTGCCTTACCCATTGGTGTAACCGGGATTTATGGAACCAGGACCGCCTTCTCAAATACCATTTAGAAGCACAGGTGTTATGATGAGGTATGTATCTTCCTACATCTGCTTCATTAGAAGCTGGCTTTGCTACCACAAAATTTCACCCATCCCTGTGCAACTTGAATTTCAGGGGAATCCCTAGTTTCTACTAGGGATTCCTTATAATCCCCTACTGCTTTGATGTCTTCTTGGGGATTTCCCATTTCTTCACCTGGTTCGAATTCTACCATTCCTTCCTGGGTCCTAAGAATCTCTTGATTTATCCTCTCCAAGGATATTTCTTGCTTTTCCCAACTCATGGCCTTGAACCTGGTTGTTTGAGGATCATCCATCCTTATCGCCACCTCATTCCAGTCTTGAGCGTTTTCGGTGAAAATTTCATCTTCAAACTGGTCATCGGCATAAGGCCAACATGATGATACTTATGATGTGTGTTGTAGGACCAAGTCCTTGGGATCGTGTTTGCGAAAATGACCAATTTGAACTGGAATTCCAATTGGCTTAGCCCTTCTTGCTTAGCATGTGCGGTGTGTTTGACCATGTAGGAGCCAATATGAAACCCATAAGGTATGAAGGCCCGCTTCTTGTCTTTTACTAAAGTGGCATTATATCCTTTCAGAATGGTCTGATAGCATATTTACCCTAACACTAGTCGATCGGGAACATATATGGGTAACAAATCGGGTGCCCCTGTGGCACTGAAAACCCTGATGTAGGTCTCGCATTCATCTAGATACCAATGACCTACTTTCGATATAACCTTTTTTTCTTCATCTAACAGCCTTGGGCACTCTTTATTGAACAACAAAGCATGAATCCGTGCAATAAATTGGTCACAGATAAGAGAATAGGATTTTTTGTACCTATTTTCATATAAGATGTTGAAGTGTACATGGACTGGGAGTTCAGAGGAGTGCCATTTTAAGTTCATTCCAGAAAAAACATTCCTGGTGCAGATGACATCCAACAGATATGAGGTCATGTAGAAGGAGAGGTTTTCTCCCTCTTTCCATGTCTGGACTTGTCATATACAGGTACTCATATATTTGGATATGATGGCACTCTAATTGAATCTCATTCCTTAAATGGCCTCCGTATAAGCTAGAGGCATCCAAGCCTCTGAAAATCGGGAACAGTCTTTCTCCCCATGCAACCTGTAGAGAAGAGCCATCAAGTATATGTACGGTTCCCTTAGATTGGTTTTCGGATACTAGCCGACATTCTGGATCGTGAATTTTTTTTCTTCCCTTCACCATGGTGCAATGATTTTGCTAGTGTTGTGTGCTGCATAGAAACTTACAATGAAATCAATGTTCAAATTTTCTTTCGACTCCCTGAGCTTGTAGTAACTCTAGACCTCTGAAGGTAAGAAAACCACGATGCATTCATCATTATTTTCATTGATCAAACATTTTTTCGCATCAGTGTGGTTAATGATCCACTTTAGGAGCTCAATGCAAGGGAACACTGAAGTTCGTCTTGCCACCATGTGTAGATAAGCCTTACGGATATTTGGGAGGACATCATCATCGAGTCTTCTTGTATCAGGGTTGCTATGCGGGGTATACTTGAGGGGTTCTTCCCTCTTGATTTTCTTGAACAATTCTAAGGGACTGGTTCTTTGGTTCCAATGTTTGCCTCTGTGTCTCTGAAAGTCAAGGGCTAGACGAAGGCCTTCTTGTGGTTGTCTTAATGAACGACACCATATTTGGAGTGAATTCTAATTGCCTTGCAAATGTTGGGGAGGGGCCCTCTCCTGCTTCTGGTTCTTGCATCTTTGTCTCTCTTGGGGATTTCCTGGTGGAGGGTTTCTTTGGATGCATTGTTCCTCCAATTTAAATGGCCCTTTAAACAGGTGTACAAAGAAGCATTGGGCAAGAACATATAAAATTAAGCGTAAAACACCATAAGTGGATACATACCTGTAATGTTTGCTAAGATAGTTGTCTAATACTCATTGAACCTTAGACACCTTCCTCAGATTGTTAGCCTCTCTCTTTTGTGTGTTCTGAATTCCTTGTTGCACAGAATAGGTTCATACAGAATAACTGAAAAGAATATAATGAGAGGGGTCCTATCAGTCATATCAATCAATTAATGCAAGTAATGAACTTAAATCAAAACAAACTACTTTCATATCTTTTCAAATAAATTCTAACTTGGTTGACGACGGAGGCGCGGAGGGAGGTGCATTGTATTGGCAGGATTAAACGGTCCCTTTTGATTTGCACATGAAACAACAAATAATGCATGATCTGCGGATCAGCTAAGACTTTAAATGTTTCGTACCTAACATATCTAACGACTAAAATGTCTCATCACGTAGTGTCTCTCTAGTATATATATCGGGGATCGGCTACTATCTTTTTGTATATTTTCATTAATGTGCTCTTGGTAAACACTCCTGACGCCGATGGTATTGGGGATCGGGGAAAGTTGAAGAGCATAGGTTCTTTGTGGGTTATCATCTTTGTAAATATCCGATGCTGAAATCATTTCAGGAGTCAACAATCGACGGTACCACTCTTCTCCTTGTTGCAATGCTTACTCTTCTCATTTTGTATGCCGATGTTGGACGAATCGGTCTTCGGTGATATTCTTACTAAATCTCATTTGCAAAAAGAGAGGGACTTTCATCCACTGACGCAGATGAAGAGTGGTCTTCGACGGTATTGGTTTTCACGAACATTTCTTATCGCACTTGCATCTCCCCGATGCCAAATCCCTTAAGCGTGTTCGGAGACGTTGTGACTGTTGATTTCTTAAGTACTTGCTGAATTAGTCTCCTTTAAAATTAAAGTGATTCTTTATATGTTCAGGAAGACTTTACACAATTCAAACATGAAAACATAAAAGATAAGCACAGGCAACAATTTTATACTGAAACAGATAGTACAAAGGATTAAGTAGTACCCAAAAAGTGGAAAATGGACATAGACTTCTTCCAGGGTGTGTTGAGTGCTCAACAGGTTCCTAGGCCTTGGTCATATGGATCCTTAGATAATTCTCATGGAATGCATTCTTAACTCTTAGTTGTTATTTGGTTAAGGCCATGGAATTGAGCCCTTGGTCACACTAAGGAAAGGTTTGAAGGAGACCCCCTCCCTCCATAGATATCTAATTTGGTAATCTTGCGAAGGTGAATAGAGAGGTCGATATGACTGAGGTGTTCCAACAAAGTCTTCCCCAACTCCTATATTATCAAATCATTCCTTGGGAATATTTTCCTAAGGGTTTCTCAACAAATACAGAAATCACATATTTGTTCTTAAATTGTTTTAAAGACCCATGTCTAATAGTTCTCCTTTTGCTAAGCAGAGGTAAATAGGAACCATGCAAATACATAAGTTTACATAACAATAATAATCATTTCTAATGATTTATCAAACATGGTAAAATTTAACCATAAATACAGGCATTCAACCATCACTTCCATTCTAATACACAAAGCATGAAAATATTTATCATAAACCAAAATCGTGAAGCAATTGCTAAGAGGGGTTTGTGTTTCCACCCAACCGTAGGCATAGCCACTCCTAAATGGATTTATCGTTGGCCACCCCCTATCTAGACCATGATTCTCTGAGGGAGACTCTTCTTTCCAGTTCAGTGATAGTAAGGGATAGAGGTTACTCTCCTCCTCCCATTGGAACTTAACAAACAGTTTTCTCTATGACAAGCAAGGGGGCCTGCAACGAGTACTTCCATAGTCACTCATCCTCTCTACAACCCAATTTATCATCTTGGACTGAAAATGCTGCTAGCAGCTTTTTGCGCCCAGAAAAAATTTATTTCTTAGTTCTCCTTCAAACCAGAGAGATGCGAGCACTCTCCTCTCTTTGGGAGATTAATCTCTTGACTCCTCTTCATCGTTGACCCACCTCTTTCCATGAATCCCTTCCTTTATTTCCTTCCTCAACAATATTGTGTGGGTCTAAATCTCCAACACGTGGTTAGGTTAGGAATCCTTGTAGATGGGTACTATGCCCTTCTCCTCATTAACTCTTGAGGAGGGCTTTCCACCTACTAGCCTGATTGGTAATACATTTCTAGGTCAGAGGACTGTTCTGGGTATAAGTAATTAAATCCAGTAAGGTACTCATCTAGTGCGAGTCATATCAACCATTTATGGTTCCCCTCACCATCTCTCTCATAGCATTATGGTCTACCTTGGCAAACCCCCTTCAACAGTTATGAAACACTATCTATTTTTAATTAATAACATAAATACATACATTACATTTTATAACAAAAAGGTTCATCAAATCCAACATTCACACATATAGAGTATGCCACAGTCTTTTGGCAAGTTATAGTTATATTTACAAGATGGGGTAAAGAGTGGTATTACATACCCCCATGAGGGCCCATAAACCTTTTGGCATTTCATCTTCTGGATTTAGGGTTTTGGATTTTTAGGGCTTTCTCATTTATACTTTATCTTAAAAATGTATTTGCAGCCTTATTGTAATCATCTTCTTGCGAATGATTGTAGTTGGCACATCTCTGTTTAGAGATAAGCTATCACCATTCTAGATAGCTTGTGTTCTTTTCATTTTATAGTCTTTTGTATTCCATACAATCATTAATAGAATCTGAGTTTTACTATATTACTATGTTCCTTACAATATCTCTATGCATTTCCTAGTTATATCTCTGTTATATTTATACATTCATGTCACTCTCAAAATAATCATGATCATAAAACTATGACATTAAGTCTCTATGTGTGTACACAATATAAAATTGTATAGACTTGATGTAAAACAAAATATTAATTCTCTATGTTTGTATATAGATTATTACAAATTAGATTGTTTTCATTTATTTATGACTTTTTAAACTTATTATATATTTCCTTTTTTTTAAGAAAAAATGGAGAAATTTGTATTCATAAGCTCTGTAAGAGACCTTGCAAAGAGAGAACTTACATGCCAAAAATTCAGTGTTTACAAAAGTAGAAATATTAGGCTAGTAACTAGCTAAGTTGTCCAAAGAATCAATGAATAGCTGAGGCTTATACAAGGTTTTAAAATTCTTCCCATGATAAAGTATATAAAATATTCCTAATATCAAAATACATAAACAAAACATATAGAAATTAATTAGCTAGGGTTTATTCCCTTTCTAACATCTTTTCTTCCTAGTTTGATGTTAAATTCAAGTATAGAATATTCTAGAGGGGTCTCGGGGATGAGGCTACATCCAAATTGGCTGAGACTGTGAGAAATGGTGATATACATTTCTTCTTGTAACGCATCACTTCAAATTCTAACCGGATAGTTGTGCACTCATCCTGGATCTATTTCTAGCCCTAACGATGTTCCACCAAAATCTCAAGGGAGGTGAGAACTTGGGTTGACATACCATTAAATTGTATTTGTAGTGCTTGGATTGAGTTTACAAGGTTTGAATTATCTTCCTCCAGTAGCTATCTTCTCCAATGCGAAGTACCAACACTTCTTTTAGCCAGGTCGTGAAGCCTTTATACTATTGTTGGACAATTTAACTCTAGTGATACTACAAACATACACTGTACAAATTTCTATTTTCTTATAAGCATTATATCCTTATGTTTAAATTCTGGTGGTGCTCATCTTAAACTCACATCCCATCTCGTGACAAAAAACAACCATAAAGTAGGAAGTGCTTCACCCGTCATATCCATTAAACCTAAGATACGTTCACACATAGTGATCAACTAACTTGGAGAGGCGGTACAATCATCATATTACATGGATGATGTCCAGGAGGTGATGAAAACACCATGAGTGAAAGGATAGGAACCATAAGGACTAAAAATAAGGAGGCCATGGGAGATGATAGTGTTTGTGCGAAGAAGGAGTGAGTACACATGCAACATGGGAGGAAGGACTGAGAACTTATGACCGAATGAGGACTGGAAGTGATATAATGAGGGACACTTGCATGTGAAAGGAGGAAACCCCAATGTGTCTTAATTCCACCTCCACACATTGAAGCTAGAGGAATGGAAAGGGGAATTATGGTTATTGCAAAAAAAATCAAACATACATCATTATAATGACCATCAGTAGGGACCTCAGTGGAACCCCCACTCATATTTCTTCTAGGAACTTTGAAAATGATCATGGAATATGTTTCAATGAGGGATTCCCATTAACCATGAGCATTTCAATGGAGTCTCTAATAGATATATTGTCTTGACTATCAAAAATTTAATTATTGTGGAGGAGGATATGAATAGGATTTAGACTATGGAATTCTTCAAGCTCACGTTGAATTCTCTGAAATATAGCTTTCAATTTCATATCAGTGAAAAACGTTTTCTTTATCACATGATTAATAATAAATTTTGATTCTTCGGGGATTGAGAGGGAGAATAACCCTTTTTGATGGCCCAATTGCAATCCTTGCAGAAGTGCATATGCCCCTTCCTAATTATTAGTAGCATGACCGATGTTCCAATAAAATAGTAGCTTGATATGACCTCCTAGGGAGAAGAGAACCCCACCTACACCTGCCACCCAGGGGTTTCCTTCGAAGGCTCCATCAAATATAAAAGCATGTCCAATATAGGATTGTTTCCATGTTGCAAACTACTGCTATGTGATGTAAATATTCCAGGTAGATTTGGAGGAATTGATATTGTTTTCCCTTGGAAATTTGCAATGAAGGGATGGTTTAGCAAGGGAGATCCTTTGAAACCAACATTCTTCATCAATGTTTAAATTTTGTTGGACAAAAATATTTTTCTTTCTCAAATTGAAATGATCCAAAAGTAAACACAAGATCTTAGAGGCCACCACCTTTGGGGTGATGAATTCATCAGAGAAGAGGGAATGATTTCTCACGAGCTATATTTTCTAGATAGTGAATTTCTTTTTTTTGTAATTGAGTGTAAGAAGTTGTATTAATGCAAAAGGATTATGATACAAAAAAGGGGGGGTCTCCTGGTTTGCCCAGTAGGAAACCAGACCAGGGGTTCCCGAGTTATGCTTACTGATATATACGAGGGGTGGGATTGGTCTGCCACCAGGGGGAACCAAGCTAGTCCCACCATAACCAGTTTGAAAAGGAAAAGCAAACAGACCTAAAAAAAAAGATGTTGCATCAACCTACTAATCCCAAGAGGGTAGTGGCCAAACTAACCATTCGACTAGCCATTCACTAGTCCAGAACAATAATGTGTTTCTCCCCACCATCTGCCTGGATCTTTTTATCTTCCTTCTGGGGGATCGTGCGAGTATTCCTGATGTGGGCTGGTGCATTGTGTCCATAGACTGGTGTGATATCCATGTGGTGGACATAGTGTATATAGAGGTGAAATTGAGGAGCCAACCTCTCCAACTTGTATTTATGGTCCTTCTCGACCTCAACTAACAATTTGGTAATAATTTCCAAACTACTCAAGAGACTCAGGCTTTCGTCCATCATTTTCTTGAGTTCCTTGTTATCCTCCTGTCTGGCGTCTTCCATTTGCAAACTCACTTTATTGATCATCATCTTTGTTAGCCATGCCATCTCCATTGTTTTATGGTAGAGGGTTTCCCTGGGTTGTGTGGCCCTCAGATCAATTACCCAGTCTAATTCCTATGCCAGTGCATCCCATGCTTTGCCTTTGCGTTTTTCTTTTATTTCCTTTTCCTAGTGGGTAATGGTCTCTTTTCCTTTTGGTCCTACCAGTGTTTTGAAGGTTCCCTCCACATATTTTGTGCTTTCTCCATTCTTGACACCCGTCATGGACTATTCAGGACTTTCTTTCCAAGGGGGTTCCTCTTCCTGTGCATTTGCTTCATTCACAACATCCCGCTTGGTCGGTCGCAGCTCCTTTGTTGGTTATTCAACTTGTACCTCACTTTGCATGGATTCTTCCTTTCCCTATCCTTGTATCTATGGTAGTCCCTATTGTTGTGCTCCTTCTGTTTGTAGCTATTTATGTTGTCATTCCTCTTATTGAGCTTCTCCTACTATGAGCTTGTCCTTCCAATCATGGCTTGCCCATAGTGGTAATAATTCTAGTCCTTTATTCCGGTTGCGGCTTGTATGATCATGATGAATCACCCTTTATCCCTATACGAGCCCCTGCTCCTACTCATTTGAGATCCTACTGTTCTTCTGTTTGTATTTTTACTTTGGCATGGAGGCTCGGTTCTGGACCATGTCACTCCCTCATGCCTTACGTCATTCGTTGCATGCAATTTGTGATCTGTACTTTCCCTCGTGCTTTCCCCACTCCTCTTTCTATCACAAGCGTCTTGTTGTCGTACTCCCACATTATATTTGCGTTGATTCTGCATGGTGATTGGTGACCAAGTGTTTGGAAATCATATCATGCCTAGGTTCTAAATGCATGTCATGGGGCCTTGCACTGCCCTTCTCGATATGACCTTCCTTTCTTAAACTACCTTCACAGTCTTTTGTCGCTAGGTGGATGCAGTCTATTCTAAGTTGACCATTTGGGATGTTGATTCAAGTAGTGTTTAGTTCTTAACCATCCTTATCTACCCCCTCATTGGGTAGTCTGTCCACCAGGACATTTGTTGACCTGTGGACCCAGCACAACTCCACTATGTCCATATTTATCAGATGCTCCTAGATTTTCTGTACGGAGAGGGCCAGGCGCCAGTGTCTCTGAACCTTTCCCACTCTGGTGCCATTCTGGAGTATCCTCGTCATGTTGATGACTAGGGTGGAATTTCCTTCCACGATAGTGTTTTTCATTCTTTAGTGTCTTAGGATTTCAAGGCCAAGATCCAAGGCTCCAAATTCCTTTGCGTTGTTGGTTGAGTTTCCCATACTCCTAGTGTACATCTGGATGATGTTACCACCACTGTCTCTGATTACCCCTCCCATCCCTACCACTCCTGGGTTCCCTTTTTACACCCTATCAAAATTAATTTGGGGGACCCCAACAGGGGGGTCCAGTTGCGGTCTCCTATTTAGATTCGTGGCTCCTGTGAAACCGTTGTGTTGTTGCGCCCATATTTTAGGTGAAAAAATTCCAAGATGCGTGTCTCATGGTCGGTGAATTGCATTTTTTCCTTCTTGCAGTTGCGTCTCTGCACTATTTCTCGTATTTGTGAGATTATTGCATCCTTGAGATTTCCTTCCAATAGTCTTTCATTCCTGAATATGCATCATTTCCTTTATTTCCATTTTTCCCAGATGATCATCCCCGGCATTAGTTTCCAACAAAGGTTCACCATTTCATTTTTGTTGTAACTCTCATTCCAATTGTTGATGGTTGCACTGATGTTGCCCCATATAATATTGTTTGGCGATAGATGTCGGTCACCCAATCCCATAGCTCTGTTGTGTAACTACAGTCATCGAGGAGGTGATTGGTTGTTTCCTCCTTAGCTTGATAGAGGTGGCAACGAGATGGACCCATATAACCCCTTTTCCTGAGATTTTCCCAGGTTAGAATTATGTTGTGAAGAACTAACCATTCAAACAGTCTGATTTTTGGCCATTGGGGGTTGCGCCAAATATTTCCCCATCGTTGCATCGGGTCCTCTTATTCTTGGTCCATGATGTAATGTCATGCTTCTTTTAAGTTGAATTCCCCACCTTAATTAGTCCTCGTCCTTTGAGACTGTTGTTTTCCTTTTCCCTAGTTCCTCTTCCACCTCTTTCATTAGGGTTGTGTTATGGTCTATATTTTTTGGGTTGATTTTATCCTAGGTCCTCCATCTATCGTTATCAATTATTTTCTTCTAGTACTAATGGATTTTTGTTTTCATTGCATTGTCATTTCCTGTTGTAGCTCCTCCCTGTCTGGATTTTTCATTCTGGGTTCCTATTACCACACGTCCTCCCATAATCTAGTTCTTTGACCATTCCTAACTTCCCAGAAGCTGTGTTTATGGATCCAGTTATTTTTGCACCATGCTATATTCTAGATAGCTAATCCCTCCCTTATTCCCATGAATCATATTTGATCTTGATCGTTGATGTTCTAGGCATACTTGGACTTCCATACGTTTGTCCACGAAATTGATTTGTCCTTGAACCATATCCACCATAGTTTTTCCTTGTAGGCTTCATTGGTTACCTATGGGTCTTGTAACCCCAGACCTCCTTTTCCTTTTGGTCTGCATACCTTCTCCCAGACTACCAAGGCCCATTTATTTTTATTTTCCGCACCTCACCATAAGAAATCTCTTTGAATGCCTCTTATCTTTTGTAGTATTCCTTTGGGAGATGGAAACACTGACATCATATATGCCAGAATTGATTGTAGAACTGCTTTGTTGAGGATAAGCCTCCCTACCATGTTAAGAGCTCTGTAAGTCCAATTTTTTACCCTCTCCTGTAGTTTGTTGATCACTCCTTCCCACGTTGCCATTTTTCATGCTCTGTCCGTCACGGGGATTCCCAAGTATTTTGTTGGGAGTGTTTTGCGTTCAAACCCCATAATGTTGGTCAGGTTTCTTTGAATTGCAGGATTAGTGTTAAAAGAGTATATCATGGATTTGGAGTGGTTTATCCCTGCCCCAGAGGCTTCCTAAAAGTCTTCTAAGATTTTTTCTTTCTTGACTATGGGTGTGCCATGGAGTAGGGTGTCATCACGAACTGTTGGTGTGTGGAGGTTGGACAGTTTTTGAAAGGTTTGATGTCTTTTAGTTCTCCTACTGCATTTTTTCTTTTTATGCTTCTATTGAGCCCTTCCATCATCAGAATGAACATGAACAGGGATAGTGGGTCTCCTTGTCTAATGCGTCATAAAGGCCAGAAGGGTTTTGTTGGTGCTCCATTGATTAGCAGAGAGTATCTTGTCGTTGAAACTAGATTGACAATCCAGTTGATCCAGTGTTGTTCAACCCCAAAGGCTTCTAGTGTCTTGGCCATATAGTGCCAAATAATTTTGTCGTAAGCCTTCACTAGGTCAAGTTGGATTATCATCCCCCCTCTCCTTTGGCTTTTCAGTGTATGTATAATCTCATGGGCATGGATGATGTTGTTTAGTATTTGTCTTTCTTCTATGAAACCGACCTATTCCTGTGAAATCAGTGTGGGTAGGAGAGGTTTCAAGCGATTAGCTATGAATTTGGAGATTATCTTGTACACTACATTGCATAATTCTATGGACCTATAGCAATCTGGGGTCCTTGCTTCATTTTCTTTTGGGATTAGTGTGATCATTGTGGCATTTAAAGATTTCAAGATGGAGGCCGAGTGTCTAGAGTCTTCCACCATCCCATAAACATCTTGTTTTACCACTTCCCAACAAGCTTTGAAAAATTCCATCGTGAAACCATCTGGACCTGGGGCCATTCCATTGGGCATCTCCTGGACCACTTGGTAGATTTCCTCCTTTGTTATGGGTTTGTTTAGAGTGATATTTTGTTCCTCGGTGACCACCTTGGGGATGTGTTGAGTTTTCCTTTGTATGGCCTTCGTTCTATCATGATTGGGTTGCTGGGCTATCCCCTTGAAGTGATTAACCAGTGTATTTTCAATTTCCTTGTGGGATTCTCTTTCAATCTCATCATGATTCATACTTTTCAGGATTTTGTTGTGGGTTCTTCTTACAATGGATTTTCTATGAAAAAAATTGGTATTCCGCTCCCCTTCATTTAGCCACCTGATTCTAGACTTTTGGCTCCACGGGGTTTCTTCCTGTCGACATCTTTCTTCCCATTCCTTGGTCATTTATATCTCTTCTCTTTTTTGATCCTCTATGTAACCCTCATCTATGCAAAGTTCCTAGAGTATCCTCATTATGTCCTTGAGAATTTTCTTTTCTTGGTTTATGTTTCCAAAGGTTTCCTTGTTCCACTCCTTGAGTTTGTTTTTGATATACTTGAGTCTCTTATAAAGTTTGAACATCCTTGTCCCTTGATCCAATAATTCCCCCCACCACCATTGATTTATGTTCTCCTTGGATGTGGGATGTTTGATCCAAAACTTCTCAAATCTAAAGGTCTGTTCTTCGGAGTGGTTTGGAAGTTTTCTTCAAATTGGACTGGGCAATGGACTGAACCCCCCCATGGAAGGATGTTGCAATCTAAATTTAGTCCCTGCAGAATAATGGACTCTGAAACCATGAATCTATCTATCCTTGTAGCTACTTGGTAGTGGTTAATTCGTTTGTTATTCCAGGTGAACTGGCCATTACTAGTTCTGATGTCCACCATTTCCATTGTTTCAATGAAAGCTTAAAATCCCTCCGGATCTCTATCCAATCTCCTGGTGCTCCTTTTTTTCTTCGCAAGTGTCGTGATGATGTTGAAATCCCCTGCCAAGATCCTGTGGAGTTTACAATATCGGGACTTTTTATCTTGTATTTCTAGGAGCATTCTCCTTTTTTCCTCCAATCTCTGGGTGCCATACACATTTGTGCATAGAATCACCTAAGTGTTACCTATAATTTGCATGTTAACCAAAAGTGTGTATCTCATTGCTTAGCCCGCAAGTAGGCTCAGTGATTCTGGGTTCCATAAGTTGAGTATACCACCTGCCATTTGTTGGCCTTCAACGACCAACATATTGTACTTACTCCATTATTTTTTACTGATTGTTTTCATTTTGTCTATAGTGCATTTTGTCTTTTGAATGAAACAAAGGTCAGGTTGTTCCTTCCTCAGTCTATTTTTAAGGATTTTTTTCTTTCGTGGGTTGTTTAGACCTCTTATATTCCATGTTATAATCTTCATTTAAACATGTGGGGGGGATTTTGGAAAGATCCTTTTGATCTTACCTGAATTGATCAGCAGGGCTCCTAGTTCTTGTAGGGCTACACTGTTTGATTTCCTACCTTTCTTTCGCCTCGTCTGCTTGGGTGAATGTTGTGATTGTCCCTCTCCTGCTTTGATTCCTAGGTGTCATATCTAGCCATGCATTCACTTGATCCCTCTATATTTGTCTTCCTCTCTTAGAAGGAAAAGGCATTAGATACGATCTAGTTGTTCCACTGGCACATTGTCTACTCCCTTCTTTTTCCATTGCTCCAATATGTTCAAGAGATTTATTCCTTCCCTTTATACAACTTCTCTGAGGTCCAGATATTTCATTCCTACCATGCTTGGTGTCATCTCTGAGTATTTGTATTCCTCCTACATTAGGTTGTTGGTGTCTTCATTTCCTCCTTCCATAGGACTTGCGCTACCTCCTTGTTCCCTCTTATTGCTTGGAATATTTGTGTTCTCATGAGTTGTGTGTTCCCTAGTTTCTCTAGCTTTTATCTTTTTCTTTCCTCCTTCTTCCCCTTGGTTAGCCTTGTCCCATCCTTCTGGTCTAGTCCTAGCTTTCGGGTTGCTTCATGTTTGAGCTTTGCTTGGTTTCTTGTTTTCTCTGTTTTTGTGGTTCGATTTTAAAAACCTGTCCTCATCCTGTTGTGTTTTGGTGTTTTTCATTTCTTTTTTTCATTGAGCAGACATTCTTTAATTAGGTGTCCATGTTTATGGCATCTTCTACATCTGAATGGGATCTTCTCGTAGTCGATTCTTTGTATCCATTCCTCATCCCTGAATTCCAGGCTTATGGCTTTTGGGAGCGCCCCCAATACATCCATCTCTATGTAGATCCTTGCATATGATGTATATCTCCCTTTTAGGGTTTCTTATGATGTCTTAACATATTTTCCCAACTTGTTCCTTATTTCTTCGAAGGTGGACGACAACTAGTAGTCTAGCGTTAGGGAGTAAAACCTCAGCTAGACTGGGACATTTTTAAAGGTTTCTTTCTTTGGGGAGAAATTTTCCTTCCACAACTGCATGTACAACCCTGCTGAGGCGTGGAAGTATACACCCCCCCTCAAATACTTTATCTCTTTCCTCCATGTTCATAAAGACTGTTGTGAAGAACCCTTTCGAGCCCAGGTGGAGTTCCACTTCTCCACTTGGCTTCCATTGATGTTTTATCCAGTTGCACAACGTTCTTTCTGTGGGCCACAACCCCATGAATTTGAAAATTAGTGCATGTGTCTTCATCTGGTCCCGATAGAGTTGTGTTTGTGGGTCTTCCAGTATAATGCTTGGTATCATTATTGTTTTAGGTTTACATGGGTTATGCCCATTTGACCCACTGGGGTTCGCTGGTTCCTGCACATCCTTCTGGGATTCTCTGTCTTCCTCTCCCACACGATCCTTTTTTTCCTGTTTCTCTCCTGGTTCTTTTCTGATCCTGATCCCGAGGTGCTTGTCAGTGGTTCTTTGAAACCAATGCCTTGTGGCCCTTTCCCCCTGTCCACCACTACCTACTTGTATGAGGGGGTTCCACTCCCGCCCTCTTTGGTAACCATTCTTAACACTATTGAAACAACAACTATCAAACCCTAGTTTATATTATATATATATATATATATGAAAAATCTTAATGTCAAAAAAGTAAATGTAAAAAATATTTTTAAGATTGAAAGAAGTATGGAAAAATGACTAAAAACACCATTGAAAAACAAAATTAAAAAAAAAATGAAAATAGATGAAAAAAAACATTATGGAAATATTATGGATAAGAAAATTTAAAATATCAAAATACCACCTAAAAAGGGAAGGGGGTGCTACCGGTAGCACCATTTTTAAAAACGAGGTAAAAAATGTGACCCTTGAAAAAATTAGAACTTGGCAAAGTTCTTGTTAAGTTGGTAATATTGTAATTTTCTTAGAAATAAACTTTGAAGCACTAATGACCATACCTCCCTAGAGACAATCCAAAAATAAGTGCACATTTGTTTCATCTGAGTGGAAGCAAATACCAGATGTGTAGGGACATATGAACCCCCATTTTTTCATATTTTCCCGCATAAGTATCTTACCATGAGACAATGTCTAAGAAAACATATTTATTTTTGGGAGATAGTCACTATTCCAATCTTTTTTCCACAAGCTTGATTTAGGGAGAAGTGTTGACTATGCTTAAAGAGCAACATAACTAGCTCTAATTGAATATCGGTTCGTCCCCCAACCTTGAAAATATCTATATGTCAAATGGATAGGGGTGCACTCTTAGAGACTAAGACAAAGGACATGAAACAGACCCTAAAGATATGAAGGTAAATCCAACGGTTGTCAGCCAGCCCAACAACCAATTGGGTGCCACTTTGAGATGTCAAAAAGGGTGGAAATTCCATGCTCCTTACACCAATCGAACATAGGTGATATGAACTGATATTCCCAAAGAGGAATGTTCCCCATGATACTTTCCTCCCAAATGGAAATCATGCACCCATTCCTAGGAATCCAAGTAGCCTTACTTTGAAACATGGGCAAGGACGCCTTTAAAATTTTCCAAATGCGGGAACCAGTGGATCTTGAAGGGGGAGAATCACCTTTCAAGACACTTGATTTTTTCCCCAACCAGGTATTTATGGAGTATGACTTTCTTCAACCAATCCTGTTTCCCATAAAAAAATATATATCTAAAGGATCTTCTCCCCAAGCGCGATATTAGACAGAGATGGATCAAGGATTCTCAACCCGCCATGAGCCTTAGGTGCCCTAATGAAATTCCAGTTGACAAGATGCATTCTCTTGATGTTGGATTTCCCTCCCAACTAGAGTAATTTCCTAAGCTCTTGCACAATTGAGGCCTTAACACTTGCAGGGGCTAGGAGGGAAGAGAACTAAAATATAGGGAGTGCATAAATAAAAAATTTGATTAGAATCACTCATCCTGCTAGATTTAGCCACCGAGAGCCCCATTGGGTAAATTCAGATTTAGTTTTATCAACAATAGGGATCTAGGCAGAACTTGGGAGAGAGTTAAGACAAATAGGTATTCCCAAGTACCTAAAGGAGTGCCAACTTTCCACCAAATGGAATTGAAGGAAACCTATTATATTTGATATCATTCTTGAATTGATATATCAAACATAGAATGAATTGATATATCAAACATAGGCGTGGATTTTCTATTGATTAATTTTACCCCCCTAAGCTCTCAAAAAATATACCAAGATTTCCTTAAATATTTTAGCAATGACTGAGGAAGCCCCTCCCAAAAGGATTGTATCATCTGCAAATTGTGAATGATTAATTGTTCTTTCTCCTCGAGTGATTTGTATGCTAGGGATGAATTTCCCCATTATCACTTTCTCCAACCATTTACTTAGGTATTCCACCATTAGGATCTAAAGGAGGGGGGATAGGGGGAAGCCTTGTCGCAACCCTCTAGAGATCCTAAAAAAAATTGTTGGTTGCATGTTAATCATTGGAGAAATCTAGGGATCACTCATGCAGGATGAGATCTGTGCCAGAGAATCTGCACCAAACCCAAATCTTGTCAGAATGGAAAAAATGAAGCTATGTCGAACTCTATCACAAGAATTTTCCATATCTAATTTTATGACCATCCCCTTTTCTCCCTACTCCCTGCTAGAATGAACGGCCTATTGAAGTAACAAAATGCTTTCCAAAATCTTCCTTTTTTCAACAAATCCCCCTTGGTTAGGTGAGATTAGTTTTGGAAGGAATGGATTTATTTTGTTGGATATTATTTTTGAAATGATTTTGTATGAGACATTACAAAGAGAGATTGGTCGAAATATGGAAAAGGAGGGGTTGTATTCTTTGGGAATAAGTGCTAGGAAGGAGGAGTTAGTATTCCCTCTTATAATGGTGGGATTTTGGACATACTAAACCATGCAGACTAGGTCTTGTTTTATAATATGACAATAGATGAGGTAAAAATGGGTCAAGAAGCCGTCAGGACCTAGGACCTTTTCTAGGCTCATTTGTTGTAAAACCCCTAAACAAATCAGAAGCTTTTGAAAATTTCAAGATCTACAAGGAAATGGTTGAAAATGAGATGGATTCAAGAATCAAATGCTTAAGATTGGATAATATAGGATAATTCACCTCAAAGTAATTTATGGACTACTGCAACAATCATGGAGTAAAAAGGCAATTCTTCGTCGCTAGGACACCTCAACAGAATGGAGTTGTTGAAAGAAAGAACATGACAGTACAAGAAATGGCTCAAACAATGATAATGGATTCAAAGTTGACAGATATTTTTTGGACACAGGTAGTGCATAAGCAATTCACATTCAAAACAGAGTAATGCTCAGAAACAACACTTATAAAACTCCCTACAAGCTATGGAAAGGAAGACCAACAAATGTGAAGCACTTCAGAGTTTTTGGAAGCAAATGCTACATCAAAAGAGAAGATGGTAGAATGGGAAAGTTTGAATCTCGTGTAGACAAAGGAATACTTGTTGGTTACTCAAGTACAAGGAAAGCATACAAGTGTTAAAATCTAAGATTAAACAAAGTTGTGGAAAGCATCAACATAACAATTGATGAAACAGGCAGACCAGAAGCAAAGGAAGAAGAAAACAAATCATTGAAACAACTTTTTGAAGAAGAAGATGAAAAAGAAGAAGAAGAGGAAGATGAAGATGAAGAGAATCTGACAGAAGTAGAAGAGCAAGTTCAGTAAGTATCTCCAAAGACACCTAGCAAACGTGTACAGAAGAATCATCCTTTAGATCAGATTATTGGAAACAAAGATGCAGGAGTTGAGACTAGAAGAAAAATCCGTTCACCAGAACAAACACACCTAGCACTCTTATCTACAATTGAACCAAACTGTTTTGAAGAAGCCAGCAA
>ML777414.1:411885-475883 GCA_009831015.1 Picea engelmannii
AATATATAATATTGAAATATATCTCATCATTGTGATATCTAAAAAGTATCTCTAAAAATAAGTGATTATCTTTATAAATAAAAAAATGTTAAAACAAATCTATAAAATAATATTTTTTTGGTGATTATAAATTCTCAATCTTCAATTAATATTTCTTTTAATATTTTGAAACATGGCATTAATTAAATATTTAAAATACTCTGTAAATATTTTTAAAACTTAATATTTATTAAATATTTAAAACATCATTTTCAATCATTTTTACTAACATTATAAACTACAAATTTTTCAATGTGTAAGATGTTGAACAAACAACCACTTTATTAAGGAGTTTAAAAAAAATAAGATATATTTTAATGTTTATATAGAAATGATAAACATCTTTAATGACATTTTTTTTTGGTGAAGATGTATCCTTACAAAGCTTGAGCCTTCTGCTAGCAATTTTTTCAATGTGTAAGATGTTGAACAAACAACCACTTTATTAAGGAGTTTAAAAGGAGTTTAAAAAAAATAAGATATATTTTAATGTTTATATAGAGATGATAAACATCTTTAATGACATTTTTTTTTTTTTGGTGAAGATGTATCATTACAAAGCTTGAGCCCTCTGTTAGCAAATTTTTCAATGTGTAAGATGTTGAACAAACAACCACTTTATTAAGGAGTTTAAAAAAAATAAGATATATTTTAATGTTTATATAAAGATGATAAACATCTTTAATGACATTTTTTTGGTGAAAATGTATCCTTACAAAGCTTGAGCCCTCTATTAGCAAATTTTTCACTATGTAAGATGTTGAACAAACAACCACTTTATTAAGGAGTTTAAAAAAAATAAGATATACTTTAATGTTTATGTAGAGATGATAAACATCTTTAATGGCATTTTGTTTAATGACATTTTATTAATTATAACTCTGTTGATTTAGTCGAGTCTGTTGATGAAAATAGCCAGTCAAGTCAGCATAAACTAAGCTGCTGGACCAAAATCACATGCTTCATCGACTGGATCTGAACCAACAGAATCCCTCCCAGTCATTTCGAACACTTATAACGGATAAACCTCTGTTTCTCTTCCTTTTTATTGGTTCGTCTGCTCTTCAGTAGTATTTCTAAATAAGGGGGAAGTAAAAGCGGGAAGGCGCTCCTTCAAAATCCTTCCAATTGGAGGTGGATTTACTTCCTTCACGGGTCTCTGGTTCAAGTCCAGGACCCCTAATGCCCAACTAACCTCATTTCACTAGGAAATCACCCCTATACGTCAATTAGAACTTTTAGTAAATATTTATTAATGTAACATAATAAATTAATAAATATTTATTTTAATTATTTTAAAAATATAATAACAATCATTCATTATTTACTGGTGAAATCACATTTCCCAAACACCAAAAGAAGCATGGGTAACTATTAAAATTAGCTTAGACTCCTCTATTGTACATGTACACCAATTTTCATGGTGTAGAAAAAAGGCTTTATAATTTTGTCATAGATTATCATGAAACTAACCAATGTGTCCATTGATTTTCAACTTCTTTGAGTTATAATATGTTGAGGATGTGATACCACTTGGAGATGCAATTGACTAACATTGCATACTAAAATTTATAATAAAAATATATCAAACGAAAGAAGCATTCCATATTCTTTAAGTTGTAATGTTACATGAATATTTTTTTAGGGTTGCACATCAACCCATTTAGTTATGAGTATCTAGGTTGTTAAGAGTGATTTAATTAATGTATAATGGACTAAGTTACAAAGGGGACAATTTTTACCTTTCCAATGACTTTATTTTTTTCTATCATGTCAAAGTTCTACCTTAATCCACTCATTTTTTTTAAATTCTAGCAATTTGAGTCTTCTTACAATGGGTTAAAACCCTATGGTGAAGTTCCATGGTAAAAGTTTCCATCAATTAAGTGGAAACGTGTGAAAATTTATCAGCTCTTGGAATACCAATAAAGGGATTACTCCTATTCATCATGAATATTCTCTGTCTACTTCATTTACTTTATGTGGCTTGAAGTTTCTTAGATAGTTGTTCTTCATTCCTTGTTTCAGATATACAAGTATGTTACAAGTGGTATTAGAGAACTTTCATGTGCCAACATGCACCTAAATTTTGAATAATTATTTTTAATATAGAGACATGTTCCAGAATCTATAAACACAAAGATTTGTTGATAAATGAGTAAAACTATAGTAGGTAAGTATACACATAGGAATACAACTAGGGTCACTTGGTTGGACACCCTTGTACACCTATTTTGGTAGATAATGAGTAGTACCAAATTAATCATAATCTATTCATAGATTTGATCTTCCACATACCCTAGAATATATCAAAATCCCCTTAGTTATATATGACACCTTCCCTGCAAAAACCTTTCAGTCATTTGTTTCTATAGTATAGAAAGAAAATTGCTTAGGGAGATCACTCTCACAAACCTTGTATTCAATTAATATAACTAATGGTACGATTGATCCTACTTAGTTAGAGTCATGAAAGACTAGTTGAGTACTATTGTTGGAAACCCTAAGGTATATTCAAAAGCTATAATGCCTAATCATCCCTTGCTATGAGGACCTTGCCAAGATTCCATAGCACATGTAATGAAATTCCTATTGTTGGCACGTAAGGTTTTGCAGAAGTTGTGTGCATGCCACACGTAAGCATTGCACATGCACCCAAGAAGATGCACTACATGATGCCAAGTTTCAGCATATGTGCCAACTAGATATCTACTACACATGCAAACCAATTTTGTACTACACACAACGACTTGAAGAAATTGCATGAAGAAAAAATCCCTAAAGATCTTCACCATTCATTTCAACTATTTTTGTAACAACCCAACTGGTTAAGGTCGAGGTTGAGGATGTGTTTGGCAAGTTTGTTAGGATTTCCACACTCCAATAGATTTAAGGGGGATGCATGTGGATATGTAAGGGTTGGGTTTTTGTTCACTAAGATTGATCAAGTAGTAGGATGAGTGGTAAGTTGAGAGTTATATATCGAGTTTAACTTTGTAGCGATAATAGTAATGTTTAGAGATATTATGTGTGAAATGAAGATAGAGAAAGTAGATCTAAAGTGCATGGCACATTTTTTCTTAGCTATGAATGCATCCTGAGCAGGCTTCGGCCTCTGTGTATGGAAATGTATATGAATTCTTTTGAGTTTAATGAATAAAGTCTGAAGCACATTTATCTATGCATCTGATGAGTTATGGTCTGAATGTATGCATGTTTTATATTATTCTACGCAATAATGTTTTATATTATTCTACACAATAATCTTGTGGTAGTTACAAATAAATGAATGACTAGTTGATGAGGGTTTCATGTATGTTTTATTCCTTCAAACCCAACACAAGAATTATGGTCTTTGGGATTCTCATGGAGTCTCGGGTGAGACCTTCTTTGGTCCTTGAAGATTGAATATGCCAACACCCATGGGGTTTTTTTGGTAAATCATGTCAAACCTTGGGTATGAAACCCCCTAGTTGATCCATTAAATGGTTATGTTGTCAAGACCTAAAGGTTTTGTACTACATGTTGAAGGAAGGAAATGAGGTGGAAACCTTCCAAGAAGGAAATAAATGACTGGATATTTGAGAAGGAGGATGAGTTAATGCTATGAGAGACCAGAACCTAATGATCAACCTCAAATGTTGGAAAAAAAGGTACATTAATACATATTTACATGAAATTTTCATTGTTGATTTTCCTTGTTTATTTCATGAGTGGATACAGAGGCATACATAGATTTACTCTACATGGGAAGGTAAAGAATCACTAGTTTGGGACCAAGATATGGTCCATAGGTTGAGATCTATGAATAGTAAGTGGGCCATAGCTATCGAGTTCTATCTTGAGCATGTGAAAGAAGGGTATATTGTTGAGTTTTCTATTGAGTGTATTGATTCCTTCGGCAGTGTTAACAGAAAATTTTCATCTCACCCTGAAAGGAGATTATTGGAACAAATGCCTCTATGGATAAAGATGTTGTTCATGGAGAAGGGTCTACTGCACATGGAGCCTAATAGAATGGCCAAGTAAAACCCCTACATGGAGGAGGATGCTGAAAAGAAGGGAGATTAAGAAAAGTGGCAAGAAATAATGGATCTAGCAGAAGGGATCTTGAAGGAGATAAGATGAGGTAAGAGGATAATGGATCTAGAAGAGAAAAGGATAAAAATAAATGAGAGATATGCAATAAGAGTCAAGTTAAGGAGGCAAGTTGAGTAGATAAACGAAGAAAAGAAAGAAAAGGATGAAGAATGAGTAGTCATATCCAAGAAGAAAAGAAAAGAAACTATAACAGAAGGGTGTGTGGGAGATAGTTATGTGCTAAAGAGAAGCACGGAGGAAGAGAGGTCATTAAAGAGATGTATATTTAGGAGTAAGGCATCAATAGAGGATACTAGAAGTAGTGGGAGTAGTGATGAAGAAGACGAAGTCATATCCCCTTGGCTAGTAAGAGATGCATTTACATCATAGGAATGCGGAGAATAGAGAAGTGGCATCAAAGCAATAGAAGACAACGATGGATCCCTATAAGAAGAGGTAGAGGCTTTATATATTGTGATTAGGCTTGCACAACTAAAGATATGGATCTCTTTTGGATCCCTCACCAAAGAAGATAAAATACTATGTTGGATCCCCTTCTTTGAACCACCCCCCTTACACATTTTTCATCAAGAAGAAAGAACCAGAGTGTAGAGGTAAGAGACATAAAATAAGATTCATTAGAAGAAAGAGAAGGATAATATGCGAGTGAAGGAGAATTCAATCTCAGCAATACCTTGCAAGGAAGAGCATTAGTATCAACAACAACTAGTAGTCATTCAGGAAGTCACATTTCTACATTGAGTACATGGTGAAACAAGACTCAAATATGAGGTTTCCCGCATTTCATGGGATGGGAAGAGATGATGTGAAATAATATTTCTTTGCATGTGAAGCTATATGGTCTATGGAGATATTCAAGGATGAGGCATCTAATATTGCACAGCTGGAGACCATCTTCAAAGATAAAGCTCTGACGTGGTACATGAAGTACAAGGCTACTATGGGAAGTGCAAGGTACTTGATGGATATAATGAGGGATATACTAATCCAGGTGGATATCGGTGGCCACCCACCTTTTTCAACTGGCTCAAAACTGTTTTCTGGCAATTTTGGCAATTTACTATTTTTAGCAGTTTTAACTTTCAGGGCCATTTTGAGGGCTTAAATGAAGGTTTTTCTGGATCGATATTATCAATGATAGATGAAGGAATTATTGAGCCCCAAAAATGAATCTACTCGACGATACCTTTCCAATGGGCTATCACACGTCTAAAACGAAGATGGTATGCAAAAGTTATGACCCCGGGAAGTTGATGTACTAACTTACCCAAACGGAGCCCACATGACTTTTGGCACTTCATCTCCTAGGGTTAGGTTTTTGGATGTTTGGGGTTTTTGGCATTCCAGTTTATTATAAAAAGGCCTTCAGAGCCTCATTGTAATCATCTTCTTGCGAATGTGAGTAGTCGTCACATCTCTTCTCAGAGATAAGCTGCCACCATTCTAGCGAGTCTTTCACTCTGTATTTTTACAGTATCTATACATTTATTTCATTAATAGAAATCATGTATTACTATATATATGTGTTTATGGTTGCATATATGATACATTTCTGTTATATTATTGAATATCCGCAATATTTATGTGCATTTCTTTATTATATCTCCGCTCTCATTTCGTATAAAAAATAATCCGGATCATCTACTTAGGTAATTTCATAATCCTAAGTCAAAATCACAATGCATAACAGAATTCAAAAAGATCAAGAAGCTAACTAGAGAAACTGTCTGGGATTATGATGAATGGTTCAATATTTTTTTGGATATATTAGCTTTTAATCTCTAAGATATCCAACATAGAGTGGTTTATTGTTGGATTCCTGCCACACATTCGAGTCCCCCTCACCCAGTAGAAGGTCATAACCCAAGTGGGGGTTATCGAAATTGCAATATGACTAGAAGCTACACTAGGAGGTGGTGAAACATTAGTTGGGATACTGCAGGTATATTTCATCACACAAACATCACCACACAACTACAAGCCATGGTGAAATATAAGGTATTTTGTGAGAATGTGTGGTGTACTACGTGCCACACAGAAGGTCATCATAGAAATGAGTGTCCTATGCTTGGAAGTTACATGTCTATGGGTGTGTCAAATCCATTTCCAACAAGACCACAGACCAAATGGTGTGAAATTTGTTGAAAATGTGGACATATGCCTCCCCATTTCCCAAGATCGCATAAATATCAAAATACCACACACAATCCCTTATGGGACTTTTGAAAATCTATGGGACATTATGTGAATAATTGTCAATCAATCTAGGTAATGAAAGAAAACATTGTAGATGATTTCCCTGTCCAAGAAGAATAGAAAGTTGGAGAGCACGAAGGATGTGATAGAGGAGGCTACTAAGGAGGCCAAGAAAGAGGATATGGAAGAGGAAGAGGAAGAGGATACTAACGGGTGCCTAAAATGGCATACTCTCACCACCCATCTGTACCTTTCTGCTTACTATTTTCCGTTAATCACTTCCATTTTTTATACTTCCTTTATTGAGTTCACCTCACTTATCACTAAGGTATGAATCCTACCCCATATGTCATTATTACGTTATTTTTGCATAATTCTTGGAAGGAACTCATTACTTTCAATACTAATATTTTTAAATAGGAGAATACAGTAGTTGTAGCACCCATTTGTTGCAACTCCAAGTGATACAATTTTGGGTTGAAACAAAGTTGTTAAAATTTCGAGCGCAAACCAACTATTGCAACTCAAGGGGAATTCGTAGTTGCTACAACTCCAGACAAACTGTTGCAACTCTTAGCACTCTTTTTGTTTATGTGATTCAAAATAAATCTAACCAACACAACGACCAATGTTGCAGCTGGAATTTGGGACCTGGAAGTTGGGAAGCAATCTTCGTGGATAAGGGTGATAGGAGACAAGTGGACGATTAAAGGAGAAATCAATTACCTATCGAGTCAACATACACCTGATTCCCACTACATTTTGGAAGAATATTTGTAACTGGATGAACACGCGGATTCTCATGACTATCCATCCATTCTTTGTATAATTTTATAACAGTATTCATGTTTTATAAAAGACTCGACTACCCATAGCTTAGGGAAATACATTTCTCTAGAAAATACATTTTGTTGCTATTGTAACTTTCAAACTACGACAATATAATTTCGGTTATGGATTTGATTTGTGTTTTGATGTGTTGATTGATCATGTGATTATGGTTTCATAGCTTAGTACTTATCCTTATGGGGTAGGGTCCCCTCCTTGGTCAGGTACTACCTGTAACAATAGGATTAGAATTATTATTTTACTTTTGTTCAGTTTATTTCATCATTGGTTGCTTTCAATTGTTGTAATTCCAGGCTCGTAACTTTATTCACATATTTTCGACGTCTCTCCAATTTGTTGTCATTCAAGAAAAATAGTATAGTCTCTTTTATTTCAAATTTATCTTTCATCTTACTGTGATCCCAGATGCATAGAATAGAGCTGCAACTCATGCGTGGTTTAGTTTTCTTTCTTTAAACTATATCCAGATGCCTTGAGAGTGAAACGTAAATATTTGAGACCTTCTGTTGGGATTTTTAGTTGGACTACAAATAGAGAAGTAATATCAAGTGATTCCAGGTCACTTAATCCCCATGCCATCAGTGAGGATTTATCCATATTGATTTGCATTCCAGTAGAGAGGAAAAAATTGTTGAGAATATATTTTAAGTTGTCTAGGAATATTTTCCTGCTTTCACAGAAAATGAGGATGTCATCTACAAAGAGTAAGGTGAGTGAGGGAGCATGAAGGGGAGATTTGAATGCATCTAAAATTCCCCTATGTGACTGCATCAGAGATAAGTCGGCTTAAGGATTCAGCCACTAGAAGGAACAAAATAGGTGAGAGAAATTTTTTTTCTTAGGAAATGTGTCGCATTTTTTCCTCGTTTTTCATGTCACCTCGATTTTTGTGTCCATTGTTGAGCGGTTTTTCGGAACATGGTTTTTTCCGATGGTTTTCTATTTCTAGTTAAGGAATTAGGGTTTTTGACTAATCCAAGTCATTGGGTTAGGGTTTTGGGTTGAGTTTCTAGGGGAAAAATATCTGTGTAATGTGTGTATTTTCCATTGTATTTTTTATATTCTTTTATTGAAAATCTGTTTGCAGCAAAATATTGTACAAGGTTAAAATCTAGAAACAAGCTATACCTCTTATTCCTATAAAGTGGGACTTTTGTTCCATGCGGGCCACAAGACAAATCCTTCTATGTTAGGGACCTTAGACTCTTCATGGTCCCAAGTTTCAACTAGACAAATAATGTCAATATCACTTGGGATCCAACTTATCATAGGACCTTTGAGCCATGGAAAGCCATGACAGTTCCAAAAAAGGATCCAGAGTGTCCCAAATTTCTATTTATTATTATCCTTTTGGTCTATATCCCTAACAATAGCTTATCAATTTATAATTATTGCTCATTTTCCTTCTTTCCTATCTTCTTTTACCTTTTAAACTTCCTTTCTTAATTCATCTTGGTCTTCAGGAATGAGGTATTCATTTATAAATATTCCTGACCCTTTTAAGCTTGGAGATTTATTGAGTATGTTATATTTATGGTCATTACAACTTACTTTGACACAAATCAACTTATCTTTATGATCAATTATTTTTCCTAGCCTCTTTGCTTCTATGAGGTAAGTTGTTTCAATTTATGATTTATTTTTTAATTCTTCTTTTGCTATTGCTATTGTATCCTCCTCTTGTTGTTCTTTTATACCAAAAATTATGAGGTTCAAGTATTCATTTTCTCTTTGATGGGTTTGATATCCAATTTGTTTTCTAGATTAATGAAGGTCAAATTGTTGGTTAGTTTTTCTTCTAGCTCTTCAATCTTATCTCTCAAGTTGATATTTTCTTCAACCTCTCCTTCTTGGGTTGACTTTTTTTGTTTTTCCATTTCTTGAATCATATCTTCCATTGTTTGTAATTGATCTCTAATCCTAAGAGCCTATCCTCTATTTGAGTTTAAATAATATCTTTGAAGAGTATAAATTTTGTATTTCCTCTAGCTCTATTTGGAACTTCAAGTCTCTTTCTTCACTCCTTTTTTCTAATGATTCTATTTGGCACTTTTCATCTTTTTCTTCTCACATTTTTTTTTTCTAATGATTCCATATAATCATAAAGGCTCTCTAGGGTGATGATGGTGACTTTGGGAGTGCTCCCAGAGTTTTTGGAATAGGTGGTGGAGTGCTCATATTGAAAAGAAGAGAAAATAAAATTAACAATTGTTATTTTGGATTTACTTTAAAAATAGAAAAGAATTTTTTTAATTGATAATAATGATATTAATTATTATCTCTAATATCAATTTTTACTTACTAAACTTTTAAAAATTTAAATTAAAATAATAATAATAATTTAAATAAAACTTAAATCAAAGTAGAACTGACCTACACACCTCCAAGTGCTCAAGGGATGGAAGAAGCTAGAACTAAAAATTATTCAAAACCTGAGAGTATTTGCATCACCAAGAGTAAACAAGGATATATAATGTTCCAAATAAAATATCTCCTTCAAAACTGCAGAGCTATAATGTTCTAAATAAAACATCTCTTTCAAAAACCCAAAAAAGTATTATTTAAGTTGAAAACAACAAAGATAATATTATTCTCATTCAAAAAGGCATATAAGTATTATTAGCATTCAAAACAGCAAAATGAATATTATTCTCATTCAAAACAACAGAGAAATATTATTCCCCTTATTTATATAGAATTATATATGAATTTATTATTTTATAATTTTTTTAAATATTATTAAAAATATATTTAAAACTTTAATCACAATTTTTAAATTTTAAATAATTTTCAAATTTAAAAATATAAACCAGCATTTCTTACAATTTCAACAAAAGTACACAATAGATCGGATCATTTCTTTTTAATACGGTAAATTGGAAATGAACATTATTAATAATAAAGATACTTATAAACTAATGATATATTTATCATTATTAAGTATTTTTATCTTATAAATATCTTTATCATTATTAATGATAAAAATACTTATAAACTACTTTAATTTGATAATTAACCACACCCTTATTAATATACATAAATTTGATATATTTTAATAAATTTATATTTTAATAATTAACAACACTCATATTAACAACAGACGTGAAAGCAGCAAGAAACAGAAACAAAAGCAAACCAATGGAAAGGCAACAAGAATAACCAGAACAAAGAGAAGCCAAAGCTCTTAGAGATCTTTAATGAGAAGAGAAGCCAAATCCCTTTAAAGGAATATATTACAAATCCATATAATGCAGTCCAGTTAGTTCAGTGTATCATGTTCTTCTCGGATGAGTTATCGTTTTCACTTAAAAACATTGTTATAAATATTTATTATTGTCTCAACTTGCAATTTCTTATTATTATTTTAAAAATACTTATGTATTCATATTTAATATTATTATTATTTTTTATTATTTAAAAAATAAAAATTGTATATTTATATTTAATACTGGATCTATTTGAGAAATTGTTGAATCTATTTGAATAGTTAAGTTGAATGTGTAGATTTGAGAGGTTAAATGTGTATAAATGTGTATAATGAAAGTATCTTAAAATTTTAGAGCATCCTAAATTTATTTATGTATTCAAAAATACAATTTAAAAAACAAAAAAATATATTTTAGTTTAAATTTATATAACTGATTCCAACCAAAAATACCAAAATCTATAACATTTAAATAATGTCTATCCAAAAATTATCTCTCTAAAAATAAATAATTATATTTATAAAAATAATATTAAAACAAATCTATAAAATAATATTTAATATTTTTTTATTATAAGTTCTCAATCTTTTGATTAATATTATTTTTTAAGATAATATTTAATATTTTTTTTATTATAAATTCTCAATCTTTGATTAATATTGCTTTTAAAATTTTAAAACATCACATCCATTGAATATTTAAAGCCCAATGAATATTATTGTATGTAAATATTTTTCAAGCATCACACTCATTAAATTTTTCTTTAAATATTTTGAAGCATCACTTCTTCTTTTTTTGCTTTTCTTTATTAAGATTAAAATGGTGAAGATGCCCCCAGATGGGGTGTTAGTGTGGGTTATATGGCGGGAGGAGGAGGAGAGGACAGGCAGGGGACCATGTGTCAGGCTCGTGCCAAGACCTGTCACCTAAACCATGCATTTATTTGCTTTTACGATGTTCGTTGCACCATTAACGCTGGTGCACCTGACTCCCATTGTTGTCTCCTCCATGGCTTCTCTGTTTGCAGGCGACTTTAACCCCCACATGTGACCCGATTATCCCTCAGCCGCTCAGACCTGGCTTACTCTAGTTTCCTTCCTTCATGGTGCTCACCGCCTTCGGACTTCTCCAGGCTCTCCACGTCCATCTGGGACATTCTCTTCACTTTTGTCTTCTCTGCAAGCTCAGAATGCCACAACAAAGAGGGAGGCCAAGGAGAGGATCTCCATGGCATCCTCCTCGGCCTCGAGTTTCTGTTTCTCCCCCTGGCTCGCCCTCAACGCACTCCTCGCAACCTTCGCAGCCCGAGCTGGAACCTCTCGCCTCCTCCACCCCGCCTACCTCCCAGTTTGAATGTCTGGTCATCACCGATAGCTCGCTGGGATCTCTCTCACGATTTCCCGCAGTTCCTCCGAATTCCCTAGCCAGCGGGCCTTCTTTTGCACTGGTAGCCTGCTCTTCCCTCCCTCCCTTGGAGGCACCACCCTTTCCTCGGAATGCCCAGCACAGGACGCACTCTTCCACTGACTCCATCCCTGACTCGCAACTGCAGGACAGTCTGGCCATCCTCTATGGGCTGGTTTTTGAGCTCCGGCAAGGATTGGAGGACCTCCATTTTCGACTGCATCTTTTGGATGGGAAAACTTCGACATTCCTTCAGATCCTTTCCACCTTCCAGGAATCTTTCCACTCCACTCCAGAAGACGCGGCAGCAACAGAGATGCCCCATGCAGAGGTCGTTGACAAGAATGAACAGGTGCATCAGCCAGAAGGTGGTGACTTGGTGCAGGCCACGCACAGGGACACGGAGGTTGTGGCAGCTATGGGCGTCCACACGCACAATCCACCCGGAGTCACTCTTCCAGCTGCCAACCTGGAAGGGGGAAACTTGGCTGTTGACATGCAAATGGAAAGGAAAGGAATGCCCATCGAAGAGGAACCTTGGGACGCAGCCTACCAAGCCACCTGGCCAGGTTATTTGCCAAGTGTCTGACCCCTCTGGGGATCTTCTCTTTTTACTAGTTTATTTTCTTAGTTGTAGCCTAGTCAGATTAGCTCTGTTTATCTAAGACTGTTAGACTGTAAACTGCTAGACTTAGCCCACTCGCTGAACTAGTTTCCCCTTTCTTGGGGAAGTTCGATAACTACAGCACGGTTGTTTTCAAGCTTTTGTAATTTTGGTCTGGATTTTGAAGGCCCTTTATATATAAAATCTCTTACTTACAAAAAAAAAAAAAGGTGAAGATGTATCCTTACAAAGCTTCAGCCCTCTCCTAACAAACTTTTGTATAAGATCTTAGACAAATAACCACTTTGTTAAGGAGTTTAAAAAAGATATTGTATACTTTAATGCTTATATAGAGATCACTTCCATGGTAAACATATTTAGTGGCATTTTATAGAGATCACTTTTATGGTAAACATATTTAATGGTATTTTATTCTTATGAATGATAAATATTTAGTGTAATTATTTTTATTATTCAATTTATTAAAAATGTTGGATAATTTTTTTTATGGTAAAAAATACATATAAAGATGGTAATAGTCATTATTCATTGGTGTAATTACATTTTCCATACACTAAAAATAACATGGTTCATGATTATTATATTATTTGTCATCAAAATCAATGCTTTGTGAGTGGAAAAAATTGGAGGATCATTTTAATAGCAGGTTTCACTTTGGAAAATTGGGGTTTGAAACCTTCCATAGCCATTTTGAAGCATCAAACGATTTTTTTTTTTTTTTTTAATTGGGGGGTTCCCCAAATTGAACCCCATAATGTTATTCTACACATCAAGACCTTTCCAGCGGTGCAAAAATCGCATCAATTGGAACTCGTATGCAAAAATTATGTCTCTCGCAAGCCGACCTATCATGTTGACCACCATGGCATGAGAGGATGCCACATCATATTCACTTAGAAATTACAGCCATCTAGTTTGTCTAGCATTTAATGTTGGTTGTCCAAACAAATGTTTTAGACCACAGTGGTCTGTCCTTAGCTCAAGTTTCTTCCCCGTGAGGTAACGTCTCTACATTTTAATGCATGAAAAATTGTTGCTAATTCCAAGTCATGTGTAGCACAATTTCTCTCATGCTCTTTTATTTTTTTGAACTCGTAGCATACCACATGATCCTTTTGACTAAGAACTACACTAAGCCCTTCTTTTCATACATCAGTGTGTGTAACAAAATCACCATCTAGATCTGCAATCTTAAATATTGGCACATTTTTCAATATGTTTTTCAACCCCTAAGAGATTTCTTCACACTTGGGAGTCCATTCAAATTGTACTTCCTTCTTTTGCAAAGAAGTGATTGGACTTGCAATATTTGAATATCATTTTATGAATCATCGGTAATAACCAAAAAGACCCATGAATGATATGACCTCTGTGAAATTTCTTAGCATTGGTCATCCTCTATTGGCATGTATCTTCTCAAGATCCACTACTATCCCTTCTGCTGAAATTATATGCCCCAAGTAGTGAATCTTCTTTTGATAAAAGATGCACTTACTTAGCTTAGCATACAATTTATGCTCTCTTAAAACTTGCAACATCATTCTTAAATGTTTCTCATGTTCCTCTTCTGACTTAGAGTAGATGATTATATCATCTAGGAACACAATTACAAACTTGTCCAAGTATTCCCTAAACACTTCATTCATCAGACACATAAAAACAACTAGGGAATTTGATAGTCCAAATGGCACTACCATAAATTCATAATTCCCATATATTGTCCTAAATGTTGTCTTAGTGATGTATTATTCTTTTATCCTCACTTGATGATAGTCTGATCTCAAGTCAATATTTGAAAAGATTCTTACACTTTTCAGTTAATCAAACAAATCGTCAATTCTTGGAAAAAGATATTTGTTATTTATGGTGACCTTATTCAGCGACCTAAAGTCAATACATAGCCTTAAGGTTCCATCTTTCTTCTTCACAAAAATAACTGAGGCTCCCCAAGGTGACACATTTGGATGCATATACCCCTTATTCAACAATTCTTCAAGTTGCATCAACAACTCTTTCAATTTTGGTGTGCCCATTCTATAAGGTATATTGGACACTAGCTCAGCTCCTGGAACCAAATCAATAGAGAAGTCAATGTCTATCTTTGTTGGTAATCCAGGGATTTCCCTAAAACAATATTCAAAATCCTTCAAAACTGGTTGGTCTTCAATGCTTGCCACTCTATCTTTGGTTACCTCTTCCATATGGGCTACAAAAATATGGCATCCCTTCCTGAAAATATTATTGAAATCTCTCTAACAGCTACTACTCTTGGAAATCCTTAAATCTTACCTTTCTTCCCTTCTTCGTCAATACATGTCATTGTCTCATTTTAACATTCTAGGACAACATGGTGTTTTTCCAACTAATCCATGTCAATTATACAATCATATGAACCCAATGATATGATGTTCACATCTACCTTTATGCTGAGTCCATTCATGTCTATCGTACAATATTTAACTAGCTCATTGATTTTACTCTTATCCTATGTGGCTAATTGAACTAACCAAGATTTATTATGATTACTTCTTTGCAAGTGAAATATTTCAACAATGTTAGAGTTTATGTAACTATGGATAGCTCCAAAATCAATTAAAATTGTTATGGGATGGTTATCAATCTTAACTTCCACTTCAATCATGGGGGATTGATATTTTGCTTGCTTGTTGTCCAAGGCTGCATAAATCTTTGGCATGTTTCCTCCCATGTATTCCATTGTTTCGGCCTCTTGAATGTTGTGGAAAATCCTCATGTTTTCTCTTTTGTGAGGGAAGTCCCTATATAATTGATTTCCCTCACATCCCCAACATTGTACAGGTTGTTGTCTTTCCCTTTTCTTCAATGAATCTTTAGTCTTGTGCTCATTTTGGATTGAATGAAATTATTGATTTGCTTGGGAGTTTTTCTTGAAAAATGGTGGCTTAAAACCTTACTTCTTTCGATCCATTTTCTATTTCATCTTGTTCTTCCAAGATTTTTGGAAAAATGACCTTCCTCTTCTCTACTCATAAAGATGTTTTTCTCTCCTTCTAGCTTTCTCCAAAGTCTTGGGGTTATCATATTGAATATTTTTGTTATAAAAATAGGGTAACCCACTTAGAAACCTTTGGATATTGAATTTTTCATCCTTTATGAAGTCAACATACTTCAACAATTAAAAGAATCTCTTATCATATTCCTCCATTGTCATTCTTTCCAACTTGAGTTCAAAGAACTCTTTCATATTTCTTTCATAATAATGCTCGGATAAATATTTCTCTTAGAAATACCTTTTCAATTTCCTCCATGAGATACTCTTCTCATCAAGGTAGTTGTCTTTCTAAATTTGATCCTACCACATGGTTTCATTTCCTTTCAAGTGGTAGGTTATAATTCTAGCTTCTACCCCTTGAGGGTTAATCATGCAACAGAAATTATTTATTCATTTCCAACAACTAGGCTTCGACCTCTTCACTTTTCTTATGATTACCATTGAAATTTCGTGGCTTAATTTCCCTGATTTCACCTTGCAATATGTTTTCCTTAGTCCTTCTCTTTTACCTATGGACAAGAGACACACTTGGGTTTCTCTCTGGCCCTAAGCATGCATGGGTTCTCCTAGTGGATTTCATTTGAGAATGATGGTGCCTTCTCATACTTCTTGACTTTATGACATTCCCGTGACCATCCCTTTTGCGTTTGGATCTATATGTTGTCACTTGTCCAACACTAGTTGCTTGCTTGGTGCCAGAGTCCTTGTTAAACAGGGATGATTTTAACGATGGAAATTTATTTTAAAATGTAGAAATCTTGGCAAATCTTACTAATCCTTCATATGCCAACTATAAATGTTTAGCAATAGTTTTGTAAAAATATTCAAATTTCTAAGGATTTTATATAGTTTTTTATAAATTTTTGGCAATTTTTAAGGTAAAATAGTTTTATCCTATAGAATTTTGGGTGAATCATTTTTAAAACAGCGAATCTCGTTTTTGGAAAAAGCATGGAAAATTAGCACATGAGCGAAATTTAGCCCCTAAAATCATCCATGTTGTTAAATTTATTCTTAAACATATTTATACTTTGAATTATCTCTTCATGAGCCTTCATAATCCTTTCATTATCATCCCTATAGCTCTGCACTTCTCTATGCATACTTCTCATAGTTACAGGATCTTTCTTGCATCTTCTTCCGTTTGACTATATCTCATCATTTCCCATGCTGACATGAAGACCTATCACCTCTTCCTCGTGATTGTAATATCCTTGTGCATCTTCCATAACTCTAACCCTCATATAAGAAACAAAATTTTTATCTTCTACCTCTAATTCTGCAAGAAATGTGCATGTAATAATTAATGTTAAAACATGCATAGCATAAAACATTTCATCAATTAGAATGTAGGTTATTCTTCATATCAATTTATGAAGAACAAATTGCATCAATTCAAAATATGATTCTTTATATGCATTCATCTCTGAAATATCTTTCTAATGGCTATACTCATGCCTCAATCTAAGTTTTGAGCGAAAATTTACAACATTTATAAGCTAAAATTTTCCACTCACTTACTACTACAAAAATATCTTTACTATTTTCCGAGAAATTTTAACGCCCAAATCAAAATTCTATATGGATCGATGTATTTTTCTTCTCAATACATTTGCAATGATTGTTCATTTGCTCAAATCCGTCTAAGATGAAATTTATAGTCCGAAGAAGTTTTAACTATTTTTCTAATTATACCTTTGTATGCTACATGTGTCTTCTTTCTCTTCCTGCACATTTTTACATACCCAGATTCCAATTATGGCTCCATGATTATATTCTATGGCTCACAAGTCTTCCATAGACTACTCTTATGCCCCAAAAGGACTTCTGAGCATGGATTTTTTCCCCCTAGAAGTAATCTAGTGCCGAAATTTTACCCTTACTGTTTTGGCTGTAACTTTTCCATACGAGCTTTGTTTTTCACCTGGGATAACTCATTATATAGCTCTCTCTAATTTATTTTATTGAGTTGTAGAGAGAAAGTGTATTGTAGTGTACCTTGATATAGTCTATTTTCATGGGTTTTGATTGGCTAAAAACATCGTTTAGGGCCTCAAAATCACCCCACAAGTTAATGATCTTTAAAACCCACAAAATTTTCACATTAAACTAACTATTTTACTGTGTTAGAAGCCCTAAACTATACATCGTTGATCTCAAAATTGGAAGAAAACTCAACCGTTGATTCTCCAAACCTTCCCCAGGCATGCGGATGAATCTTCATCATCGATCGACCACTCAAAACCATATGGACGGTTGATCTCTGAGACTATGTTGGTGAGCAACCAATCGACGATTCTCTTTTAAAACCAACTTGCTCGCAAATCTCCTCGACACTCAATCGTCGACCATAGACCATCGATCACCTCTCTTGGAAACCACTTGCAACACTTCTCTTAACTGACCGACCTGAACATCATCCATCGGTCATCAACGATCCCTGTTTCCTGATGAAAACAGTTCCCCAATTTAGCTAACCTGACCATCGACCTTCAGCCACTTTTAGGATGACGTGGAAAGTGTTGACATGGAATGACATGTGAATGTTGGCATGGCATGACATATCATGTCATCCTGAGGTGTCAACTTGGTTGACATGGAATGACACGTGGATGTTGACATGGCACAACACATCATCACCTTTTTTCCTTCATCATCCATTAGTTTTTTCTCTTGGACAACCCAAACGCCTCACCGAATCGGTCGATGCCCAACCATCAAACCATCGACCATTAGCAATTTCTCTTGCATGATCGAAATAATTCACTAAATCAGCTAACACCCGACCATCGAAAATTTATCTTGGTGACTAAGAACACTTCGACGAATCCATCCAACCCGACCGTCAGCCATTGGAAATTTCCCTTAGAAAACTCCATCACTTAGAATTTTTTTGACTAAACTCTCGATTAATTTGGACCATCGATCAACTCCAACTCCCAAACATATGAAATTGATCTAGACTCGATTTTCTCCACTCCGCAAACCTCTGAAATTTAATCTTGGTCGTTGATTAGCTCCAACCTCCCAACAACTAAAAATGAATCCAAACCATTGATTTGATCCATTTTCAAAATAGGAAAAATAAATCTCGGTCGTTGATTTGATTTATTTTCCAAATGGTTGAAAACAAATCTTGGTCATTGATCTGCTCAACCCTCTTAAATGGTCGAAACCTTATAAATTTTTAAATTTATCAAAGTGAATCTAGGTCATTGATCGTGAGATCAAACGTGATCTCGATCGTCGATTCACCAAACTTCCTACAACTCTACAGTGGCCATTAAAACATGCAATTTGACCATTCCAAGTTGAATTTAAATATGCAACTTTGCAGATTGGCTCCATTGAACCTCTTAAACAGTCCTAAGTCATTTAAACTCGTATTTTTCTCACGAATTAGGGGACGTCTCTCTAATTTTCACCATCTTTCCCCAATTTCGCACAAACCAAAACCTACAACAACAAATTACTCAATTCACACTTGTTATTGGTCCATACAAGCCTGGTGTTTGAACCTAATGGTTATGATACCATAATGTAACATCCCCCAGACTAGCTGAGGTCCATTACGTGTGGAATACTCATAAAAACTAATTTTTTGTTATCTAATTAATTTCATGTAGCTTCTAGCTACAAATTACAACCAGATTTAGCTACTAATTGTTACCATTATTTAGATGCATCTACAACATGCTAAAAACAACATGAAATACAACTATTAACTCAAATACAACAACATATAAATCATTCTCAATTACATAGTTAAAGCACAACAAATAAACTCATAATACAACCAGCAAAAGATAAAGCACTTATCTTGTATAAACAATTTTTGTGCAACGGGATTCTTGGGATGGACGTTTCACCCAACCATTGACTTATTGTTCCAAATATCAATAGAAAGTCACCCACGAGTTGGGGATAACAATCTACAAAAGAGGGTGGTCTCTCACTGTCCACCCACATCTCAGAAAAAACCACAACCCATTGATATTCTACTACAACTATCCTAATTTTCCATCTGCTTGCTTCCTATTGACCTACCCAATCCAAATAATGTACCCCTTCACTTATCTCTGTCCCTCGAGTGTCCCATTCATTTATCAATGTCTCTCTAGCACAGGTAACCAGTAATCTCTCTGTTAGGAACTCAAGGGAGCTCATTACTAGGAAAACTACCAACAAACAATAGAAAACACTTGTTGTTATAGTGAAACTCACCCAGGAGTTCACTCTTAAGGCCTGAAAACCTATCTCTCAAATATTCAGCTCCAATATGCTCCAAAAATTATCCATTGTGCTCTAGAATTTGTTAAATTATGAGCTTGATTTCTTATGCAGATTAATTCTTTTATTTTCTTCAATACTTTGATTCTAGCTTAATACACTTCAACAACTCCAAATCATAATCGAATAGCAATAATTATGTATATAAGTAAACATGCATATCAACAACACATATACCCTGGGGAAACCCTGTACAGGGAGAAAAACCCCAGCAAACAATATTTCTTTATTGCATTAATAATGTAAGATCTCTTACAAATATCCATCATGAATGTTCTGCTCTCAAAGAGCTTTCCAAGATGAATTTGACCTGACAAAGACTTACAATACCTTGTTGAAATACACCTCTGATATGATGCCTCTTTATCACTGATGTGCACCTCAAATTATTTCACCCTCAACCTGCATATGAAAACTGTGTTTCAAAACTGTGTTGTAGAACTGTATTGAAGAGAGGATTCGACCTCTTCTTATATAGTTTGAAGAGGGGAAGAGGGGAAGCTCAAAATAGTAACTTGATTGCATGCATTGAACATAAATTAGCTTCATACTTTAGTTCAAACTTAGAAATAGACTTGAGATTGGCATGCTTTAGTTCGAACTTAGAACTAGACTTGAGACTAACATGCTTTAGTTCGAACTTAGAACTAGACTTAATACTTTAGTTGAAACTCAACATTACACTTTAGTTCTAAAATAGAACTAGACTCAAGACTTTAGTTGCAACTCAACATTACACTTTAGTTCTAAAATAGAACTAGACTCAAGACTTTAGTTGCAACTCAACATTACACTTTAGTTAGAACTAGACTCAAGACTTTAATTGCAACTCAACATTACTAAAATAGAACTAGACTCAAGACTTTAGTTGCAACTCAACATTACACTTTAGTTCTGACATAGAACTAAATCAAGACTTTAGTTACAACTCTTGACAAGGCAATTCGAAATTCTCTTCATGGTGGATAATGTTTACACGTGCCAACGCACTAGATCAATACAATTACATCATTTGCAATATTAGGAATATTGTTTGTTTCTAGCTCATAAGAATTGTATATTCAACATAACTTTTGCTAGATGCCTTGCCTTTTGCTCATGGCTTACAAGGTTTGACTAGGTTCATAGAGGTTGTATGTTCCCCCTAACTTTTACACTAGTATGTCTATGCTCACAGAGCTTGTACGTTCCCCCTGACTTTTGCACTAGATTGTCTATGCTCACAGAGGTTGTATGTTCCACTTGACTTTTGCATTAGACTCACATAGCATCTTGTTCGTCTTGAATTTTGTTTTGACTCACAGAGGTTGTGCGTTCCCCTTGGATTTTTCAATACCTCACAAGACTGGTTGATTCTCCAAATCTCCCTGGCTAGCCTCAGGGTGGCCCATATGGCCTCTCATTGGTGAATGATTGTCGATGTTGCCAAATTTAACACTCCCTCCTAGTGATGGATTCATTCTCAGCCACACCAAGCTTGCCTCTCAGCTACACAAACTGTCTCGAGTTCAGAGGCTTGGTCAAGATATCAGCTACCTACTCGCTCGTGGCTATGTACTGTAACTTTACAGTTTTTCTCTAGACCAAGTCTCGGATGTAGTGGTACCTCATGTCAATATGTTTTGACCTATCGTGAAATACCAGGTTCTCTGTCAATTTTATGCAACTTTGATTATCACAGTGAACCACCGACATCTAGAGCTTGTCACCAAACAACCCAGAAACCAATTTTTTGAGCCATACTGCTTCCTTGCTAGCATCACTTGTTGCAATGTACTTAGCCTCTGATGTACTTTGTGCAATGGATCCCTGCTTTTGGCTTGAACAAAAGATCATAGCGGGTCCTAAACTGAAGCAGTATCCAGAATTACTCTTCTGATCCACCGGGCTTCCTGCCCAGTCAACATCTGCATACCCATGCAGAAATAAACCACCACTGGATGTATATCGCAGACCATAAGTAATGGTCCCTCTGAGATATCTCAGGATTTTCTTTGTTGCCACCCAGTGTCTCTGTCTCAGTTCAGTCATGAAATGACTCATTGCAATCACTATATAGCATATATATATGGCCTAGTGTGGATCATGTACATTAATGATCCAATCAGCTACCTATACATGGTGGGATCCACCAAATATGAACCTATATCAGAATCATGCAGCTTCCTCAGGTTGGTAATCATCGGAGTAGACATGGATTTTCAATCCCTCATACCAAACCTCTTTAGTACATCCACTATGTATTTTCCTTGTGCCAGAAATATCTCGCCATGTCTTTGCCACACTTCCAATCCTAGGAAGTAATGCATCAAGCCTAAGTCTTTCATCTTGAATTCTAAGGTTAGCTCCCTCTTACACCGGGCTAATAGCCCTTCATCTCTTGTTAGAAAGAGATCATCAACATATAGTATTAGTATAACAGGTTGGTTACCTCTTACCTTGAAGTATAGATTTGCATCAGCATCACTTTTCTGAAAGCCCGGGATTTTAAGAAAGCCATCAATCATGTCATACCAAACACTTGGAGCTTGCTTAAGACCATACAAGGCCTTCCTTAGCTTGCATACATGAGTGCCTTTGTTATGCACTATAAAACCATCTAGTTGTTCCACAAAGACCTCATGTTCAATCTTTCCATTCAAGAATGTTGTTTTTACATCCATCTGATGTAGCTTTCAACCAAGTATGGAAGATAAAGAAATAATAGCTCGAATGGAGGTATACCTGGCTATTCCAGAAAAAGTCTCTTCGTAGTCGATTCCTTCTTTTTGAGTGAAGCCTCTGGCTACAAATCTTGCTTTGAACTTTTCCACACTTCCATCAGTTGTATGTTTGATCTTATAGATCCATTTGGAAGAAACCATCGATTTGTCTTTTGGCCTTGGCACAATGTCCCAAACATTGTTCTTTATAATAGACCTGTATTCCTCAAGCATGGCATCCTTCCATATTTGTAATTTATCTACTTATTCAAATGAAGAAGGTTCAGCATCACTAATGATGATCATCAGTGCAACATGGCCTCCAAACCTATGAGGCATATTCCTCTCCCTGAAAGTTCCTTTGGGAGCAGCTATCATTTCTACTTCCTGCACTATTTCTTTAAGCCACCCTGGCTTCATTTTGGTTGGAGGTTATTCAAGAGTTCTTTCTAACACTTCAACGGGTTCTAGGGGATCATTACTTGGCCCTTCACGAGGTTCCTCCCTCTGATCATCTGACTGTTCATTTTCAAAAGAGGGTGAAGCTGGTTGAACTACTTTTGAATCCTCTTGAAGCTCTCTAGATTTTTTAAATGTGGCTTCCTCATGGAAATTCACATATTTTCTTACATCTATTTTCCTCTGACCTGGTACATAAATCCTGTAATCCTTGGAGTTATCACTATACCCCAAAAAAACCCCTTTATTTCCTGAGGGTTCTATCTTTTTCCTCTTTTCCTTAGGGACATGAATATACATAGGACATCCAAATATCCTTAGATTCCCTACTTCGGGTTTGATCCCTGAGAAAACCTCTTCAGGAGTCTTGTCCTTCAAAATAACATGTGGACACATGTTCTGAATATACACGGCAGTGGAGGTAGCTTCTTCACATAAATAATTTGGCAGATCCTAGTCAAACATCATTGCTTTCATTGCCTCACAAATAGTCCTATTTTTCCTCTTAGAAACACCATTTTGTTGAAGGTTATATGGCATGGTCAACTGTCTCTTGATTCCTACTGACTTGTAGAAATCCTCAAACTGAAGAGATTCAAACTCTCCTCCATTGTTTGTTCTAAGGATTCTGATCTGTTTCCCTGTCTAATTTTCAATAAAGGCTTTATACTCTTTGAATTTATCAAATGTGTCGCTTTTAGCTTTAAGAAAATATATCCAAAAATTTCTTGAGTAATCGTCAATAAAAATGGCATAATACAAACAACCATTGAGTGAGGGAGATGGCATGGGACCACATACATCATAATGAACCAGATCTAAGATGCCCTGAGCTCTGTTGTCACTACTAGGAAATGATTTCTTTATATTTTTACCTAGCATGCGTCCCTTACAAATTTCATTTTTACTAAGAGAAATAGAGGGCATGCCACATACCATGTTCTGTAGATCTGGAAGAGATTTGTAATGAAGATGTCCAAGTCTTCTATGCCACAACTCGCTGGAGCTATTTGCATCAAGAGCCAATGACTGAACTGACTGTCCTGACACGACGTACAGTCCTCTACTGTGATTTCCAATGGGTTATGTTGTACTTAAGTGGCTACATTTATCCCATAGTAGTGCCTTCATGTCCTTGAATATCACCCAATCTCCCTTGTCCTCAAGGTTTGCAACTGATAGTAGATTCTTCTTGAGCCCTGGAACATATAATACTTCATCATCATGAAGTCTAGCCCCAAATTCCAATCTGAAGGAAATAGAGCTTACTCCCTCTTTCTTGTAACATTTTTCATCCCCAAGCTCAACCTACTCTACAAAAGATCTTGTCTCGAAATTTGAGAGGATCTCCTTGTACCCTGTCATGTGCTTTGATGCATCATTGTCTACTAACCAATTTTTCGGCCCCGTGGAAACTGAACTGGATAAGGAAGAAACCAAATAATATTCTTTCCTATTTTCTTTCTCATTAGAAGGACCTTTGTGATTTATTTTGGATTCATCATCCTCAGCAGTTGAGGCATGATGTTTCCCTTTCTTAGGATATTTCTTTCTAAACCAACAATCTTTAGCAAAATGACCCAACTTATTACAACTAAAGCATTTAATCTTAGATGTATCAATATTATTGCCTTTGAATGTACCTTTGGTGTTTGGCTTCCATTGATATCCTTTCTGGAAAGTGCCTTTCTTATTTCCCTTGAATATTGATACTAAAGATGAGTGCTCTTCTTTCATTGGCTCGCTCCTGGTAGCTGTGTGAATATCCTTCTGGAGGCAATCATGCCATAACCTCTCAAATGTGGGTTGAATATATCTCCCACTTACACTAGATAAGAAGGTCTCCCATGAAGAAGGAAGACCATCAAAAATGGCCTACACCAAATCATCATCATCCACTGTCACCCCTATGACCAAAAGCTGATCTCTTATCTGAGTTATCCTAGAACAAAAAGATGCCATTGATTCACCTTTCTCCATCTTCAAATACTTAAGCTTGTGCCTAAGTGTCCTCTTCTGACTTGGAGCCTATTTCTTATACAAATTCACCAAGGTATCCATACAGTCCTTGGCAGTCATCAACGAAGTCATTGTAGGCATTATATTGTCTTTGACTGAGTCAAAGATGATTCACTTGGCCTTTTCTTGACTCTTCCTGAAGGTCGTTCTTCCTGTATTATTCATTGGTTCCTCCACCAATGTGGTCACATACTACTCAAGATCATGCTCTTGCAATATTTTTTTTATACGAAGCTTCCACACATTAAATTCGATAGCTCCTTTGAGCCTATCTTCGGCCCTGACTGAAATGGAGGATGCCATGGTCCTCACACTAGCTTAATCAATATTTCTTGGATCTGTGTGTACCTACTGCTACACTTCAACACATTTAGCACACCCTAATCTTTGATACTATGTTAAGTTATGAGCTTGATTTCTTATTCGGATTAATTCTTTTATTTTCTTCAATACTTTGATCCCATCTTAATACACTTCAACAATCCCAAATCATAATCGAATAGCAATAATTATGTATATAAGTAAACATGCATATCAACAACACATATACCCTGGGGAAACCCTATATAGGGAGAAAAACCCCAGCAAACAATATTCCTTTATTGCATAAATAATGTAAGATCTCTTACAAATATCCACCATGAATGTTTTTCTCTCAAAGAGCTTGCCAAGATGACTATGACCTGACAAAGACTTACAACACCTTGTTGAAATACACCTCTGATATGCTGCCTCTTTATCACTGATGTGGTCCTCAAATTATTTAACCCTCAACCTTCATATGAAAACTGTGTTTCAAAACTGTGTTACAGAACTGTATTGAAGAGAGGATTCGACCTCTTCTTATATAGGATGAAGAGGGGAAGCTCGAAATAGTAACCTAATTGCATGCTTTGAACATAACTCAGCTTCATACTTTACTTCGAAATTAGAACTAGACTTGAGATCGACATGCTTTAGTTTGAACTTAGAACTAGACTTGAGACTAACATGCTTTAGTTCGAACTTAGAACTAGACTTAAGACTTTAGTTGCAACTCAACATTACACTTTAGTTATAAAATAGAAATAGACTCAAGACTTAGTTGCAACTCAACATTACACTTTAGTTCTAAAATAGAACTAGACTCAAGACTTTAGTTGCAACTCAACATTACTAAAATAGAACTAGACTCAAGATTTTAGTTGCAACTCAACATTACACTTTAGTTCTGACATAGAACTAGACTCAAGACTTTAGTTACAACTCTTGACAAGGCAATTCGAAATTATCTTCATGGTGGATAATGTTTACACGTGCCAATGCACTAGATCAATACAATTACATCATTTGCAATATTAGGAATATCGTTTGTTTCTAGCTCATAGGAATTTTATATTCAACCTAACTTTTGCTAGATGCCTTGCCTTTTGCTCATGGCTCACAAGGTTTGACTAGCCTCACAGAGGTTGTATGTTCCCCTTCATTTTTGCACTAGTCTATCTATGCTCACAGAGGTTGTATGTTCCCCCTAAATTTTTCACTAGACTGTCTATGCTCACAGAGGTTGTACGTTCCCCCTGACTTTTGCATTAGACTCACATAGCATCTCATTCATCCTGAATTTTGGTTTGACTCTTAGAGGTTGTACATTCCTCCTGGATTTTGTCAATACCTCACAAGACTGGTTGATTCTCCAAATCTCCCTGGCTAGCCTCAGGGTTTCCCATATGTCCTCTCATTGGAGAATGACTATCGATGCTGCCAAATTTAACAGAATTCACCCTCCATGGTTGTTTTATCTCCAAGCTATTTTTGTTTCTCTCTACTTGTTGTTCATGCACCAAAACCGAATGTGTAATATTGGTGTAGTTTCCTATATGAATTTCCTCTCCTTTGGCTTGCCTTTTTTACTCACACACTTCCCCAAGATGATTTTACTCAACCCCCCATGCTCCCAATAACTATGGGATGTGACTTCTCACACACACTGTATTACATGCATTCAATGATTAGGTTTGGAGACACTCAATCAAAAAATAGATTTTAATACATAATCATAATAAAATTTTGGAATGTGGGTGGAATTAATAAACATGGATGTTTCCCCCTTGGACCCCTCTCTTAGACATTCTCCTAGACCATCCCCTCTTTTGTGGATTAATTAATCCCCCATCTCTGTCCATGTCCCCTTAGTAGATGGCATCACATTTTATTATTAAAATTCAAAAATACAATTTGCATATACATTGCTTGGCCATAGACACATGTTATATCTACATTAAGCATTGATTAAACTGAGGATTATAGTGGGGATGTTACAGTCATGATGATTTCAAATGTTTTAATAAGATGGCATCTTTAGAAGCAGCAATGAAGAATCACAACATCAATATTGATTCTTCTTCTTCTTCTCATGGGCATGCATTTTTTGCTTCTAGTTTCTCCTTCAATGCAAATTCTACTTCTTTTTCTGATGAGTGGCTTATTGATTATGCAGCATCTTATCATGTGGTTAAGGATAAAGCCATATTTTATACTATAAATGAATGTAAAACCAAGAAAATGATTTTTGGTGATGATAGATCTCTTAGTATCGTAGGGTATGGAACAATTTAGGTAGATAATGGTCATACTAGTGATGTGTTTTGTGTTCCAAGTCTTTCATGCAACCTTCTATCAGTGTATCAAATCACTCATTTAGGTGAAGCTAAAATCATAGACTTTTCACCTCACCAAGTTGTAATCAAGGATCTAGAATATCCTCAGGATGTTCTTGCAGATGGAATTGCTAATGATCTTACCAGGTTGTACAAGTTTGACAACTTTGAGTCATCATCTTTTCCATCAATTTTTGTTGCTTGTAGCGATGAATTGAGAAAACTTTGACATGAGCGGTTTGTTCATCTAAACTATCTTGCATTGCAGTGACTATGTAATCAACATATGGTGACTGGTATTCTTCTTATTTCATGTAGAGATGGTGTTTGTGCCAGCTTTTTTCTCAGCAAACATCATTGGGAAAGTTTTTACAAACGTGCCTCTTAGCATACCTCGACCACTTTGCATCTTGTTCACAGTGAATTTTGTGGTCCACTTTCTTCTCCTTCTTTTTTTGGGTGAAAGTATTTCTTAACTTTTATCGATGACTTTACCAAATGCACTTGGTTTTACTTATTAAAACTTAAGAGTGAATCTTTTGAAAAGTTCTTGGCCTACAAGGCCCTTGTAGAAAATAAATTTGCACAACAAATTCAAAGGTTAAGAAAAAATAATGGAGGTGAATACGTGAACAATCAATTCACAAGTTACTATGTTGCACATGGCATCTAGATGAAACACATTGTTCCATATACACCACAACAAAATGGTGTTGTTGAGAGAAAGAATCGCACATTAAAAGAAATGGATAATTGTATGATCCAATCTAAGGGATTAAGTCTAAAGTATTAGGTCGAAGCCATTAACTGTGAAAATTACATAGTAAATCACACTCCCACAAAGGTTCCTAAAAATATAACATTGGAAGAAGCATGGAATAAACTTAAGCCAGATGTAAGTCACTTTTGTGTATTTGGTAGTGTAACATAGGCTCACATTCCTAATGAGAAAAGGAAAGTATTGCAGCCTAAAAGTGAGAAGTATATATTTGTTGGTTATTCTAAAGATGGCAAAGGTTACATGCTTATTCAACCTCATTGTACTAAAATTATTATTAGAAGAGATGTTAATTTTTATTAAAATCTCTTGGCCTACGAACCTGATTCAGCGTTTGTGCCTTCTTTGGCTTGCAAGCCATCTTCGGTGTTTGTGCCTTCTTCCATTCCTATTCTGGTTTCTTATTCTTCAGATGATGATAGTGAGGATGAAAATCCACCTATGCCTTCTCACCTTCCTCCATATGATTCTATTGAACCTGAACCTGCAACAACACCAATGCTTCCTATATGGGTCCATTCAATATGAGAAGCAATTGGTGATCTTTTATATGATACTTTAGATCAATGTTGGACACGATCACAGTTCCAGTGAGCCTCTTCTATTTTGTCTGAATTTTTAGAGACTCATGATACAAATACATTTGTAGAAGCTTCAAGTCATACAGATTGGGATACAACAACGAATGAAGAGTATCATTATTTAATGGAAAATGATACTTGGGATCTTGTACCTCTTCCGAAAGGAATAAAAAAAAAATATGTAAATGGGTCTACAAAACTAATTATGCATCATATGGAAGTGTTGAAAGACATAAGGCTCGATTATTTTCAAAAGGATTTTTCCAAGTTGAAGGAATTGACTATAACGAAATCTTTTCCCTTGTACAAAAAATGAATTACATTCACCTTCTTCTATCCCTTGCAGCATCACACAAATGGGAGGTCCATCATATCGATGTCAAATCTTCTTTCTTACATAGGGATTTTAAAAAATAAATATACATGGAATAACGTCCTAGCTATGTCCAAAATGAATCTAGCCTTGTTTTTTTCCTTAAAAAATATCTTAATGGTCTTAATAAATCTCCCCAAGCTTGGTATGCCAAAATGGACAACTTTATTCTTGGTACCAACTTTTCTAGATGCCATTATGATCCTAATGTCTATACCAAAAAAGTAAGAAGTCATCTCATAATCCTTGTTATTTATGTTTATGACCTTATCCTCACTGATAGTGACCCAAAACTTTTAAATCATGTGAAAATTTATTGGAAATTGGTTTTCATTGATATCAACCCTGGAAGAAGCCCCGAAGCAAGTCTAGAAGCCCCTATAAGTGATGGGTTTATTTGAATGAGTCTCCAAAGTGGTACCCTTATTGCATATCTCTAAGCATGGATTTCATGTAAATATGCTTTGAAAAACCTACAAGAAATCCATAAACGTCAAGCAAAGAAGCTTGGAGGTATGGTTAAGAAGCCCTAAAAGTAAGGAAGGGAAGCCTTGGAATCAAGGCTATGTTACCCCTGAAGTCGTCCACAATTGGAAAAAGTATTAAGGATAAAATTAAGATAGATAGTGTAAAGTTCACCCCCAGAAGATAAAAATAAAATTGTAAGTGTAAAGTCGGCCCAAGCTAAAATAAATATTAAAAATATTATTAAAGTGGAAAGATTCAAGTCAGCCCCATTTGAGTTCATTATTTGGCTCAAGTCGGCCCTAAAACAAGGGTTAGATCTAGTATAAATAAGATTCCTAGGAGCTCATTTGATACATCAACTCAAGTGATTCTTATCTAAGGTAAACAAGGAGATCAAGGTGATTTCAAGCGAGTTTTTTTGTGGTACACTAAGGAAAATTTAGGCATGTTCTAAGGCTTGTTTCGAGGAACATTTAGGCCTATTCTAATACTTGTTCTGAGTCAAATTTAGGCCTATTTTGAGGCATCTTTAAGACTTGTTCTGAGGTCTAATATGAGGTATACTTTGTGCATATTTAAGCATGCTTCCAGTGTGAATCACAAGAAGGTTAGGCCAAGTTTTAGAGCCATGTTCGGAATGGACTTTAGGGGGAGTTAGACAAAAAAATTCAGACAAATATTAAAGAAGATTTTAGGAGGAATAAGGCTGAGTTTTCAAAGAAATATCCAAGTGAACTTCATCCCTTCTATAGGATCACTTCTAGCCAAGTTCCAGATCAGATTTTGTGGTATTTTTTTTTAAGTACATTACAGGTATATCTATGATGAATCTAAAGTCTCTTTGCAACACAAGTTTTTAAGGGAGTTGCATATTTGTCTTTTGGCACATGTAAGTAGGATTGTCTAATCTAAAATTCGGAGTATATTTCTTGAGATAAGATAGGAGGATTATTCAAGCAATATTTTAGAGTAAATAAGGCAGTGGAGATGGCACTAAGACAATGACGGAGGTGAAGGTAAAGAAGGTAGCATATGAAGAGTATTGATCAAGGGTGACAGAGTCTAATTCTTACAACTACCAAGGAAAGGGTTTACCTTGAAAAATCCATCAAGGTGTGATATGTTCAAGGGTGTATCTTACATAAATATTGTAAATAAAATATTTGAGAATAATTTTTGAAATAAGGGTTGTCAGACAATTGGTTTATATTGATGGGCAGTTGGTTTGGATAGTTGGTTTTCATTGATGTCAACCCTTGGAGAGTGATATTTTAGATTGATATCAACCCTTAGAGATAGATTTCATCCCTTGAGTATGTTTGGTAGAACATTTTGGTAGCTCCAGAAGTATGGTTAAGGAACCCAAGTTTGTCTGAGGAATAATGTAATTAATATCAGTGAATTTATAGGTGAGACTATTCTATATGGATAGTACAAGTCATTTTATTTCTGGTGATATGTGGTACACCACACAGTTCCTCACATTTGAGGATATGTGGCTTAGTAAAGTTGGAGAACATTCATGAGTTATCTAGCAACCCCTAGAAGGTCAAAGAAGTCAAATTATTCTAGAAGCTCCTAGAAGAAGTTGACTAGTCAAAGTGGTTGCAACTAGGAGTTAATCATGGGTTAAGTGGTTGCAATAATAAAATAATTAGAAATAAATTAGTTTCAACTAGAAGTGGAGAGTTTACTATTTGTGGATAAAGTGGTTGTAAGTGGACAAAGTATTTAGAAGTGGGTTATCTCTAAAAGAAGGAAGTTGATTAGAAGATAACCCCTAGAGGAAGCTACTTGGAGAGTATAAATAAGAGAGCAAGGGTCTCTTATTGTGATCTATCTATTGATCACATTGAATATATATTATTTTTTGAAAGGTTTGTTGTAGGTACTCATTGATACATATGAATTTACACAAGTCTAAGGTAGCAAAGGAGAATTGACAACGAAAGTTTCTGAGTTGCAGAGATTTAGAAAACCCTAGTTTTTTGAAGTTGTACGCGGGTTGTAGAAGGCTAGGTCGCGTACATATGTGGGCCATAGAAGACCAGGTCACATACATTTACAGGTTGAAAGAGGACAAGTCGTTTATGTCTGAAAAGGGTCATGAAAACTTAAGTAGATGTTGGTGCCAGGTCTCTAGAGTCTGAAAGAAACTTCCAACTCAACATTCTATAGGTTCAGATCAACTACAAAATTTCTGGTATGGTTACATGTTTTTTTTTACACTTAGGTTTTATTATGATATGGTGAATGCTTGAGGCATTCTTGGTGTGATGATTCTAGTACTTGGACATGGTATATGTTGGATGGTTTTCTAAGTGAGAAGCACTCTTATGTATGGTACAATATTGATATGGTTCCCATAGTTTACATCTTTGAGCTACTTGTACTTGGTTGAGGGATATCTATGTTGTATGATGATTGTATTATGATGTATGCATGAGGGACATACATAGGTTGTTGGGGATGATTCATTGATGACATGGTATAGATCTGCATATGGTTGATGATATGGTATATATTCAGGTTGGTTAGTGACAGGTTGACAGGCTACAGATTGATGTGACAGAGGCAGCAAAGGTCTGAAGGGACGAAAGTTTCGTAGTTCCAGAAAACTGGAAACCCTAGTTTTCTAAAGGTGTATGCAGGTTGATAGAGGATAGGTTGCATACATACACATGTTGTAGTATATATAGGTTGCATACATATGTGTGATGCAGTATATACAGGTCATGTATCTGTTAGACATATTGTTTTTTGTCTACAAGCTGGGTCTTGTACTTGAGGGTTGGATTCCTCACATCTCAATTGGTGTTGAGATCTGCAAGATGGGTCTTGTATTTGAGAATTGGTACTCTCTTGGAGTTGGTGGTATTTTCAGTTGGTGTTGATAAATCCCAGATATTGTAGTCTCATGTAACAACATAATTCAAAAATCTTACACATGTATATGGTGCTCATTGTGTTCATTATGATGATGGTTCATAATTCTTTATTATTGATGAATGTTGTTGATATATGTTCACATGTAAGAATCTATTTTTGAATACAAGTAATGAATGATGATGTTTGAAGTAGTTACTAACTAAATAAAGAAATAATTGTGAAAAGAGACATGCATGGTTCACCCCCCTCTCAGTGTGGTTGGTGTGTTGAACAATTGGTATCAGAGCATACCTTCACTATAAGCCTTACAAGATTGAAGGAGATCCATGGACACACAAATGGATGAACATGCAGATGAAGTTCCCTTATTTGATGAGACATAATACTCGACATGGAGAATAAAAATGAAAGGGTATTTGAAGTCAAAAGGAGAAGGTGTTTGGGACATTGTTGTTGTTGGATCAGTTCCCTCGATGAATCAGGAAAAATTTCTAGCTCAAAAGGAAGAAAAGAAGAATAATGTAGTGGCATTAAAGACCATCTTAAATGGACTCTTAGGTTCTGTCAATGAAATAATAGGACAATGTACCTCCTCCAAGGAACTATGGCTGAAGCTATAGAAGCCATATAAAGACTCATTCATCAATGAAGGTAAAGACTCTCCAAAATATTCTGATTGCAATAATTCTAAATGCAATGATGTTGAATGTTCTCCTGCAAATAAGGAAGAAGATCTAGCTAAAATAGAAGAAGTTTGTGTAGAATCATCTAATATTTATCTTACAGATGAAGAGGAAAAATTATTGAAGCTTAAAGGTAAAGTTATATATTGGTTAAGAGAAGCAGAAGATGATCATTATGATTTTGAGGATATTGAAGGATACACTAAGGAAGCCCTAGAAAAGTACCAAAGGCATACCATGGCACTAAATAAAATGCTCATGAAACAAGAAGAAGAGATCAAGAGACTAAAGACCGATATAATTACTCAAGCAGAAGAAAAGAAGAAGGTAGATGGTGAGCTTAGAAAAATCCTTGAAGAACTTAAAGAAACAAGAGAAATCAATGTAAATCTGAGGACCCAACTTGAAGAAGCAAAAAGGATAGAGGAACTATTGAAGAATTAGGAAAATGAAAAAGAAGAATAATGTCATAAGCTAGAAGCATAAGTAGTTGATCTCAGAAGGAAAGCCGAGAATTCAAACTCTCATGTCAAGTTCATGAACAACTCAATAATCTTGGATGAAATACTAGATAGTCAAAGATCACCAAATGATAAATCTGGTCTTGGATACAACAAGGAAGTTGCACACTCTGAAGTTGGAACTTCTAAGAAGCATGATGTAGGTCCTTCGTTTTCAAAGGGTGAAAGTAAATTTGCAAGTCAAGAACCTACACAAAGCAAGAAAATATTCAAAATATCAGAGCAAGGAAGACACCGAGAATCCAGTCCTACACCTCAAAGAAAATACATAAGAGAGATACCTTCAAGGTTGACACAAAAGCACAAGTTGAAAATGTTTTCAATGGTCATTATTTATCATGTAATAATTATGGTCACAAAGATTTGTATTGCATAAATTATGCAAGGAAAGATGTTGGAAGATTCAATAACATATTAAAATGTTGGAGATGTAATCTTTTCGGACACATTGTTGCACATTGTCACACCATGAGGTGTTACAATTGCAGTGGGTTTGGCCACAAATCCCAGGATTGTTGGAATTCAAGGAGACAGTCAATGAGGAATGCTTCATATGATATGAAAAGAAGAGCATTGAAGAAATATAATATTGAAAGTATGGAAACTCAGAGAACAAGCACTGAGAAATTGGGACACTCTCAGAAGTGGATGAAGAAGACTGAATAGATAGACATGAATGAAGGCATAAATAATGAGGAAAGCTTAATACTTTTTTAGGTGTACACGGGCTCCTATGGGAATATTCATGTACATATGTGATCCGTATTTTATGAGCATAACAAAATGAATACATATTATTAATAGGTGCTTAACACAAAATAACAGAGATACAGTAAGACTAGTTTTCTATTCAATAAAGAAATAAGCTGGAAACTGTAAAATGCAGCGGAAACAGGCTTGTTGGAATGGTGGTGGCTTATCTCTAATAAGAGATGTGATGTTTGCGCTCATTCGCAAGAAAATGATTACAATGAGGCTCTGAAGGCCTTTTTACAATAAACAAGAATGCAAAAAATCCCTAGACATCCAAAAACCTAACCCTAGGAGATGAAGCGCCAAAAGTCATGTGGGCCCCATTTGGGTAAGTCAGTACATCAACTTCCCAGGGTCGTAATTTTTGCATACGATCTTCATTTTAGGCGTATGATATCCCATTGGAAATATTTGTCTGAGGACTACAACATTTGCACAAAAAATGTCGTTTAGGGCCTAAAAATGGCTCTGGAAGTTCAAGACCCGAAAAACTGCTAAAAATAGTAAATTATCAAAATTTCTAGAAAGTTGTTTTGTTCTAGCTGGAAAAGGTGGGTGGCCACCAATATCCACCTGGATCAATCCTCCCTCCTTAGGAAGCAATGGTCTCCACTGCATTGAGTTCCCCCATCAGATGAGGAAATTTCTGCTGAATTTGGCCCCAGGTGAACCACTTGCCTTGGTGCAGGAGCTGCCCTTCTTTCATGACTCGATAAAGTTGGATCCTTTGTTGTCGAGTTCCATTGATCTGTGTGTCCAAAATCTGATCACTGGATGCCTATTGTATGCAGTCAAGGTTGAGCTCTATTGGTGTCAGTTGTTCTTCTACGTCTGAGGTGTCCAATAATGGTGGGAAATAAGGCCAAAGGAGGTCCACGTTGAACACTGGGTGTAGGCCAAGGAAAGGAGGAATGTTGAGCGCAAAATCATTATCCCCCACAATCTTGTTGATAGTGTACGGCCCATAATGGAGTGGGAGAAGCTTCTGATGGGGTCCTGTAAGGAATTCTTTTTGCAAGTGCAACCAAACTTTGTCACCCACCTGAAACTTATGTGGCACCCGATGTTGATCATGGCATTGTTTGTATTTGTCATTGGACTTTTGTAGGATATCTTGAACCTGTTGGCGGATGTGATGGATCTACTCAATGAACCGGGTGGCTTTGTCAGCTTCAGTTGGAGCATGAGATGAGTCAGTCAAGGTGACCGCAAGGGGAAGTGCAACATCTATGGGACCCAATGGTTGGAATCCCAACCCCACCTGAAAGGGGTTGTGGTTGGTTGAGCTATGTAGGGCTCGACTGTAGCTATGTTGGACATAGGGAAGGCTCTCATCCCATGTGTGGGATTTCTTTTAATTATACATGCGAAGGATATGCACAATCATTCAATTTACAACCTCGGTTTGGTCATCTGTCTGGGGGTGGAAGGCCGTGGATTTGGTGAGCTTGGTGTCCAGCAATGACCAGAGGCTCGACCAGAATGGGCTGAGAAATCGACTATCCTAATCTGAGACAATGGTTTGTGGGAATCCAAAATGTACCCAAACTCGATCAAAGAAGAGCTTGGCAGTGGTCTCTATTGTGATGCTCTTCTTGCAGGCAACCAGAATCGCCATCTTAGAAAAGCGATCAACAACCACAAAAACACAGTCATTTCCCTGCTTGGTGGATGGGAGGCCCGACATGTAGTCCATTGAGATGGATTCCCATGGCCTTTCAAGAGTAGGAAGAGGGATGTACAGGCCCTGTTTCTTAGTGGTCGGTTTGGAAATAGCGCAGGCAGTGCAGGACTTGATATACTTTCTAACCTCTTGTCAAATTTTCGGCCAGTAGAAATGTTTCTGTAGCATCGCCACAGTCTTTTTGACACCGAAGTGTCCTGCCACCTAACTGTAGTGGGCTTCCCAGATCATCTTCACTCTCTCGCTTGATGGAACATAGATATGGCCCAGACGACACAACAACCCATCCTGGAGATGGAAATTATTGACAACTATGTTTGCACCCAACATTTGGTAGGTGGTGGCGAAGTCAGGGTCTGTCTCATAAGGTTGGGGCCATCCAGAAGTCTCATGGCCACAAGAGTCTAGAACCGTGGTGAGTGTCGTGATTGGTGGTCTACTAAGGCAATCAACGACCTGATTAGTGCTTCATGTTTTATACTTGATGTTGAAGTGGAATTGTTGCAATTATGTGGACCACTTTTGATGGCAGTCATTCTACAATTTTCCCTATGTCTGCAAGAACTGCAGTGGTTTATGATCAGTGTGGATGATTGTCTCCTTCCCAAGAATGTAATGTCTCCAATGGCGACAGGCTTGCACAATGGAGTACATTTCTTTGTCATAAGTAGGGTACTTACGGACAGTATCTGACAGTGTCTCACTATGATAGGCCACGGGGTGGCTATGTTGAGTGAGAACAATGTGCACAACATAGTATAAAGCATATGTCTTGATCTCAAAGGGATGTTTCAAGTCTGGTAGTGAAATTAATGGGGCTGAACACAAGCGTTGCTTCAAATCATCGAACGCTTGTTGTTGGGACCAGCCCCACGCAAATTTCTCCTTACCACCACCCCTATTTATTTGGCTAAGGGCCCATGCAATATGGGAGAATCCCAGCATGAACCTATGGTAGAAATTGGCAAGGCCCAAGAAGCTCCAAAGCTCAGTGAGTGTGGTTGGGGTTGGCCAGTCATGAATGACTTGGATCTTTCCTGGATCCACATGTATGCCATGTTGATCAATGATGTAGACTAGGTAATGGACCTTGTCCATGCCGAAGGAGCATTTTTCCAAGTTGGCATATAGCTTGTGTTGTCGCAGGGTGTGAAAAACTTTTTGAATATGTTGCAAGTGTTCGGCCCAAGTCTTGTTGTAAATTAGAATTTCATCTAGATACACCACTACAAAAGTATTGGTGAATGGTCGTAGGATATTGTCCATCATCCTCATGAAAGTGGCTGGAGAATTTGCCAAACCAAAGGGCATGACCAACCATTCAAAAAGGCCTTCCTTTGACTTGAAGGCGGTCTTCCATACATCTATATGTTCTATCAAGACCTGGTGGTAGCCAGACTTCAGATCAATCTTACTGAAGTATTTGGCCCCTGTAAGTTGATCAAGGAGGTCATCGATTCGGGGAATCAGGTACCGATTTCTGATTGTGATTTTATTCAGAGTGCAGTAATCAATACAGATTCGTCGGGTTTCATCTTTCTTTTGTACCAGCATGATTGGGCTCCTGCAAGGTGATGAGATGGGACAGATGTGCCCCTTGCGGAGCAGTTCTTAGATCTATCACTTGATCTCCTCATTCTCTAACAAAGAGTGATGATAGACTGGCCCATTGGGAAGAAATGCATCGAGGGTCATATTGATGGGGTGCTTGACTTGGAAGTGCAGAGGTACCCCTGTAGGTGATGAGAAGATATCTGAGTATTCTTCCACGACCTTATCTACTTGTTTCTACTGTGTGGAGAGATCAATCGCAGAGACCCTAGATGTGGTTGTGATCTTTCGCTTATTCTGAGAGCGAATCATGAAGAAGAAAAACTTCCCCATCTGAGAGATAACCTTCCTACATTGCTTAGCAGAGATCAAGGAAATAGCGCTAGGTGGGACTACCTTAGGTATCATGTACAATTTCCTGTTCAAAGTAATAATAACACTATGAGGCCTAGACTCATATACAGCATGATGTTTCCGTAAATAAGGTTGGCCCAAAATAACATCACAAACTTTGAGAGGAGCAATGTCACACAATACCTCGTCTTTCAAGGGCTTGATGTCGTACGACAGTTGAAACTATTGGTTGACATGGAGATCGCTTCCTTAGCAGAGCCATCAAATGGTGTAGGGTTGTGGGTGTGGCATTGTTGGCAAGGCCAGCTGCTTGACAACCTCTGTTGAGATGAGGTTCTTCTGGCTACCACTACCAATGATGAAGTGTAGTGGGGTGCCTTTTACCCACATCTGTGAATGGAAGAGGCGCTCTCCTTCTTCTGGCTCATCTGGTTCACTAGGCTGGAGCTTCGTGGTAGCAACGGTGGCACTAGGTTCTGCATCAATGATCTTTCTTCCCCTTTCTGGTTCTCTCTCAGAGTCAGAATCTGCATCTGATTCAGAGGCTTTCACTTCAGCCACCAGCGACTGCTTTGAGCGGCAGTTAGCAGTGTTATGCCAAGGGCTCTTATGGAAGTCGCACCACTTCTCGGTGTCTTTCTTTGTCTTTCCAGTGTCCTTCTTTGCTTGTGTCTTGGACTGGTTGTCTTGATACTCTCCATATTTTCTCTGTCCTTTGTTCTGTGGGTTGGGGCCGCCCTTTCCTGTATTTTCTTGTGAGGGGTTCCTAGGTCCAAATAGTCGTGTCTTTTGTTTGAGCTTCTGCTCGATTTTGACGGCATATCTATAGGTCGCGCCCAAGGATGAGATGTCCAGAAATTCCATTTCGGTCTAAATGTATCTATGCAAAGCACCGCGATACTTGAGCACCAGATGTCGCTCTGAATCTTTGATACCTAGCTTGGTGTGCAAGGTATGGAAGATATTTGTGAAATCTGGCACTACTTGGTCTCTTTCTTTCCGTTGTGTGGTCCATTTGGTATACAGGTCATCATAACTTCCGATGGGGTATTATTCTTCCTTAATAGAATCCCTGAAGGATTCCCAAGTGGTGGTGACTGAAAATAATGAGGGTTCCTCTGTTTCCTTTTGCTCACAGAACGTTTCCCACCAATCTTTGACATGGGGAACGACTTTGAGGAGTGAAAAAGTAGTCTTTTCTCTATTCGAAAAGTTATGGACAGAAAAATACCCTTCTAGTAGATTCAACCACTTGTCTACAACATCTGCGTCTATCTAACCTTCAAATATATGAATATCAAAGTTTATTTGTATCTTGAATGGAGTGGTGCCTCCGTTCGAACAAGATGCATCACATGTTGGTAGTCACCGAAGGATTTGCGTGAAACTATCCATCATCTCGTTCCTCTGTTGCATGAGGGCTTCCTCAATCAATAGTTTGAAAGGATCTCCTATCCCTTCATCTTTCTTTTCTCCTACAGTCATGAGAGGTCGATTGGGCGTGCGAGAGTTTTTGTACTCAAGAGAAACAAGCTCGAGACCCAAGTCTTTGTACTCCGACCTCGTTGGGGACATGCATTAAGACGACAAGGAGTAGACCACTCTTGTACTACTGATCCATATTTTATGAGCAGAATGAAATGAATACAGATTATTAACAGGTTCTTAACACAAAATAACAGAGATACAGTAAAATTGGTTTTCTATTCAATAAAGTAATAAGCTGGAAATTGTAAAATGCAGGAGAAACAAGCTTGTTGGAATGGTGGCAGCTTATCTTTGAGAAGAGATGTGACGGTTGCACTCATTCGCAAGAAGATGATTACAATGAGGATCTGAAGGCCTTTTTACAATAAACAAGAATTCCAAAAGACCCTAGACATCCAAAAACCTAACCCTATGAGATGAAGCGCCAAAAGTCATGTGGGCCCTGTTTGGGTAAGTCAGTACATCAACTTCCCAGGGTCGTAACTTTTGCATACGATCTCTGTTTTAGGTGTATGATAGCCCATTGGAAATATCTATCTGAGGACTACAACATTTGCACAAAATTTCATGATGAAAATTTTCAACCGCAACATACCCCAAAAAATGTCGTTTAGGGCCTCAAAACAACTCCAGAAGTTCAGGACCTGAAAAACTGCTAAAAATACTAAATTATCAAAATTGCTAGAAATATGTTTTGCGCCAGCTGGAAAAGGTGGGTGGCCACTGATATGCACCTGGATCAATATGTGAGGTGACTTATATAAAGGTCGCGTACATACGCAAGTTGTCTGAAGAAAGGTCACATACCTGAGGTAAAGCTTTGAAAAGAAAGGGATGTACGGATGAGTTGTAGCATGGTTTAATGGTACAACACAGGTTATCAGAGATTTGATGTTCCACGTCAGTAAACAAATCTACAAGTATAAACATAATTTTTTTTATGAATGTATGGTGATAATATATAGTTGATTTTTGGAGCATATGCTTGAGGCCTATCTTGGATGCATGCTACAAACTCTAGTGTGTGGATTGAGGCATCTCTATTAAGGTATAGTGTTGGTTATGTTAAGTACTTATCAGTAAGATTATGGAACTTTGTTTATAAGGTATATCATTGTTAATGTAATAATAGATAGAGTTACATCATCGATCTATTGAGGCATATTCTTGGTACATGTCTAGAGGTATTATTGTTGCATTATACTTATTGTAGTGAATGGTTTTGAGGCAGATTTGTTGTAGTACATGGTTGGTACATGTGTGAGCTCTATTGACATATCTTATGGTGCAATGTGAGAGCCTTTCTTTAGTGGTATTGATATATTATATGATTGGTACATATTTGAGGCTTGGTATATTGTATCTTGGTGACACTGAGGAGCATGCTTGAGGCATGTGTTTGAGGGTCTTGGTATATGACTTGAGGCACATCATTGGATGCATGATGCATGTTATTTGAGGTATACTTGTTGTGATACATTTTTGGTACATACCTTAGATACATTGGCACATGGTTTATGGTACTTGGTTGAGGCATATCATGAGTGATATGAAACTTGTTTGAGGTACATTGTTGGCATGTTGTATGGTTGATGATGATATTGGTATTGGCACATTGATAGAGGCACTTGATGGTGATATTGATATATGCTTGGTACACATTCGACACATATCCTTGGCATATGGTTGAGTTACATATTTGGACATATAGTTGATGATTTGGCACATACATGAAGTGTATGGTATGGTTATGTTGGTACATCTTGATGAGTCATAGATTGATATATAGTTGATGCATGATTGGTACATGCTTGGTACATTGTTAGAGCGACTTGTTGGTAATCTTGTTCGAGACATTTGTGTAGTATTGTTGACATATGGTTTAGGGATGACATGGAATATATGACTTGGTATACCTTTAGAAGCACATATTGATTGTGGTACATATTGTTGATGTTTGTGAGTAGTCTTGGTTGATGAACATCTTGGTGATATTGTGCATATGGTTGAAAGTTATCTTGGTGATTGATATTGGTGAGTATATATGATTTGGTTGATGAGATTGATGTGATAGGTTGTTGTGCATGGTTGATGAACTAGTTGATGGTACAGGTTGAGGTACATGTTGATGCATATTATGGTTGATTCTTTGTTCATGATTCACTACCCATAGTTGATATCATGAGATTGTATGTATGTTGATATACACTTGATGGTATGGCACAGGTTGTACATGCTTGATACTTTGTTTATGACTCACTATTCATATCATGAGATAGTATGTATGTATACACTTGATGTAAGGTATGGCACATGTTTAGATACTTGATGATAAGATGTAGGTTAATGAGATAGTGACAAAGACAATTATAGAAGCAGTTACAGATCACTATAACAAATTGATGGACCATTGTATGATGCATGGACAGGTCCAAGGATCGCCAAAGGAATAGACGATCATGGTATTCATGATGCAGTAGTTTTCAATAGTTGATCAGGGTTCCAGTAGAGCATAAGTATCTGTAGAAGAAGAATATTGCAGTGGTATCATACTGTTCACAGTGATTACATGGAATCGTACGGAGAAGATAGGGGGAGACATACCCACAGGTGGAGTTAGTATCTTAACCATGATTGGTTAGATCAGGTATAGTGTTAGAGAGACAAGAGGAGTTAATCCTTTGTCAAAGGGAGAGAGTGAGATTGACCCAAAGGATAATGCAGACAAGGGGAGAAACCCCAAGGACTCTGAAATAAAGGGGATCAGCCCCAAGGAGAGATACCATTTTCCATTGATGTCAAAGGGGAAGAGATAGAAACATTGATGAGGAGTATGAGCATGTTTGTTGTCATGAATAAGTGTTTTCATCAATGTTGGTGTTGCCATCAATTCCAAAGGGGGATATTTTTCAGAGAGTTGGTTTAGATTGATGGATAGTTGGTTGTCATTGATGTCAACCCTTAGAGAGTGATATTGTAGATTGATATCAAACCTTAGATATTGAATTCAACACTTGAGTATGTTTGGTAGAACATTTTGGTATCTCCATAAATATGGTTAAGGAACCCAATTTGTTTTGAGGAATAATGTAATGAATATCAATGAATTTGCAGGTGAGACTATTCTAGATGGATAGTACATGTCGTTTTATTTTCGGTGATATGTGGTATGTCACACGGTTCCTCACAATTGAGGATATGTGGCTTAGTAAAGTTGCATAAACCTCATGAGTTATCTAGCAGCCCCTAGAAGGTCAAAGAAGTCAAATTATTATAGAATCTCCTAGAAGACGTTGACTGGTCAAAGTGGTTGCAACTAGGATTTGATCATGGGTTAAGTGGTAGCAATAAGAAAATAATTAAAAATAAATTAGTTGCAACTAGGAGAGGAGATTTTACTATTTGTGGATAAAGTGGTTGTAAGTGGACAAAGTGATTAGAAATGGGTTATCCCTAAAAGAAGGAAGTTGGTAAGAAGATAACCCCTAGAGGAAGCTACTTGGAGAGTATAAATAAGAGAGTAAGGGTATATTATTGTGATATATCTATTGCACACATTGAATATCTATTATTTTGTGAAAGATTTGTTGCAGGTACTCATTGATACATATGAAGTTACGTAAGTCTGAGGTAGCAAAGGAGGATTGACGAAAAAAAATTCAGAGTTTCAGAGATTCAGAAGATGTGGCTCAAGTGGCATTAAAAAGATGTGGTCTATACAAGTCTTGGGCTCTCAAAAGAATGAGGGCCCAAGTGAGGTTATTGGAAATGATGGTGGGATATTGGGATCCAGATAGCGAGAGATTTATCCTTGATGGACAACCATTAATGATCGAAGTAGAGGACATCTACTTCTTGACAAGACTTTCACGTCGAGGAGAGGTCGTGGACCTCAAGTCACGTGGGGATGGGAGTGGGATGAAGGTCGAAGAATACATCGAGGCCCACTGTGTTGCATGGACTCCCATGGTGGGAAGTTAATACCCTGTCTGGGCTATAGGTAACCTCAGCCTAAAGATTATTGTGCTCATGCTTACCAAGATCATAGGTTCGGCCTCACTACATCAAGCATCGAGACAACTTATTTTTTACACACTAGAGTGTGCAAGACCTACCGTGTATGATTGTTGTACCTCACTGCTAACCAATATGAAAGTTTAGTTGACAGAGTGCAAGCAGGGGGCAAAGAGAAACTTTGGGTTTGCCTCTATCCTTTGTAGCTTCATTTTTTAGCAGATCCCAAGCCTGGGACTTAGAGTGGAGATCATTCCTAGAGGGCCACATGATCCAGCTATGGCACAATGGATCGAGGTCATGAGACGACAGGGGGGAGGTAGGGTGGCGACACCCTACAACGATGATTTTTTCTTCTGGTGGAGGAGACAAATCATAGCTCTGGATGACTATCCCTATGCGGGAATTGATTTCAAAGGTGATCCTGATATGTCGCTTCCACCAGGAGCTACCTACGACATCATAGGTAAACAGTATTTTTTATATATTTCATTTTTTGTATTTTTGTATTTAAAAGAACAAAAATATTTTTTGGATGGTGTTTTTAAATATTAACTTGATACTTGTGTGGTTGCATACGTGGGTCTACAACGGCCAGAGGGATTCCTACAACATAGGTGGAGGCATTGGGGAGATGAGGCAGTGGGAGGAGGGGCGGAGAGAGTCCTTCAGAATGTGCAGGGCAACCTGTCGCGTTTGACACAGAGGATTCCTATGGTTCAGGTGGAGGATCTACCTAAAGCCATGCAGAGGCAAGTTGTCGATGTACCTAGAGCATGGGTATGACTCTTTCAGAATCTCACCAATGTCGTGGTTTGCTATCACGAGACTCATTCGGCGCCACATTCGTAGATGTCATGGGACATGTATATCGGTTGTATATGTATTTTTGAGGGTTTTAGCCCCAATTTTGTAATATAAAACACCATATTTTTGGAAATATATAAAGAGGGATCTTCGGCTGTATTTATATCTTACAATTTGTAGATTGATTTAATGGTTTTCTTTTCTTTATTAATGTGACAAATGCCAATTCAAAACATAATTAGCGTAGGCATTGGATACATGATTAGAACTTCTCGGAATGTGAAAGTATGTAATAAAATCAAATTGTCGTTCTAAAAGATGTACCCGTAGGAATCGACGGAGTAACATCAGATCATGCACATTGTAATGACCGTTCAACTAACATATGACTAACTGAGAATCCAGGCACACCTCTATAGAGCAAATACCATGTGATATAGCATCGCACAATAATTCTATGATGGCACTGTATTCAGCCACATTATTCGTGGATGGCCCTAGGCATACGCCACCTGAAGACACCAGAAGACCCTCGGGTGAGTAAATCACCCAAGCGAAGGAAGATAAGTTCCATGTGTGATGACTAGCTCTGTCTATGAATCCTACGTAGACCAAAGACTCCATTTACATCTGCCTACAAAAGGGAAAAATCGATAAGCAAGCCAAAGATAAAAAGGGGAAAAGGTGTATATGCACTAAATTTACATTAGTATACAAAGGGTTTCGCCCAAGCCCATGGCTCAAGTGTAATACCTTTTTAAGTAGAGCCCATTTCTAGGCTTAGCCAATTTATTCCCTTCATAATCTTCCAATTCATAGCCTCCTTTTTCTAGAACACGTCGCACGATATAAGGACCGTGCCACATGGTTTTAAACTTGCCTGCCCCTACCATTTCTTTGGCTTGGTCATACAGGAGGACCAATTCACCCTCATCATACAATCGGGGATAGATAGACTTATCGTATTGAACCTTGACACGTTTCTTGTTTGCCTTGATAGCCGTAAAGGCATCCTGACGCTTCTTGTCAAGACTCTCTATGTGTACAACGCATCACTCTAAATCCAAAGTGTCAGGTAGGAGCTTAACCGTCGATTTGAGAGAATGGATTTCGCATTCAACATGAAGTATCGAATCCACACTGTGTACTAACTGAAAAGGATAAAAAATGGTGGGAGTCTTAACCGAGGTTCAGTATGCCCAAAGTGCGGGATATAACATGATGTGCCAGTTGGAATTGCTTCAACTGACAATTTTTTGCAAGATGGTCTTGAGAGACTTATTGACGGACTCTAATTGCCCATTTTCCTGGGGGTAATAAGGATAAGAGTGATCATGTTTAAACCCCAGATTAGATGCTAGTTCTATCATCATTTCATTTTGAAAATGACTACCATGATGAGTGACAATCTCACTCGGGATACCGAACCGGGCGATAATTTGGTTGAATATGAAAAAAGTTGCAGTATTCCCATCGGATTTCATGGTAGGCATGGCTTCGGCCCACTTGGTGAAGTATTTGACAGCCACAATAATGTGTTGATACCCCCTAGCTGAAGTTGGGTTGCAATCAACGAAATCTACTCCCCACTTGGTGAAGGGACCGATGATAATGACTGGGTGAAGAGGGTCTAGGTGCGAGCACATTTTTCGAGTGAACACCTAGCAAGGGTGATAGTTCTTAACCACTTCAATACAATCTTTAAAGATGGTGGGCCAGAAGTAACCAGCTCGCAAGATTTTTTGGGTTGTCGCACGCCTGGATAGATGACCACCACAAGCCCCTTTGTGGCAATCATTAAGGACTAACTCAGCTTCCTTGTGAGTTAAGAAACGATGTAAGATACTATCTATTCCTTAATGATACAAAGTGTCATCGACGATTGTATACTTTTTGGCTTGGTATATAACACGTCATCGATCATCTCGCTAGAGATGCTGAGCAAACTTCAAGGTTTGAAGATATAAAACAATATCTCCATACCAGGGGTCGAACGACAAGACGAGGAAAATGTGTTCATCTGCGAACGAATTGACATGAATAACATCTTCGTCTAATCGTGGGAAATTGGATATTATCTCTGCAAAAACTAGTGATTTCTTGGACTTGGCCGAAGCAAAGTCGAGATCAAATTCTTGTAAGATGACAATCCATTTATCATATTTTCCACCTATGATACATCTAGTGAGGATGTATTGAAATGGATTAACATCAGCAACCACAGTAGTTTTTCAAAGAAATATATAGTGTCGTAAACGTTGGACTGCATGGACGATAGCCAAAGCTAGCTTTTCAACGTGCAAGTAATTACGTTTAGGACCCACTAAATTTTGACTGATATAGTAGATTACATGCTCGCGGAGCTCATCATCCTCCTGAAATGGAACCATACCAATGGTCTCTTAAGACGCGGCGATACCAAATTCTTGTAAGATGAAAATCCATTTATCATATTTTCCACCTATGATACATCTAGTGAGGACGTATTGAAATGGATTAACATCAGCAACCACAGTAGTTTTTCAAAGCAATATATAGTGTCGTAAATGTTGGACTGCATGGATGATAGCCAAAGCTAGATTTTCAACGTGCAAGTAATTACGTTCAGGACCCACTAAATTTTGAATGAGATAGTAGATTACGTGCTCGCAGAGCTCATCATCCTCCTGAAATGGAACCATACCAATGGTCTCTTAAGACGCGGCGATATACAACAAGTAATCTCTACTGTAATTAGGAGATTTCAGCAGAGGGGTTGATACCAAGGCTTTCTTTAAAGCCTCAAAAGACTGTTGGTCTCGCTCATCCCAGATAAATGGGGTGTCTTTCTTCAATAGGCACATGAAACCCTTAGTGATATTGGCATAATTCACAATAAACCAACGCAAAAAGTTAGATTTCCCCTGTAAACCTTGAAGTTGTCTAATTGTGCGCGGGGGAGGCAACTAAAGAATTGCCTCAACCTTAAGTGGATCTACCATGATCCCTATCTCAGAGACTAAGAATCCTAAGAGATGGCCAAATCTAACGCAAAAGATGCATTAATGAGGATTGAGTCGGATTCTATAGTAGTGGCATATTTCAAAAACCAGTTGAAGGTGCGTAGCATGATCCACTCTCTTGCGAGAGTGAGAATCAAGATCATCGAGGTAATCTTTGACTATGTGTTTAATATCATGAAAAGAAAAATTCATGGCTCGTTGGAAGGTTGCTCCAGCATTTTTCAGGCCGAAAGGCATTTTTCGGTATGAAAATGTGCCCCAAGGACATATGAATGTCATCTTATATTGGTCTTTGGGTTTGATGTGGATTTGGTTATAGCCTGAAAATCTGACCATAAAAGAAAATATTTTGCTTCCTACACACTCATCAAGAATCTGATCAATGAAAGGCGTGGGGAAGTTATCTTTAGGATAGGCCTTGTTTAGGTCACGAAATTCCATACACACGCGGATGGTTCCTTGATTTTTATTCATGAGAACGGGGTTGGATACCCATTCGGTCAAGGGAACCAGGTAGATAAAGTTGACATTAAGTAGCTTCTCTACCTCTGCCTTATTAGCGGGGGCCTTCCTAGGATTAACAACTCTAAGACATTTTCAAACGAGTTTAGCATCCAAGTAATTCCTAATCTCATGTTCGACAATACAAGGATCGATCCCTGGAATCTCTTCATATGACCAAGTGAATACGTCTCGAAATTCTTTGAAGAGGTCGGTGTAGATCAGAATCTCTTCTGGCGAACAATCTTCACCTATATTTACATTTTCGATCTTTCCAGGGGTACGAGAGATATCGATCTGGACGGTAGGATGAATACTTGCCATATTCCCTTCGGTGTAAATTCCATGTGTATCAAGTGGAATTACGGTGTCACCGACTATCTCACTTAGTGTAGATCTAAAATCATCTTGCTCAATTCTTTAAAGACTTGGGAGAAAATAAGATCGATGATGCATATCGTACCAAGGTCTCTCAAAAACATTCATGGCTTCAAGGATGGCTTCGTCCGAAGGCAAAGTCTCATCCAAGAAATCATGTGAACAAGATAACGAATTGGCCCACACGGGCCTAAGAAATGGATCCTCCTCGACTGTCTGCGAGGGAACAGGATCAAGATCGGCAGAAGAGTCAAGGATAGCTTGACATGTAATCTCTACTGCCAATAGTGGCATAGCCATGCCAGCATGCGACTGACCTTCAATCGACAAAGTCAGAGAAGATAGGGTCCAAGGGTGACTAAAATAAGAAGTGTGGAAAGGGATGGACCTCTCTACTAAAGCGAGCATACTGGACATGGCGTAAACATGGTGAGTCGATGCCAATAAGTTGAAAGTACCCATGAGGGAAGAATACATTTTGACACTAATATTCTCAGTTGTCGGCTGAGAATTGTCTACCATAGGGATCGACGGTCCAACAGATGCATTCAGGCTAGAGTACGCAAAGGATAATTGGTCGATCGTCACAATCTCCACCTGATGAGGAAAACAAAGTGTGCGGAAAATGGATGATACGACGACGAACATAGCATAAGTCCAATTGCAACCTAATAATAGGTTATAATCGAGAGGTGCATCAACTACCTAAACTTCCACCTCTACCGTCTTCCCACCCAACTGGACCGGAAAGGCAGGGAGAATATCATGAGGGCGGAAGGAATGACCATTGAATGAAGTCAACATGGTCGACAACTTTGAAAGGGTTGGAGAACCGATAGCTTTCCAACAGACTAAGGACATCACACAAGTGGTAGCACCTTCATCAACGACTGCTCGTTTGATGGTATATTTAGAATACTCCACGTGGATTTGGAAAGCCACATGGTAGGGTAAGAGAGGCTTCATGTCTGTGACATCAAACTTGATGATCTTTGAGCCACTAGGTTCTAGAGCTCCTAAGGCAGAGAGTAAGGCATTCCTCTATGATGGACACATCTAGAGTACCTCCAAAGAAAACATCGCACAAGGTGTTTGGCCTAGATCCTCAACAATAAAGTAGTTATGGGCAGCTCTAGCATTAGGGTTATGGGTAGAGCGCTTGAATACTCCTTTCGGAATATGAGGTAATGACTTTGGTTTCTCAATCTATAAATTTGTCTCTGGGGGTGGAGGAGGAGCTTCTAGGATGGTACTAGCTTTTGAAGAGCTGTAATCTTAAGAGCGAGTGGCTATATCAATTTTTGCGTCGACCATATTGATACAAACACAGTCGCCATCTTGCGGTGGTGGGTTTTGACTCCCACCAGGCACATTTCTGGCATTTGAAGAACTCAAGGCTAAGTGTTGGTTGTGAGGAAAAGGACTCGTTAGCACATAGGGTGGAAGATTTAAAAGCCTCGCAGCCTCCACAATTTTGGGGCATAAGTGTGTAAGGTGATCATCAGTACAAAGTTTACAAGGAAACTTAACCTTACGGTTTTCTTTCTTGCCCTCTCCAGCATTATCATTCTGTTTTCCATTATTATTCTTGTCCTTGGGTTTATTATTCCCACCTCTATGATTATTTTTACCTTTCCGTTTATTCCCATCTGGTTGTTGGTCACCATTTGGGTTTTTCGACGACTGCATGGAATGTACATCCACTGATTGGGTGGGTTTGGAGGAACCAGATGAAGCTGGTCCTCCGGCAGACTTCGTTGCCGAGTCTGCAGACTTTACATTGGTGGACCCCACAATGCCATCGGCATGGGGCCCAAGACTCTATCTAGGATCATGATTCAACCACGGTGCATCAGAAAGAAGGTGGTATAACATCCCAGACAGAGCATAGATCAAATCGAATTGTTGGGATTTAAAAATGGCCTCTTCCTCATTGAAGACCCTGGAAGTAGCAACGTCCTTTGAAATAGGAGCGTGCAAAGACTTTAGAAAACATTCCAAAAGAAATTTTGGGGGTATGGGAGTCTTAACTAACCGTCTTCGCCTACGCCATTCCTGGATATGGTCTGAAATATGAGTGTTGGTACCCTGGCGTAAAGTTGACAAAAGTTCAAGGCCAGCATCGTAACGAACGAGTAGTTGAAAATGGTTAAGAAAGGCTAGCACTAACTGTTGAAAAGACCCATATGTCCCCCTAGGTAGCTCAATATACCATTGTGACACAATCTCGATAAGAGTGCGTTGAAACAATCATAATCTAATAGAATTGTGATTCAAAAAATTCGATGAGCACCAGAGGTGAAAAGTAGTGACGTGATTACCAGGGTCCTCGCCATTCTTACCCTCAAACTTTGGAATGTCTGACGCAAGCTTCGTGGGGACAGGGGGCCATGTGGGATCATGACTCACTAGGTCGTTCATTAATTTAGACAAATATAGCAGATTAAGAGTGGCCAGAAAGGGAATATGGGGTTGTGACACCTGACCCTATCCTCCTGCAAAAGGTTGAGTATTAGGAGCTTTGTTCCATCCAGGATTCTGGTAAGGACCAGAACCTTGTTCATAATTAAAAGACCCTCCTCCGAGCGGATTCGTGAAATATGGATTGGGCATCATTCCAGCGGGAATGTTTTAATAAGGGTTATGAAAATTGCCCCCAGTTGGATTAGCTCCAAACTGAGGGTTGTTAAAACTTCCCCCAACTGGATTAGATCTAGGTTGGGGGGTGCCCAAGACATAAGACTGACCTCCTCTGGGTGGGAATCTGGAGGATTGAATTGGATTCGTTATGCCAAAAGTATTGGTCGAATTCGGCACCGATGGGATAGGGATATAGGGTAGAACTTGTCCGCCAGATTGGTTGTTCCATCCAACCATAGAAGGATTAGACCCGGGGTTAAGGAAGGGGACACTTCCTACATTAGGATTCACTTGGGTAACATGAGAGATACCAAATGGAAAAGGAGTGTAAGGAGGTGTAGTGCCCCCAGGTCCAAGGCTAGCGTTATGGCCAACAACTAGGATGGCAGTCGAAAACTGCAAAGTGAAACTTGGCATACCATAAGAAAATGGACTAGTAGCCATGGGGATGGTCTGAACATTGTAACTCGGTGAGTGGCCAAAACCCCCAAAAGGGTTATAGGAAAGAGACGAACCATTGACTATGGGTCGAGCCATTGTACTGGTGTAGGCCTCCGGCACTGCAACTGTAGCGACTACAGGCATCGAAGGAGTGCAATTAACTATAGTGGGATTGGGAGTTGATGAACTCCTAGTGTTCTGAATACTAGACTCAGTACTCATCCTTGTGGGATCACAAGTCTGAAAAGTGTTTGTTTGTGTACCACTCTCGATAACTCTATTCCTTTTAGAAGGCAATAGCTCAAAAACCGGTGGTAACTGTAACAATCGACGGGACCTGCGAGGAAGATGGTCTGACTCCATGATGACTTATGACTCTCAACAAATAAAAGGATATCCTAAGGCCAATTAGTAATCAAAGAGCATACCAAAAAGTCAAACAGCCAATATGCTTGCAAATGGGCTAAAGTGGTTGAGTGGCCTCCCTCGCTAAAGAAGGTATACCTCGTCCAGGAGGGACATGAGACTCCTTGCTAAAGTTTGGAGGTAACATAATCAGTTATAAGGGCCCTCGTAGGCTTAACAACCAGTCAGTCAAATCCCCCCGGAGAGGTAATCTTCCATAAAGGTTCTGTGTTGTCTGAACCCTATCTGACCCAGGATATAAGCAGAATAACCCCTGCAAGTAACCTATGAGAAACCTAATTCAAGCAATTAATCAACCACTATATAATCGATGCACAGGAAAATAGTCGTAAGTCTGGATTACCGTATGGAAAGGGTAGCAAAGCCCAAAACCTTGAAAGTACCGCCTCTCACAGAGGTATGGATACTAGAAAGATCCCCAAATACAAATAAATCCACAGAAATATCTCTAACACTAGGTGAGTATCCAGGGGTTATCCCTTCAACAAATTTCACGTGACCTCGTGCTTAACTCCAGTGTGAGCGAAGCCTCTTGATATTACCAATTATACAATGGATCTCTCAACTCCCTGTCTCATACACATATGTTGATTTAATTGCCTTGGAGAAGTTTACTCACAAAATCCTATTCCAAGGCACTAAATCCTAGGCTAGTTCATGCACCCTAAGCAATAAAATCATTACTAATCAATTTTATTTTAAAGCGTAAATTTCATTGGTCGTGATTACTCAAAAAGGTATGGAAACAAAACTCATGGTGTTATGACTCTGCATGAAAATAAAAATAGATATAATGTAAATCCTAACTTCAACTTTTCAGTGAATGATATGCTAAATAAAAATAGTGCAATCTTCAATTTTAACTCTACAACTCAAAAGCAAAATGCAATCTTTCGTTAAATGTGCTAAGCTAATGATAAAGGTTCCAAGACAAAAATACCAACCAATGCAAAATACCTATTTTTTTGTATTTTCAATGTATTAAAAAGAAAATGCATGGACTGATAAGTGACTTGATATATAACTTCTACTATGTATAAAAGTAATCACTCGAGTAGAATACCAAGCAGCTAAGTAGACAGCCCAACTACCAAGGACAAATCAAAAACGGAAAGCAAAGAGAAAGACACCACCCAAAAATTCAAACTCCAAATAGTTTTCCTGTCATCCCAGACAATCTCAACAGGCACCACAGAGACCTAAGAAGGCTCAGTGATCCTCAAAACCTACCCAGCAGTCACTAAACCAAGCAAGCAAGCAAGGGGAAGTGGTATATGTGACTATTCAAGAGAAAAGGGTGTATATATGCCTCTTGCAGTGGGACAACAAGCGTGTATATGCGGCTGTCAAGGAAAAAAGGGCGTATATCTTTTAAAACAAGGCTAGGTAAGGGTAAAAGGCTGAAAAACTAAGAACCAGAGTGAACAGACTCTATCCAACTGTGATACGACAAGAAACACAAATGAAAAAGAGCAATGTAAGAAGAAAAAATACTTCAACCCTTAGAAGGAAGATCTATCCCCAGTGGAGTCGCCAATTCTGTTATAAGGGAAAAACTCTCTATGGCCAAGGGTAAACCACAACAAATAGGTATCACTGCAGAAATCAACTCAATTCCAACATGTGTTATATAAACTAATGTGCAATATGAGGAAGAATCCTACCTCGATCCAATCATTTGGTGACGTTCCACCGTTGAGCACTTTGACCCAAATCTTTACACCTGCAAGAAATTCTCAACAAACAAGCGATGCAAGAATATAGTGACAATATATAAAATGAGTTAGCACATCAAATAGAACAATCCATTAATAAACATTACAAACATGCCCATGGATACTAATCATATATTTGCAAGATATCGATAGGATGGAAAAGGAGTATTTCTATTAATAATTGATCAACAGAAGTATCAACATTATAGACTTATGTGTCGGCACGGTTCGAAACCAAGAAACCAAGTTCCTTCCAACTGGGTCTCCACCACTTCAATCCTCCACCAAAGGCAAGCTCATAGCAAAGAGGTAATGAGGTCCTCTCGACAATAAGGAAAGAGCTTGGGGGATAAACACTGTGTTCAGAGTTGAGGGACAAAGGGATCCAGACTCAATATGAAGTAATTTCTCCAAAGTAACTTTGCTCTCAAAGTTGAATGCTTTCTCCTCCTTTTCCATAGCTTGAAATTGTCCTCTTATAGCTTCCAGAATGCAACTGAAGGGCCGAGTCGAAACGTTTCTAGTGTATGGAAGGCCAAATATCATAGATCTTCTATCGTGACATGGAAACCCAACCTCGTTTTGTATTTTCTAGCACAAATCCAGATATACGCAATATGTAGTGGAGCAGCAAGCGTATACGCATCTTGCAAAGCAGTTAGGGAGCGTATATGTGGAAAAATATATATTTTTGGCTCTTGATTTATCAAAAAATGGGTTGATAAGTCTACATAGGGAAATGGAAAAAGGCCCTCTGTGCAATATAGTAACGGTGAGGCAAATCTTGCTATAACAATAAAGTGGTTGTAAGTGGACAAAGTGATTAGAAGTGGGTTATTCCTAAAAGAAGGAAGTTGGTAAGAAGATAACCTCTAGAGGAAGCTACTTGGAGAGTATAAATAAGAGAGTAAGGGTCTATTATTGTGATATATCTATTGCACATATTGAATATCTATTATTTTGTGAAAGATTTGTTCCAGGTACTCATTGATACATATGAAGTTATGTAAGTCTGAGGTAGCAAAGGAGGATTGATGAAAAAAAATTCAGAGTTGCAGAGATTCAAAAAACCCTAGTTTTCTTAAGTTGTACACGGGTTGTAGAAGGTTAGGTCGCATACATACGTGGGCCACAGAAGGACAGATCGCGTACATCCATGGGATGAAAGAGGACAGGTTGCATACATCTGAAAAATGTCATGAAAACTTAAGTAGATATTGGTGCCGGGTATCTAGAGTCTGAAAGCAAGTTCCAGGTCAACATTCTATAGGTTTAGATCAGCTACAGAAGTTTTGGTATGGTTACATGTGTGTTTTGATGTTTAGATTTTCTTATGATATGGTGAATTCTTGAGGCATTCTTGGTGTGATGGTTGTGGTACTCAAACATGGTATATGTTGGATGGTTGGTTGAGTGAGAATCACTCTTATGTATGGTACAGTACTGATATGGTTCCCATAGTTTACATCTTTGAGATACTTGTACTTGGTTGAGGGATACATATGTTGTATGATGATGTATGCATCAGGGACATGCATAGGTTATTGGATATGCTTCATTGATGACATGGTACAGATATGCATATTGTTGATGATAAGGTATATATTCAGGTTGTCCAGTGACAAGCTAACAGGATACAAGTTGATGTGACAGAGGCAACAAAGGTCTGAAGGGACAGAAGTTTCGGAGTTCCATAAAACTGGAAACCCTAGTTTTCTAAAGGTATATGAAGGCTAATAGAGGACAAGTCACATACATAAACATGTTGCAGTATAGACAGGTCACATACATATGTGTGTTGCAGTATATACAAGTCGTGTATCATTTGGACAGGTTATTTTCTATCTACAAGTTGGGTCTTGTACTTGAGGGTTGGATTCCTCACATCTCAGTTGGTGTTGAGATCTACAAGTTGTGTCTTGTATTTGAGATTTGGTACTCTCTTGGAGTTGGTGCTCTTTTCAGTTGGTCCTGATAAATCCTAGAGATTGTAGTCTCATGTAAGAACATAATTCAAAAATATTACACATATATTTGGTGCTCATTGTGATGATGGTTCATAGTTATTTATTATTGATGAATGTTATTGATATATGTTTACATGCAAGTAGCTATTTGTGAATGAAAGTAATTAATGATGCTTTTTGAAGTAGTTACTAACTAAAGAAAGAAACAATTGTGAAAATATCCACACACTAATTCACCCCCTCCCCGTCTCAGTGTGGTCGGTGTGTCCAACATGGGTGGTAAGGTGGTGCTCGGGAAGATTGATGTCTTCAATTTGCAGGTCGGTGCATGTGTAGTGAGAGTTGGTTCTCACAAGGTGGTTGGTTCCTCCTTCTAGTTGGTGCTAGAAAATTCAGGTGGTTGGTGCCTCCTTCTAGTTGGTGTTGGAGAATCTTGGAAGTCGGTGCTTCCGATGGATGTAATCTCCTGATATATTAAAAAGTATTATGTGGTTTTATCTCATTTGGGTTTCCACGTAAAATTCTTGTGCATTGTGTATATGTGGTTGTTTGTTTCAACATATGATATCTTGAATGCAATTATAAGTATAAGAAGTGATAAAAAAATTATACTGATTCACCCCCCCCCCCTCTCAATATCCTTGAATATACCAACAATTGGTATCAAATAAAGGTTCCTTTAGAAAGAATCTAACCACTGGAAGGTAGATCATGGATTGAACTAAAAATGGAACACCAATGTTTGATGGTCATAATTATTATTTATGGAGTAGAAGGATGAGAACATATCTACAATCGCATGGATTGGATGTCTAGAAAGAGGTATTAAATGGATACAAGACACATGCTTCTCCCTCTACATATGTAGCTGGAAAAATACTCTATGAAAACAATTTGAAGGATATGAATGTTATTCTAAGTGGTCAGGTTGATTCAGTATATGTCAAGGTTATGCATTATGACTCTGTAAAGGAAATTTGGGAAAAAAATTAAAAAAATTTACGAAGAAGATGCCAAAGTCAAGGAGGCCAAGCTTCAACCTTACAGAGGTCAATTTGAACATATAAAAATGAAGGAAGATGAAGATATTGCATCTTATTTTCTATGAATTGATGAAATAATGATTGTTATTAGAGGACTAGGAGAAGAAATTAAAGGTTTGGTAATTGTTCAAAAGTTACTAAGGTCTCTTCCAATGAGATTTGATCCTAAGTTTTTATCCCTAGAAGAAAGAACAGATATTTTTGCGTTGAGCATGGATGAGCTACATGGAATACTTACATCTTATGAAATCAAAACAAAATAGGATAATCCATCCAGAAGGGAAGAAACTTTCAAGCAATCCAAGAAGAAAAGAAAGAACAAGGAAAATTAAAAGTCAATCTCCAGTTGTAGCGATGATTCAGATGAATATGAAGAAACGACCAACTTTGCGAGGAGGTCGAATAAAGGAACTGGAAAGTACAAAGGTAAGCTTCACTTAAATTGTTTTAATTGTGGTCAAATTGGTCATTTTTCTTCCAAATGTCCTTATGCAAGGGGTTCAGATAGTGATGAAGAAGAAGAAGTTCCTAAGAAAGAAAAGAAATATAAAAAAGGAGACAAGAAAAGAAATAAAAGAAAAATCATGAAGAAAAGTCTTTATTCAAGATAATATAGTTCCTCATCTGGTGAGGATAATGACAGTGATAGTGACTCGGAAAGAGTGTTCTTTATGGCAATGGAAACCTAATAAGAAATACCTAAATATGATGAGGAAGATTATGAATATGAACGATAAGTGGATCTTGAGGAAGAACTAATCAGTGCCTTAAGGGATATGAAAAGAGAAAGGAAGACAAACAAGTTACTCAATAAGTTACTAAAGGAATATTCTCAAAGTCCCAACAAAAATTCTAAAGAAACAGAGCAGATCATCATCAGTCTAAAAGTCCAGTTGGAAGAATATAGAATGATTTAAGAAACACTCAAAAATCGGTGGGAAGAAAAGGAGAAAATAAAGGAAATCCTAGAAGCATAAATAGTCTCACTTAGGAAGGAACTTCAAAAGAAGGATATCCAAAATAATTTTGGCAATAGCATCAAAATATTGGATTTCATCATCAGTAGTTAAAGGCCATGCTATGACAAGTCTAGACTAGGATACAAGTAAAATCATACTAAGAAGGTTTCAATCTCCATGACGAAAAGAAAAGAAGTAGAACAAAAGAGTTATGCAGATGTCATCAAAGGTACCATCAAAAAGTAAGAATTCAAACCTTCAAAGGAAAACATCCGGGTGATGGAGATCATCCAAGAAGAAGACCATCTAATTAAAGGGACATAGAATCAACAACCAACAATGGAGAGGACTCAATAAGAATATTACAGAAGAGTTGCACCACCTAGAAGATCTCCCACACTCAAGAACCAAAATATCTTTCTTGGATTATGTTATTCCTGCAACAATTTTGGGCACAAGGTTATAAATTGTAGAGCTTATGTTAGGAACAAAATAAACTATGGAGGCTACCCTAAAAATAACTATCTCAAAAATCCTCATGAAACTTATAACAAAAACTATAACAATTTTGGTTCATTGAATAATGAAGTATAATGCAAAAATGAAAAAAATTTGGACACATAGCCAAAGATTGCAAGTTGATTGTTCCTCCAAGGGAACCAAAGCAAGATTTCAACAGTCATGTAAAAGAACCAGCAATGATATAGAAAAGGAATTAGGATGAGCTGAACATTGAAGAATGTGTTATTTTTCTACAATCCCAAAGAAGAAAAATTGAATGGTACATTGACAATGTTTTTTCAAAGCACGTGACAAGGGACAAGTATATATTTGTAACACTAAAGAAAGAAAAAGATGGATCAGTTTTGTTTGGAAATGATAACTCGGCCAAAATTATAGGAAAAGGAATAGTCAAGCTTGGACGTAAAGACGCCATGGCAGAAAATGTCCTACTTGTTGAAAATATGAAGCATAATATGCTAAGTGTGAATCAAATGTGTGACTAGGGATACACGCTTCTATTCAACTCAAAGAAATGTGAAATAAGAAAAGAAGGATCAAGCAGATTGGTGGTGACAACAATAAGGACTACAAACAACATATATGTCTTGAATGAGATCAGAAAGGAAAGATGTTGATTAGAAAAGAAATATGAAAGTTGGATTTGGCACAGAAGAATGGGCCATGTGCACTTTGACAATATTGTCAAAATCAATAGAAGGAAAGTGGGAAGAGAAATGCCTGAAATTTCAAAGACAACATACATTATGTGCAAGCATTATCAGCATGGAAAACAAACAAGAGTTGAGTCCAGGACAAAGGAATACTCTACAACAAAACCATTGGAGATTGTACACATTGATTTATGCCGACTGATGAGAAGAAAATGGATGAATGGTGAACAATACTTCATGTTGTTTATTGATGATTACACAAGAATGATTGGGGCCAGTTTCCTCAAGAAAAATTCAGAAGCATTCAAATGTTTCAGTATATTCAAAGAGATGATTGAAAACAAAACTGATTTGAAATTCAAGTGCTTAAGATCAGATAATGGAGGTGAGTTCATGTCAAAAGAATTCAGGTATTTCTGTGAAGAACATGGAATGAAAAGAAAACTCTTAGCAGCTAGGACACCTCATCAAAATGGATTCATTGAAAGGAAGAAAAAAATTGTACAGGAAATGGCTAGAACCATGTTGAATGATTCCAAGTTGATAAATAACTTTTGGGTACAAGCAATACATACAATTTTTCATATCCTAAATGGAGGAATGCTTAGAAGTAACAAGGATAATACTCCATATGAACTATAGAAGGGAACACCAACAAACATCAATCACTTTAGATTTTTTGGAAGCAAATGTTTACATAAAAAGAGAAGATAATAAGGTTGGAAAATTTGACTCACGGGTTGACGAAGGCATACTCATTGGATACTCAAGAAAAATGAAGGCATACAAATTATATAACCTAAGACTCGAAAAAATAGTGGAATACATCATTGTAAAATTTGATGAAACAAATGTGTTGAAGACCAGGAAAGAAAAACAGAAATTCAAAAGAGGAGGAAGCAGAAGAAGAACTAAAGAAAAGAGAAGAAGAAGAAAAATAACCAGAAGAGAAGCAACCAGAAGCAAAGCAAGAAGAAACATAAGATAATCAACAAGATACTGATACACCTTCTAAGACACCTAAATGTTGGTATCAAAAGAATCATCCACCAGAACAAATTATTGGGGATAAAGTTGCAGGAATAGACACTAGATGAAGAAAACAAGCACATACACCATAACAAAAACATCTATCATTATTATCCACAGTTGAACCAAGAATCTTTAAGGAAGAGAGAAATAATGAACATTGGATCAAGGCCATAGAAGAAGTACTGAATAAAATAGAGAAGAATGAAACATGGGAACTAGTTCCAAGACCTAAGGACAAAAATGTCATAGGCACAAAGTGGGTATTCATAAAAAAGTTGAACGAAGATGGATAGGTAACCAGAAACAAGGCAAGGTTAGTATGCAAAGGATATGCACAAGTTGAAGGTATATATTTTGAAGAAACCTTTGCCCTAGTAGCAAGAATGGAAGCAATCAGAATTTTCTTGGCTTATGCATGCTCCAGAAGGATAAAGGTATATCAGATGGATGTAAAATCAACCGTCCTTAATGGAGAATTAGAAGAAGAAGTTTACATAAAATAGCCAGAAGGGTTTCAACTGTTAGATAAGGAAGACTATGTTTTCATATTGAAGAAATCCTTGTATGGACTCAAGAAAACACCTAGAGCTTGGTACACAAGACTGGAAAGATACAACAACAAGGATTCAGAAGAGGAATCCAAGATAGTAATATCTATATAAAAGTGGAACGAGACAATTTTACTATAAATGAAATATATGTGGATGACATCATCTTTGGAAGCGATGATGATAGGTTGAGTCACAAATTTTCCATAGCTATGTAGAGTGAGTTTGAAATGTCCCTACTTGGGGAGTTGACTTTCTTCTTGGGACTCTATATATCTCAGCTATATGAAGGCATATTCATTTCCCAAACCAAGTACATCAAGGAAATGTTGAAGAAGTTCAGAATGGAAGATTGAAAACTCGTAAGAACTCTTATGGTGATCGGTTGCAAGTTGAGAAAGGATGATGAATCTAAAGAAGAAGATACGAGACTCTATAGATCTATGATTGGTGTTTTACTCTACGTAACATCCTCAAGACCATATGTGATGCAAGTAGTTGGACAAGTCACAAGATTTCAACCAGCACCAAAGGAATCTCAAGTCTTAGCATTAAAGAGGATTTTCAGATATCTCAAAGGAACAACAGATTTTTGGCTATGGTATCTGAAAGGTAATGAGTTGACTATGGTTTCCTACACAGATGTAGATTGGGAAGGAAATATTGATGAAAGAAGAAGTACAAATGGAGCAACTTTCTACTTAAGTGATTGCTTAGTATCTGGGTTGAGCAAGAAGCAGTCTTCAATATCCGTATCCACAGTAGAAGAAGAATATATTGTAATAGTTGCATGTTGTACTTAGGTTCTATGGATGAAGCAGACTCTACAAGAAATACAAGTGAAATATGATTATCCCATTCTGATATTCTATGAAAATACCAGTGTTATAAGCATCTCTAAGAACCCAGTGATGCATTCCAAGACCAAACATATTCCTATTAAGTTCCACTTTCTATAGGAACAAGTCACATAAAATAATATCAAGTTGGGCTACATTGGGACAAAAGAACATATTGCAAACATATTTACAAAGCCTCTTCCTAGGGAGACCATTGAGTATCTCCGCCAAAAACTAGTAGTGATTTCTACTCCACAGTGATCTACACACCATCTAGCAAAATAGTCAGGGGAATACATATCGTCATTGGGAGTTACGCTTTTCCATTAATGTCAAAGGGGGAACGAAACATCAAAAGCATGAATATAGGGGGAGCAATGGTCATAGGGGGAGTATGAGTGTTTTCACCAATGCCAAGGTAGATATTGTTGGAAAATTGGTTGTAATTGATATCAACCCTAGAAGAATGTATGAAGCAAGTTCAGAAGCCCCTAGAAGTGATGGGTTTATTTGAACTAGGAGTCTCCAAAGTGGTCCCCCTATGGAATAGCTCTAATCATGGCCCTCACAAGAAGACACTTTGAAAAATCCTACAAGAAATCCATAGATGTCAAGAAAAAAATCTTGGAGGTATGTTCAAGAAGCCTCAGAAGTAAAGAAGGGAATCCCTGAAAGAAAGGCTAGGTTACCCCTAAAGTCGACCCCAACTGGAATAAGTATTAAAGATAAAATTAATATAGAAAGTGTAAAGTCATCCCTAAGAAGATAAAAGTAAAATTTCAAGTGTGAAGTCGGCCCAAACTGAAATAAATATTAAAAATATTATAAAAGTGGAAAGATTCAAGGTGACCCCATTTAAATTAATTACTTGGGTTAAGTCAGCCCTAAAAAGAGGGTTAGATATAGTATAAATAAGGTGCTTAGAAGCTCATTTGATACATCAACTCAAGTGATTCATATCTAGGGTAAATAAGGATATCAAGGTGATCTGAGGCAAGTTTTTATGTGGTACACTAAGGCAAATTGGGGCATGTTCTGAGGCTTGTTCTAAGGAAAATTTAGGCTGATTATGTGGCTTGTTCTGAGTCGAATGTAGGCATGTTTTGAGGTATCTTTAACACCTACTCTGAGGTCTAACCTAAGGTATATCTTGTGCATATTTAAGAATTCTTATAGTGTGAATTACAAGAAGGTTAGGAATATTTTTAGAGACATGTTGGGCGCAAACTTGAGGAGGAGTTAGACCAAAGTTTTCAGACAAATCTTAAGGCATATTTCAGGAGGGATAAGGCCTAGTTTTCATAGCAGTGTCCAAGTGAACTTCAACCCTGCTACAGGAGCACTTCTAGTCGAGTTTCAGATCAGAGTTTTTGGTTTTGTTTTGAAGTACATTATAGGTATATCTATGTTGAAGCTAAAGTCTCTTTGCAACACAAGTTTGGAAGGTTTTTAAGGGAGTTGCATCTTTTTCTTTTGTCACAAGTAAGGAGGACTATATAAGCTAAATTTCATAGTATCTTTCTTGAGCTAAGATAGGGGGACTATTAAATCAATATTTTAGAGTAAATAAGGAAGCGAAGATGATAAGAGAATGACCAAGTGAAGGTAAAGAAGACATCATATGAAGAATATATATATATATATATATATATATATATATATATATATATATATATATAATGTCTGAAGGAATCAACAACTAGTTGGGCACGTGCTCGCGTTACATGTGGCCGTGTTATCCAACTTCTACCACTATAACCTCCAGGTGTTCCCACAAGGCCCCATACGCGGCACACATTGTAAGCCGGGGGGAGTTGAACTCGAAACCTCATGGAACTTCATTTTCACGGCACTTGCCAATTGAGCTGCCCCCCCGGGGGAAATCATATGAAGAATATTGATCAAGGGTGACAAATTCTAATTCTTGCAGCTATCAAGGAAATGGCTTACCTTGAAAAACCCAACAAGGTGTGATATGTTCAAGGGTGTATATTTTTTAAATCTTGTAAAGAAAATATTTGAGAATAATTTTTGAAACAAGGGTGGTTGGGTGGTTCTTGAGAAGATTTGTGTCTTTTGTTTGCAAGTTGGTACCTGTGTAGTCTGAGTTAGTGCTCATAAGGGGGTTGGTGCCTCCTTCTAGTTGGTGCTAGAAAATTCAAGGTGTTGGTGCCTCCTTCTAGTTGGTGCTATAAAATATTGGAAGTTGGTGCTTCCGATGGATGTAATATTTTGATATATTAAAACACATTATGTTTTTTTCTCCCATTTGGTTTTCAATGTAAAATTCTTGCACATTATGTATCTGTGGTTGTTTATTTCAACATATTATATATTGAATGTGACAATATATTGAATGAAATTATAAGTAGAAGAACTGATAAATTGTTTATATTGATTCACCCCCCACCCCCCTCTTTGTATCCCTGAATATACCAACAATACCATCCTTATGAAGAAATTTGAAAGGACTGACTTAGGCTATTTTCACTATCTCCTTGGCCTCCAAGTATTTCAAACCAAGAAAGGAATATTTCTTTCCCATTCTAAGTATGCCTGTGACCTTATTCGTCGCTTTCACATGGAAGATTTGAAACCAACCTCTTCTTCCTTCTAGTGTGGAGTCAAACTTGATGCCACTTGTACTTCTCTCGAAGTTGATGCCACTTTGTACCGTCAGATAGTTGGTATCCTCTTATACTTGACTCATACTTGTCCTAATATTTCATTTTTCATTGGTCTTGTTTCTCGACATATGAAAACACCCCATGAAATCCATTGGAAAGAATCTAAAAGGACACTTCAATATGTTTGGGGTACATTTTAGT
>ML777414.1:476228-520914 GCA_009831015.1 Picea engelmannii
ACAGGTTATGTTTTCATACTTGGTTCAGGACATATCACTTGGGATTGTAAGAAACAATAGGTTATTCCTCTTTCTTTAGTAAAATCAGAGTACCGAGCAATGGTTAATGCAAGTCAGGAAGCCTTGTGGCTTTGACATATCCTTTCATAGTTTGGATTCCAAAAGAAGCATTTGACACCCCTCTAGTGTGATAATCAAAGTGCCATTAAGCTCTCCAAAGACTATGCTCAAGATCAGCGTAGAAAACACATCAAGCTACACATGCACTTCATCAAAAAATTTCTTCATGATCGAGTTATTGAAGTGTTACTTTTCCCTACATAAGATCAAATTGCTGACATTTTCACAAAATATCTTACAAAAGTGAAGTTTTTTAAACTTCGATCTATGTTAGGAGTTTATGAATTTGTCATGAAGGGGGGATAGACTCTAATGCCTCCTTCCTTCTCCTATCGTGTCTCCTTTTTAAATCATTCAATCTTATCCCAAGTTGTTCTTAAGGGGGGATGTTTCGATATTTAGACACTTAGGAGTTAGTTAAGATAAAATTGGTATAATGTGTCGTTAGGTAAAAGTGTGTTTCTTTGGTATGCATTAGTATTCATTAGCATACATTTGTAGTTAGGTAATCCAATAGTCACGATATATTCCCGACATAAAGTGATCCAATGGTTCATATTATCCTCGATCTTAACTGCTACATTGATCCATGGGTTAACACTCGATTGGTCCATGATATCTATTTAAAGAGCATAGAGGGTCATTTACCGAGGATTGATTGTGAGAAACTCTCTTGTAAATATCTTTGTAATATTTTTCTTTTTCATTAATAAATTGCTCCAAGTGGCCATGTTGGCTAGGGTCGTGGATGTTTCTCCGTAGGTTTTTACCACGTCAAAAAAATGGTTTGTTGATATTCGATCTGGTTGTGTGAGTGATTACTAAATATGCTTGTCCTCTGTTGGAATACCTATGTTTTTGAATAAGAATGCACACGCTTTTGGAGACAAAAATGTTTTTTGGCCATAATAGGATCAAATTAACTCCAAATTAAATGAAAATTTGGGGTTAAGTTTGCAACATCAAAGGGCATAAAACTGCCAATGAGGGCCACTAGTTGATTCAACTCGAGATCATTAGAAAATTCAAATCAGTGGCTTTTGAAGAATGGAGTAGTGTTGGAAAAGTAATCCTTGGGATTGCGGTCTTTGTAATAGTAATGTACATATGAAGCATCATAGGTGATAGGAAGAGGCATACCTTGGAGAAGAACAATGGTTGCATTTTTGTATATTTATTGAGCTTCAATATAATGGAATAATGAATGTGGAGTTATTATTTATGCCCACTCTTGGTCTGACAATGGTATCAAAGAAGGGATAACTCCATGAATAGATTCCTTGGCATTTTTTCCTTCTGGCGCTCTGGTTTATCCTCTGCCCTATTTTTTAGGTTTTGAATCCATGCTGGGAACTAAGAGGACCAACAACTCCTATGAAACTACACATATCTTTGGCCATTCGACTATCCACACGCCCCTATCAACCTCTTGGTGAATTGGTCGATTCCATTTCCACCTCTCTTTGTGTAAACCCTAGTTTGTACGTTGAATGCTCCACGCGGGACCTAAACCCTAATTTTGGGCTGCAAACCTAAATTTTGTTGATGCTTTTTAAATCAACTCTTGGTTACTATGCACACACACTTCCCTCGACTTAAAAAATGGATTCGGTGGTATACTCTCAGTTCATGACTACACTATCGTTGATATTATCCCATGACCCATTGCACAACTACACTATCGTTGTTGAAAACCATATATGAGCTATCGATGCACTCATACAAAATGTTGACACCCATATAGATGCACTCTGTCTTCACGCCTCAGTTTTCACAGCTGCAATATATTCTAAATATGTTTTCCGGGAGTTCAATCCTCGTCTTGGTATCTGAGGACATGGTTTTTTCCAGCGGTAGGATCAAAATGAAACCAAATATTTCTTTGGAATTCACGTTCTATATAAAATATACGAAACCAAACTTGTTCTCTATAACCATTTTTTGTTCCAATAGAAAAATATGTCCCCCATTGAACCCAACATTATCGTTCAAACCTAGATCAAATAGTTTTGTCACCTTACTACTACTAGCACCTAGAGGTAGACACATGTACTTAACCCCATTGCAAATATGTTATGCATTGTCACCATTTTCACACACATATGTTAATATTGAGTCCCCTATACCAAGCACCAATAAGACTGGGTCCAAATCAGAATTCACATCAGGTTTCCCAAATCCATAATGCTAATCTATAATTTTTTTCTAAGTATTTCTAGGCATATTGTAGTCATTTTTCCCAAGTCAGTATCGAGGTAGGTTTTTTGAAAAACGAAAAATGGGGCTCATTGAAGCTTAATCATTATTGGTGTAGCTTCTATGTATTCTTAGAGCATAATACTAGTAACTTATTGTTACACAGGTGTGAAGACAGAAGAATTCATTATCTCATCTCCATTGTTGTTGTGGTGCTGGAAGGAAAGGAGAACTATAGAGAATATTACATGAATATCAAGAGAAAATTGATCTTCAATTATATATGGAAATGCATTTGGTTAGTAGTAACAGTCCCTCAAAGTATAAAAATCATTGAAGAAAAATCGAAATTAGAAGAATAATATTCAGAATTAAAGATGAAGAGAAGCAGACAAAGTAGTAGACTTGGTAGAAGACCAGCCATTCCGAACTCAAACAAAGAATGTGAAATATGGGAAGACAAAGACCAGAAGGGGTATGTTGTAATCTCTACGACAAAAAGTGAAGAGGTGATATGTCATATTGCTTCCATTAGTGACTCCTATGGTGCCTTGAAGAAACTGAACGACTTGTATGATACACATTATGAATTAGAACTCATACAACTAATGTTGAAGCTCTTCAACTTAGAGTTGAAGAATGATGACCCTATGGATTTCACTTCAAAAATCAAATACATAATTCATGACATTGAAGCCACCAAAGAAAATATTGATCTCCCTCTTACAGCCTCCATTAAGGCCCTCTACCCTACATATTCTCACTACCTTGAATCACTAAAAGAAAGTGGTCAAATGAAATCCATCAAATTTGACAAGTTGGTGGAGAAAGTTGTAGAACATGAGAAAGCATTTGGAAAGAAGTCGGCTCCTTCAACTGGAGATATTGTTTACCTTACTCAAAAAGACAAGAATAAATGACATGATTCTTCCAAAGGATAAATTAGTAGAAGAGGACGTGGACATGGAAGAAAGAGTTTTAGAGGAAAGGGGGGTAGACACAACCAAGGTGATAGATCCAATATTCATTGTACCTGTTTCAAAAAGAATGGTTCAAATGAAGCAAATGACTGCAGATTTCCATGGGATAAGATCAAAGAAGACAGATAGAATAAGAAAGAGGACAAAGGAACACCTTTAGAACCAACAAAAGGTAATCCACCTAAATCTTCCCATTGCAATATAGGAGTAACATAAGATTTATTTAACACTTCATATATTCCTTGGAAAGATACATGGCTTCTTCACACAGTCACAACCTTTCACATCACATTTTGAAGAGACTTTTTCAAAGACTTCAATGAAAATGTAGATGGCATAGTGTATTTTGCAGACAAGTCCAACCTCAAACCCTTGGGAATGGGCACCATCATACTCAAGTTTCCTGGATTCCCATATTTTCTTATGTCCAATGTGTTCTATCTTCTTGAGCTCAAAAGGAGCTTGTTGTCCCTTGTGCACATCCAACAACAAGGCCACTATGTTCATATGATAGGTGGAAAAGTTGAAATATGAAAGGATTGTGATACCATGCTTGTTATGACCAGAATAGAAGATGGAAGAATGTTGAAGATGAATGGGACATCTTCTCATACACAAAATGTTACATACCTCTCTGATCGCAATGAAGGTATAATGCCATCTAGTCTTTTGTGGCATGCTATATTTGGTCATATCAATTATGACAGTCTTCATTTACTGAGAGAGAGAATGGTGTTTTTGGTTTGTCTATTACTCCTAGGAAACTGAAACAATGTGATTCTTGTATCCTTGGAAAGTATAGAAAACAGTGATTCCATGATTCTACTTCCATAGTATGTAGAAAACGTGAATTTATTCATTTTGATTTGTGTGGCCCTATGCATGTTCCTTCTGTAAATGGAAATAAATATATAATTTCTTTTATTTATGATTACACTAGGATGTGTTGGGTGTACTTGTTGAAAGATAAATCACAATATTTTGAAACATTTAAAAATCTTCATGTATGGATTCAAAATGAAGCTCAGTCTCGTATTGGCTCTCTTCGCACTGATAATGGAAGAGAATATACATACAATGAATTTGAAAGATAACTTCACCAACATAGGATCAAACATCAAACCATAGTTTCATATAATCCCCAAAAAAATGGCGTGGTTAAATGAATGAACAAGACATTCATAAATATGGTTCGTTACATGATGTTTTTCAAGAATGTTAAATTGATTTTTTGGGTTGATACAGTTCTATGTGCAGTTTATGTAAAAAACATGTTTCCATATCATGCTCTCATAAACAAGACTCCATATGAAATGTGGTATGGCCACATTCCTTCTGTGAGGCATCTCAAGGTATTTGGTTCCACCTATTATGGCTTGATTCCTAAGGAGAAAAGAAGAAAGCTTGATGCAAGGAGTTAGAAGAGCATATTCTTGGGGTACTCAAATATGACCAAGGACTATCATTTTTATGATGAGACAAACAAGAAATTCATCCTTTCTAGATATGTGATATTTCTTGAATCCACCAAGAAAGACGAAATTGTTTAGAGGTAGCTTTATTATCTGTACAGATTCACTCATGTAAATACATATTATGAATTTGATGATGAGATTCCACATCTTGAAGGGGGGATCCCTATCTTGGGTCAATCTATAGAATCTCCTTTCAAAGCATCATCTTCCCACATGAAGAATTTCCTGCCACTTTATTAGAACCTAAAGTTCAGTTGGACGATGTAATAAAGAATATTGAAAATCTAAGGCTTGATGATAACTCAACACCATGTCAATCAGCTGAACAACCAGGACCATCTCATAAAGGTCCACCAAAATGGCTCACAAAAACACTTCAAATTTCTCAACCTAATGAGATCAGAAAGACAAGAACCAGAATGTCCTCGAGACAAGATGGAGGTAATGTAGATAGTTCAAAATTGGGTGATGTATATGACATGGATGTTTCATATGATTGTGAGAACCGACTTCCTTTTTGAACTATGGTAAACTCAAAGGTGTGAATGTTTGATTTGATGGACCTTTGTATAAAAGGTCGATGAATGTAAATTATGTTATTTTAATAGAAAATGGATACATGTTACATGACTGTTAGAAAGGGTATGTGCTAAGAGATACCATGAATGCTATGAAAAGGTGGTGGAGGGGACTATGAATGGTTGCATCAACCTTCATCGAACCAGTACTTTGTTGGATTTAATTGCTCAGAATCAAAACAACCCTCTGACCCAGGAATGAATTACAGTTAGGTTGGTAGGTGGGAAGACCTCCTCAAGAGTTAATGAAGGGATGGGGCAGACTACCCATGTGTAAGGCTTCCAGACCTGACCACGGACTGGGAATTCGAGCCACACACAATCTTGCTAAGGAAGGAAAGAAAGGAAGTGTGGTGGGCAAAGGAAGAACTGAAAAGAGTGCAGAGATGAGAGCCTAAGATCTCGGGTCGGAGGAAGGACTGAAAAAAAAAAGAGGTGGAGTGAGTTCTGATCCCAAAAAATAGAGATTGAGTTGGGAGAAGGAGATTAACCTTCATCCCTATCTATTTCTATACTGGGAGAAGGAGAGTAACCTTCATCCCTAACTTCCATTGAACTGGAAAAAAGAGATTGAATCTCAAAGCATCGTGGTCTAAGCTCGGGGGTGGCCATTGGTAAAGCCATTAGGAGTGATTGAGCCTATGGTTGGGTGGAAACGAGCATCAACAGTCGCATCACACCTTATGGTTCTGATAAGTTTATTTCATGCCTTTTTCTATGAATTGGAAATAATGGGTGCATGCGTATATTTATGTGTCTATAATGTTTTCTACATTAAAATGATTAAGTTATGAGTATATGTTTGTTCCCTTGAGAACTTATGCTTCTACTTGATTTTCCATATGCTCCAGTTTAATCCCTCAAAGGTGTTTCTCCCCAAGAAATTACATCACAGTCCCAAAGTCGGAGCAAGCCTCTTGGCACTGCTACCATATCGATAATATCACGTGTTTACCTTACCCTATTTCAAAGCTTAAATTTATGCAATATAGGGAGGCGTTTCCTTCACACCATTTTTCTAAGAGACTTTGAACTTGCACCCGAGTCCTTAACCAAAAACCCAGCTAAGAGTAGATTTCATAGCCCAAGAGTCATCTGAGGGTCCATGTGACCTGGGTCTAGGAACCCTGCACTAAAAGGAGTTAGCTCGTGAAGGTTTTGGAACTTCGGGAGTTCGAAGCTCTAAGGTGTAAAATTTCACGATACTCAAAGTTACCCAAACTATCGAAGTAATGAGAGTCATAGATGACTTAAGAACTTGACAGCGGAGATGGATGTGAGTCATTCATCGGGAGGATAAGTTATCCCAATCGTCAGATCGACTAAAAGACCCACTAGAGTTAACGAGTCAAACACCACCCGCTCGATTAAACCAATGGTTGGGAATCAGTGTGGAGTGCGAAGGTGAAATTAGCAGACATGCTAGTTCACGGCCCGCAATCAACCAATGTCATTGATCACATTGTGAATGGAATATCAACGACCAGGATTAGATAGAGTCAGGAAAGCACTTCCCAAATCATGGAGATTGGATCCTGCAATCACTGTGAATCGTCAATCTGTGAAGGGAGATCGATGGTGGGGAATCATTGTGGAGCGTGGACATTCTAGTTTGCAGATCGAAATTCACCAACGTCATTAATCTCATTGGGTTGGAGGATCAATGACCACTATTTCACCGAGTTGGACGAGTACTTTTCATATTGTGGATATTGAGCTCATTGATAAAGCATGATCATGTTGGGGCCCCTCAATCACTGTGAACCGTCGATCGATGAACAAATTGGTATTGGCCAGATCATGACCATCATACCTAAAAAAGTTGCTAGGCAGATAGTCGTGAGCTCCTTTGGAAATCTGCAGAGTAACGGAGTTCATCTGTACCGTCAATCTGAGAATAGGTAAATGTGGCGGTGACGGAAATTCGTTGACTTTGGGTGTAATCAGTCTGGGAGAAAGTGAGTGGGGAAGCTTGAAACTCCCAAAGGCCAAAGGGCCGAAGTGATTTGCAGTCGTCGATCTGTGGGAGACACGCATCGACGGATCTTCGACTTCACGTGTAATCACTTCAGGAGAAAGAGAGTGTGGAGTCTTTGACACTCTCGAATCCCGAAGAGCCAAAGTAGATCTAATTCGTCCAAGCCAAAGGGACAGGTGTCGTCAAATCCTACACTTCAGAGGAAATTCACTCCGAGAGAAAGCGAGTGTGGAGTGGTTGACACTCCTGAAGCCCAAAGAGTCGAAGTAGATCTGAGTCATCTAAGCCAAAGGGACAAGTGTCGTCATATCATGCACTTTGGAGGAAAGTCACTCTAGAAGAAAAGGGGATATGTTGAACAGGAACTTTCGAAGGCCGGAGACCTGGAGTTCATATAAGTCGTCCGTCAACTGAGGACAAGTTTCAGTAGATCTTCCATTTCGGAAGATAGCCACTTTGGAGGAAAGTGGGATCACAAGAGTTGAGAACTCCCGAAGTACATCGTGATCATTGATTTGAAAGAGATACACATTGACAGATCGTCAAATTTGGGTGAAATCACTCCGAGAGAAAAGGTGGCATGAGTGTCTGGGACTCCCAAACGCTAAAGTCCCGAAGTGGACCCGAGTTGTTGATTTAGATGGACGTGTGGCACCTAATATGGAACTGTGGGTATAGAGTACTTCGGATTAAAAAGAGTTGGAGTCCTCGGAACCTCCAAACACCAAAGCCCGAAGAAGATCATAACCGTCGATCACAAGGGACACGTGGCACTCTATCTGTAACTCTGGGTATAGAGTACTTCGGAGGAAAAAGTTGTAGGAATGTTTGAAACTCCCAAACGTCAAAGTCCCAAAGTAAATCAGGGTCGTTGAAATCCCCGAGGACACGTGGCATCGGATTGTGAAGTTCGAAGATTTGCCACTCCAGAGGATTCGCCTGGTGGTCATCTTGGCGCCTGTTGTCTTGGCATCTGGTCATAGCCCTCAGTCATATGCAAGTATAGGGGGAATAAAAGAACCGAGAGACCTTGGGAGAGGATATATGCCTACTCTAAGCTCATCTCAAATCATGGAGATCGTGGTTGGAAAGCTCTATATGAGATTAATGGAATAGATACCCCTTAATGAGGGTATTGTTCTCTCAAGAAGAAAGAAATTTTGATGCCTCGTCATGGGTGTGTTACAAATTGGTATCAGATCATGGTTACAACACTTGGCCTCCTTGGGCTCATGGACGATTCGCTTAAAAACCATATTTAGATTACTTCTAAGAGTGACACCCTATCTTACCTCTTTCTTAAAAGAGCCTAGTTAAACTTTTATTGAGGAAAAGAATGAAACTTTCTACTATGTGCGTGCATTTAAATAAATTTGAATTGTGTATTGTTCATAAACTAATAGACTGTTGGCTAACAACAAGTGTTTTTTCATCACTCAAGAAGTCAGCAAATCACGGGAAAACTTCAAGAAAGGATGGTGGTGTGATATGAAATGAAGGATGACCACCACAATAGAGACGAAGAATCTGACCAAAGGAGGGCGGTGGAGACCCCTCCAGATCTGGTTGAAACAGTAAGGAGTCTCAAGGATGAATTATAGAGTTGCAAGACCGACAAGGAGAAGCTGATAAAGTAGCAAGGAAAACAAATAGAAATTAACACAGTCTTGTTGTAGAGCTTATCCGACACATAGAGGCAACTGTAGCATGAACCCGCAACCAGTCATGTGGACCAACGATATGTGAAGAGAAGTCAAAGTCCACCCAAGATCCAAAAACATGGCCCCATAAGTGACCACACTAGGAGAAGTACCTCGAAGAAGGCCCAACCTAAAGGCAAGGGACACTCATAGAGAGAGTCCTCTGAAAAGGAAGATGGAAACTCTGAGGGATCTTCTAGTAGCAAAATTAGCTCACATTATCAAAGGAAAGGAAATAAGAGAAAGCATTCCAAAAGTAGTGATCCTAAAGAATTCAATAAATCCAAACCACCCTCTTTCAATGGAGAGATTAAGAAAGGGGAAGAGGTTGAAGATTCACTGCTTGGTTTAAAGAAATACTTCAGAGTCCATGACTACTCTGAAAACTTGAAGGCTTGAATAGCCATCTTCAACTTGAATGGAAAGGCTTACATTTGGTGGGAAGACCTTAGGAATGTGAAAGGAGTACATGAGAAGGACTTGTCATGGAAATAGTTTGAGAAATACTTCAAGAAGAAGTATCTCTCAGAGAAATACATGGTTGGGAAGACTAAGGAGTTCTATGAACTCAGGCTGGGACAGTTCACCATAGATGAATGTGTCAATAAATTCCTTGAGCTACTGAGGTATGTACCCTACATAAAGGATGAAAAGGTAAAAGTGCAACGATTTATTAGTGGGTTACCTCAGACCTACTGGGACAGGATTGAGTTTGATGAACCAAAGACTTTAGAAGAGACTATCCAGAAGGAAAGGTATTGTTATGAACAGTTCGGGAGTAATACATGACCTCACCAGAATTGGAAGAAGAAGAGTAGTTCGAGATTCAAGAAGAAGGGGTTTAAATCCTCAATATTTAAGAAGTATGGGAAGGGTTCTAGGATGATCCTTCCTACTATAAGTGTGTATCAGAAACATTTCCCCTCTCAGAGTGGAAATAAACCTTTTGAGGTAGTCCCAGGAAAGAATGATAACCCAAAGAAAGAACCCTTAAAATGTTGGGGTTGTGGAGAAGAACATTTGTTGAGGGATTGTCCACCCAAACAATAGAAATAGTAGGAGAGTCTACAATATCCAAGAATCTACCACCATCAATGATGTAACTAGGAGCATGCCACAAATTTATGCAGCCTTGGATAATAATCAAGCCGACCACCAAGCTTCAATGGTGGAAATGGAAGGTATGATCGCCAACCATCTAGTTTCTATTTTAATTGACCCTGGTTCTAATTTGAGTTATGTGGCCCCTCAGACTGTTGATAAGTGTAAACTGCAACCAGTTAGACATGTTAATCCGTGGTTGGTACAACTAGCCACTGGAACCAAAAGAAAAGTAGCAGAGGCCATACCAGCTTGTCAATTCATCATGGATGGATTTCCCACTCGAGCGACCCTTAACATACTTCCCCTGGGATCTTATGACTTGTTGATTGGTATGTACTGGTTGGCTGATTATAAAACTAAGTTGGATTGTTACCATAAAAATTTAGAATGTGTAAATGAATAAGGGAGAAAGATAACCCTCCAAGGGATTCAGAAGCATGTCTCAACGAGACAAATAACATCCCTTCAAATGAAAAAGTATTGCAGAAAGGGGTGTCCTTTATATGCAATACATTTGTTGGAATCCATTGAGGATGAAAAACCAAACCTAGAGGACCACCCCATATTAAGAGAATATAAAGATGTGTTTCCAGAAGAGGTACTAGTTCTACCTCTGAGAAGAGACATTGAATTCTCGATAGAACTTGCACTAGGAGCAGTGCCAGCATCTAGAACGCCCTATAGGATGAGTACGCCAGAGTTGGTTGATCTCAAGCTACAGCTAAAGGAGATTATGGAGAAAGGATGAGTACGCCAGAGTATCTCCATGGGGAGCATCCGTCTTGTTTGTGAAAAAGAAAGATGTCACACTCCGACTGTGCATAGACTATAGACAACTCAATAAGACAACCATAAAGAACAAGTGCCCCTTACCAAGAATCGATGACTTGTTCGACCACTTGGGAGGTGCTTCCATTTTCTCAAAGATTGAATTAAGGTATGGATACCATCAATTCTGAATTAAGGATGAAGACATCCACAAAACAACCTTCAGGATGAGGTATGGTCACTATGAATTTGTGGTGGTGCCATTTGGGTTAACCAATGCCCCCGCCACTTTTATGTGCTTGATGAATAATGTAATCAACAAATTTATGGACAAATTTGTATTGGTTTTCATTGATGATATCCTAATCTACTCTAAGAACATAGAGGAGAACAAAGAACATCTTAGACTCATACTTTAGGTACTAAGAGAGCATCATCTCTACACTAAGTTTAGCAAGTGTGACTTTTTCCAGAAACAAGTCCATTACTTAGGCCATGTTAATTCTAAAGAAGGGGTGGCGGTAGACCCTGACAAGATTAGATCTATTATGGAATGGCCTACCCCAAAGGATGTATCTGATATTAGATCCTTCATGGGCTTAGCAGGATATTATAGAAGGTTCATAAAATGGTTTTCCAAGATTGGTTGTCCAATCACTATCCTTCAAAAAAAGGGGGTTAAATTCACTTGGACATCAAAATGTGAAGAAATATTTCAGGAACTGAAATACCTCCTGACCCATGCACCCATGTTGAATATTTCAAACCTTGATAATGACTTCATCGTGTGTACAGATGCCTGCAAGGAAGGACTCGAAGGATTCCTTATGCAAGAGGGACGTGTAATTTTCTATGTGTCCAGGAAATTGAATGAGTATGAAATTAATTATGTGACCCATGATCTAGAGTTGGCCGCCATAGTGCATGCTTTAAAAATGTGGAGGCATTACCTCCTGGGTAGGAGATTTGTACTTATGACATATCACTGTTGGTTGAGGCACCTGTTTGATCAACCAAAACTCAATGCTAGACAAGCTAGGTGGATGGTTCTCCTTAGTGAGTTTGACTTTGAAATCAAACACATCAAAGGGAAGGAAAATAGGGTAGCAGACGCCCTTAGCAGAAGTATGAAAATGATTCACCTAGAAGCAGTAAGCACCTGTGAAATGAATGTCAGAGAAAGGATTATGAATGCACAAGAAATACATGCATTCTTCAAGACTGTGACTTCATACCTAAGGCAACATCCTACAAGGCTAAAGTATGAAGGCTATCAAATGCTCGATGAATGACTACTGACCTACAGAAACAAATTGTTTATTCCAAGTTGTGACGACTTGAAGAGGTTCATAATGGATGAACTACACAAGAGACCATATATTGGTCACCCAAGATATCAGAAAATGATCACAGCCACTAGGAAACAATTCTATTGGCCTGGAATGAAAAATGACATAGCCGACTATCTAGATAAGTGCCTAGAATGCCAGCAAGTTAAGGAAAAACAGCGGTACCCAGCAGGGTTGTTACATCCCCTACCAATTCTAGAATGGAAATGGGAAACCATTTCCATGGATTTCATCACCGGATTACCAAGATCGACTAAGAAGAATGATTCCATCATGGTAGTGGTGGACAAACAAAGTAAGTCTACTCATTTCATTCCTGTCAAGTCAACTTGCAAGGCAATAGGTATTGCCAACATCTTCATGAAGGAGATATTCAGACTGCATCGCATGCCTAGGGAAATTGAATCTGACAGAGACACCAAATTTACTTCAAGCTTTTGGAAATCCTTAATGGTTGGTTTTGAGACTAAATTGTTGTTTAGCACAGCCTACCAACCTCAAACTGATGGACATACAGAAAGGGTAAACCAAATATTAGAAGACATGCTAATGATGCATGTAATGCATTAGCCTAAAAAGTGGGAAGACTACCTACCATTGGTAGAGTTTGCCTACAACAACGGTTATCAAGAATCCTTGAAGATGAGCCCTTTTGAAGCCCTCTATGGTAGACAGTGCAAGATTCCAATCAGATGGAGTAATTCAGTGGAAAAAATTACAATCGGACTGGACATGATGAAAGAAATTGAGCAACAAGTGATTTAGATAAAACAAAATATGAAAATTGCTCAGGATAGATAGAAGAGCTACACTGATCGAAAGAGAACTCCCAGAGATTTCAAGATAGGAGACCATATCTATCTCAGAGTTAGACCAAGGAAGAGTTCCCTGAGAATGGGAACTTGTGCCAAGCTAGCACCTCGGTATTGTGGACCCTTTGAAGTATTAGATAGAGTGGGACCTATAGCCTATAGGCTAGCACTTCCTCCCACAGTAAAGGCACATAATGTTTTCCATGTTTCATTATTGAAGATATACGTACATGATTCTAATCATATAATTGACTGGTCTGTGATCCAGGTGGAGTTGGAGGGATAATTCCTACCAAAACCTCAATGCATACTAGACAAGAAGGAAACCTCACTCGGGAACCAAACCATTGCACAGGTCAAGGTGCAATGGAAACACTTTGGCCCAGATGAGACTACATGGGAAATGGAGGATGCCATGAGACAGGCATATTCTATTTTGTTTACTCCTATATATACATATTATGTTGACAGATAGAACATTGAGGATGATGTTCCTTTAAGGGGGAGGGAATTGTAACACCCTGTTTCCCCCAGTTTGTAATTATAACTATAGTCGCCAAGGAACTATGGAAAACTCAAAGGTGTGAATGTTTGATTTGATGGACCTTTGTATAAGAGGTTGATGAATGTAAATTATGCTATTTTAATAGAAAATGGATACGTGTTGCATGACTGTTGGAAAGGGGATGTGCTAAGAGAGACCATGAATGATATGAAAAGGTGTTGGAGGGGACCATGAATAGTTGCGTTAACCTCCACTGAACCAGTAATTTGTTGGATTTAATTGCTCAGGATCAGAACAACCCTCTGACCCAGGAATGAATTACATTCATGATGGTAGGTGGGAAGACCTCCTCAGGAGTTAATGAGGGGATGGGGTAGACCCCCCATCTGTAAGGCTTCCAGACCTGACCACAGACTGGGCATTCGATCCACACGCAATCTTGTCGAGGAAGGAAAGAAACGAAGTGTGGTGGGAAGAGGAAGACCTGTGAAGAGTGCAGAGACGAGAGCCTAAGCTCTCGGGTCTGAGGAAGGATTGAAAAAAAAAGGGGAGTGAATTCTGATCCCATAAAATAGAGACTGAGCTGGGAGAAGGAGAGTAACCTTCGTCCATATCGATTTATGTATTGGGAGAAGGAGAGTAACCTTTGTCCCTAACATCCATTGAGTTGGAAGAAAGAGATTGAATCTCAAAACATCGTGGTCTAAGCTCAGGGGTGGCCAGTGGTAAATCCATTAGGAGTGACTGAGCCTATGGTTGGGTGGAAACGAGCACCCCTTTCAGTAGTCGTATCATGCCTTATGGTTCCGATAAGTGTTTTTCATGCCTTGTGCTATGAATTGGAAATAATGGATGCATGCATATATTTATGTGTCTATAAATGTTTTCTGCATTAAAATGATTAAGTTATGAGTATGCATTTGTTCCCTTGAGAAATTATTCTTCTACTTGATTTTCAATATGCTCCAGTTTAATCCCTCGAAGGCATTTCTCCCTAAGAAATTACATCATAGTCCTAGAGTCGGAGCAAGCCTCTTGTCACTGCTACTGTCTCGGTAATCTCACGAGTTTACCTTGCCCTATTTTAGAGCTTAAAGTTTTGTGAGTTAGGGAGGAGTTTCCTTCATACCAGTAATCTAAGAGACTTTGAACTCGTGCCCGAGTCCTTAATCAAAAACCTGGATAAGAGTAGAGTTCATATTCCAAGAGTCATCTGAGGGTCTATGTGACCTGGGTCTAGGAACCCTGGGCTAAAATGAGTTAGATCATGAAGGTTTCAGAACTTCGGGAGTTTGAAGCTCTAAGGTGTCAAATTTCATGATAGTCAAAGTTACCCAAACTACTGAAGTAACGAGAGTCATAGATGACTTAAGAACCTGATAGCGGAGATGGATGCAAGTCATTCATCGGGAGGAGAAGCTATCCCAGTCGTCAAATCAACTAAAAGTCCCACTAGATTTAACGAGTCAAATACCAACCGCTCGATTAAATCGATGGTTGGGAATCATTGTAGAGAACGAAGGTGAAATTAGTGGACATGCTAGTTCACAGCCCCAATCAACCAATGTCATTGATCTTGTTGGGAATGGAAGATCAATGAACAAGATTAGATAGACTTGGGCGATCACTTCCCAAATCACGGAGATTGGATCCCGCAATCACTATGAATTGTCGATCTGTGAATGGAGATCGATGGTGGGGAATCATTGCGGAGCACGGAGGCGAAATTAGCGGATGTGCTAGTTCACAGCCCGAAATTCACCAACGTCATTGATCTCATCGGGTTAGAGGATCAATGACCACGATTTGACCGAGTTGGACGAGTACTTTTAAGATTTTGGAGATTGATCTCACTGATAAAGCGTGAGCACGTTGGGGCCCCACAATCACTATGAACCGTGGATCGACGAACAAATCGGTATTCGTCAGATCATGACCATCAAACCTAGAAAATTTGTTAGGTGGATAGTCATGAGTTCCTTTGGAAATCCGTAGATTAATAGAGTCTGTATGTGTCGTCGATATGAGAATAGGGACACGTGGCAGAAATCCGTCGACTTCGAGTGTAAGCACTCCAGGAGAAAGCGAGTGGGGAAAGGTTAAAACTCCTGAAGGCCGAAGGGCCAAAGTGATTTGCAGTCATCAATCTATGGGAGACACGCATCGACAGATCATCGAATTCGGGTGTAATCACTTCGAGAGAAAGCGAGTGTGGAGTGGTTGACACTCCTGAAGCCTGAAGAGCCGAAGTAGATCTGAGTCATCCAAGCCAAAGGAACAGGTGTCGTCATTTCCTGCACTTCAGAGGAAAGTCACTCCGAGAAAATGAAAGTGTGGAGTGGTTGACACTCCCGAAGCTTGAAGAGTCTAAGTACATCTAAGCCATCTAAGACAAAGGGATAGGTGTTGTCAGATCCTACACTTCGGAGGAAAGTCACTTTGGGAGAAAAGGGGAAGTGTTGAACAAGAACTCCCAAAGGCCAGAGAGCCAAAGTTCATTTGATTCATCTGTCAGCTGAGGAAAGGTGTCATTAGATCTTCCATTTTGGAAGATAGCCACTTCGGAGGAAAGTGGGGTCACGAGAGTGGAGAACTCCCAAAGTACAGCTTGATCGTCGATTTGAAAGAGACACGCGTCGATAGATTGTCGACTTCGGATGAAATCACTCCAGGAGAAAAGGTGGTGTGAGCATCCAGGACTCCTGAATGCCAAAGTCCTGAAGTGGACCTGAGCCATTGATTTAAATGGATTCGTGGTGCCTGATCTGGAACTACGGGTACAGAGTACTTCGGAGGAAAAAGAGTTGGACTGCTCAGAACCTATGAACGTCAAAGCCCAAATAAGATCATAACCGTCGATCACAAGGGACTTGTGGTGCTCAATCTGTAACTCTGGGTACAGAGTACTTCAGAGGAAAAAGGTGTAGGAACGTTTGAAACTCCCAAATGTTGAAGTCCCGAAGTAAATCAGGGTCGTCGAAATCCCCGAGGACAAGCAGTGTCGGATTGTGAACTTTAGAGGTTTTCCACTCCGGAGGATTCATGTGGTGGTCGTCTTGGCCGTTGTTTTATTTGCATCTAGTAATATCCCGTGGTCATATGCAAGTATAGGGGGAATGAAAGAACCCGAAAACCTTGGGAGAGGATATCTGCCTACTCTAAGCTTGTCTCGAAGCATGGAGATCGTGGCTTGAAATCCTGGAAGAGCATAATGGAATAGAGACCCCTTAATGAGGGTATTGTTCTCTCAAGAAGAATAAAATTTTTATGCCCCATCGGGGGTGTGTTACACCCATGCTTTTGTGTCATGGCCTAACCCTTCCCAATGCTTGCTAGACTTTTCCCTAAAACTCACCTCTAGGATCATCTAAAAAACATGATTTAAGAGCATATTTGCGGGTTTCCCTAGTGCAACACATGGACATTTGTTCCTTTCCTCACTGCAACCCGCGGATGCCCTCATTTTTGGTGAAAAATAAAATAATTTTGTGTTTTCGGGCGGGTTTTCGGTTGGGATCATTTCCCAACAACCCTTGCTTGTACATAACAGAATCCAACTCCCCAAACCTTTTGGGAAGATATAAAACAATCATTGAGGGCTAAGGAGGGGATAAGTCCATTAGTGCAAAATTATGTTGCTAGCATCTAGCAAGCCTTCTTTCCCTATATTCTCTGAGCAACACCCCCTTTAATCTGGAAACTCCTTTTCCAAAGCTTCTTTCTCCTTTATATGACTATAGGGTGTCTCCTTATCCATATCTGAGTCATTAAGAGAAGTCTTTATCGGTTGAGTTGATACTTGAAGATTCCCGAAGCAACCCAGACAGTTGGCTTCAAGACAGTGCCTCACTGTAGACAAGGTTGTAACTTACCTTTTCTAGTGGTTGGTCACAAAAGAGCTTGTTTTCCCCCAAAGTTTTCTTCATTGTACATTAATCTGTATGCTTATTTCACATTTGACATATTACATGCACATGTTTATAATCGTATAACTACTTTCGTCGCAGCCCTAGTTTTGTATCTGTCTTGCAGGTTAATTTTAGCAGAAGATCAGGAGCTCTTCGGCGAATTGGAGCAGGGATCGACATCAAACGAGAGAACAAGGTGCACCTTCTTTTCTCCTCTCTATCCCTACCTTCTCCTAAATAAAGTAGTTGTTTTATTTGATTTTTTTGTGTTTGTCATTGTGAGGAGACAGTTATCTCTTTCACTTGGTCTTGATCTGTTGTGATTACAACCCACGATCACAGGGGAAAAATCCCTTAATCAATAATCATGAATGGGACTGCCTACATGTTATTGGAAACTAAATTAGTGGACTTGTATTCTAAGCATGGAATTTTGGAGAATGCACGCCGATTGTTTGACAAAATGTTGCAGCAAAATGTGTTTGCATGGACTGAGATAATTGGTGGCTATGTCAGGCATGGGTACTGGGAAGAAAATCTTGCTATTTACTGCCAAATGCATGAAAAAGGTGTCCGGTCAGACCATTTTATTTTCCCCAAAGTTCTGAGGGCGTGTGCTCAATTAGCAGCTCTGCAAGATGGCAAGGAGATCCATACCCGCATAATCAGAAGTGGATATGAATCAAATGTATATGTGGCAAATGCTCTCATGGACGTTTATGTTAAATGTGGGAGTATACAAGATGCACGCCGAGTGTTTGAAAAAATAGCTCAAAGGATTCTAATATCCTGGAACACCATGACTGCAGGCTATCCTCACGGAGGGCCGATCAATGATGCATCCGAGCTTTTTCGACAAATGCAACATGAAAATGTGGAACCAGATGTGGTTACATTGAATGCCATGGTCACGGGTTATGCAAACTGCGAGCAGTGTGACGAGGCCTTGAAGCTCTTTCAACAAATGCAACACGACAAATGCCTACAACCAAACGTGATCTCGTGGAATGCCATGATTGTAGGTTACTCACAGAATGGGTATCACGGTAAGGCCTTGTAACTTTTTCATGAAATGCAGCAATATGGTGTAAAACCCGACTCATTTACCATCTCTAGCACGCTTTCCGCATGTGCCCATGTAGCAGCTTTACAACATGCAAAGGAAATCCATGACATACATAGTCAGGAGTACTCGTGAGTTACATTCTTCTGTGGAAAGTGCCCTTGTGGCTATGTATACAGGATGTGGGAATATAGAAGATGCTCGCCAGGTGTTTGACAAAATGGCTAAGAAAAATGTGGTATTGATTGCTGGTTATTCCCAAAATGTTTACAGTAGTCATGCATTGAAACGCTTCTGGCATATACAATTGGTACAGGTAAAATCCAATTCGGTCACAATGGTAGGTGTTCTTCCAGCATGTGCAGGATTGGCATTGTTGCAACAGGGCAAGGAGATTCATAATTACATAATTAGAAGTGGTGTTGGCAATAGTGTTCCTGTATGGAATGCTCTCATAGATATGTATGCCAAATTTGGTTGTATAAACAATGCACATGGGATCTTCGACAAGATGCCTGAAAGAGATGTGGTCTCTTGGACTACAATGATCACAGGTTATGGTGTACATGGGCATGGTAAATATGCCCTTGCACTCTTTTCCCAAATGCAACAAATAGGCATAAATCCAAATCGCAGTACATTCACCTGTGTTATGCCTGCGTGTCGTCATGCAGTTCTACTGGATGAAGGTTTGGATTACTTTTATTGCATGAGTCGAGATCATCAAATGAAACCTAGCATGGAGCAATATGCATGTATGGTCAACCTTATTGGTCATGTTGGGTGGTTGGATGAGGCACACAAGTTTATTGACAAGATGGCATTTCAACCTAATGCTTTTTTGTGGGGCACCTCGCGTAGTGCATCCAGAATTCATTCCAATAGGATAATATGCTACGAAATAGCTTTATGAATTAGAACCTGAAAATGCAGGCAATTATGTGTTGATGTCAAAGATCTATGCTGCAGTGGGTAGATGGGATGATGTTTCAAAGGTGAGAAAAACAATGGAAGACTTGGGATTGAAAAATCCTCCAGGTTGCAGTTGGATCGAGGCTAAGAACAGGCTGCATGCATTTGTTAAAGGAGAAATATTGCACCCACAAATAAAGGAAATCTATGCAAAACCGGATAGCTTGGTTGGGGAGATCAAGAAGGCAGGATATTTTCCTGATACAAACTTTGTGTTGCATGATGTTGGGGAGGAGGAGAAAGAATACATTCTTCATTGCCACATCGAAAATCTGGCCATTTCTTTTGGGCTCTTCAATACATGCCCTGGAACTCCAATCCGCGTCATTAATAATCTTCATGTGTGTGGTGATTGCCATACTGCCACTAAGTTTATATCCAGAATTGTTGAGCGAGAAATCATTATCAGGGATACCGACCGTTTCCATCATTTCCTGGATGGGCATTGTTCGCGTGGGGATTATTGGTGATTCTAATCTAAATAAGCAACAAATATGACCTTTAATAGCACTAACTTCATGCATATTATCTACCTGACCTTAAAGCCACGGCCTAGGCATCATTTCTACTATGGACATTGCAGTGCTTTGCATAATGTTGGGAACAGGGGGTTGTAGTCCTTCATGATTCTGTTTTCTCTTTGAAATTGGTGAAGAGAGAAGGATGCCTTCTATCCAAAGAGAAAAGATGGCCTTTTCCTTGGGGTTTCTTAATTGAATTTCAGGCACCCCTCCAGAAAATCGAGGAACTCTGTATGTGTGATTATTGCTACACTGGCGTCAACTTATCCAAATGTGAAAAACAATTGAAATGCGTAGAGGTTGTTTCCATCATTTCATGAATGGACTGTTTTCTGATAGGAGTTATTGGCGATGCTAATTCAGACAAGCAACCAATACGAATTTGTACCTAGTAAGAAATCCCGTTGTCTCCCATCTGAATGGATGATATTTTTGTTTCTTATTTTTCTGATAAATTTTATTTTCCATGATGTGTTTACGACTTAAAATGTGAACTGTATTTCTAATCTGAATAATAGAGAAAACAGAGTTTGTAAATTTTATTTATCCAAATCTACAAAAATTTTAAGTAAATTCTTCTTAGTTAATCACTCTAAATTATTATTGTTTTAAATTTTTGTGTAGGAACGTTACAATGAAAGACCCTACAAACACAACTTTTAATTAGAGATACATATCCATTATCCCGTAGTGATGTCAAGTCTAAACAATCCATACTCTACAGTCATGTCCAGTCTAAACAATCCATACCTTGTAGTGATTGTACAAAGGGTTACTCATTCTCAAGATATAGACATAAGATATACATTAGAAAAAGTAACCAATACCTATTCATTTGACTATCAAGTAGAGCATATCCATGAGTCACTAAAAATTGGCAAACAACGTACAATCAGATCCAAAAGTATGTTGGATATCCATAGATTTGATTATTAATTTAATATGAAAAGTTTTGAATAGGTTTGCAAAAACTATGAAAATGAGAGACTTCAAAAACACTTTAATCACCACATATTCAAAATACAAGTTTATTGATGCATTGAACCCACATTTGTTGGGGAAACTTCTTGTATTACAACCACAAACACTAGATAAGTAGTAAGGAAAGCTCCTATATTGACCAAAATTTAAAGACTAGAGAAGAGATAAGAAATGACTACAAGGAAAAATTGCAGATGTAAAAAGGATTTAGAAACAAGGGATCTAGATTGTTCACAAGGGGAGAGTTTAAAGGAATTCTTAGTAGATTGCATACATGTTAAACTAATCAGTAACAACACAAACATGGCAAGGAATGGTCATTTGGTTCGGACATTGTTGTGAAGTAATATTTTTATGATACATTTCTTGAAACAACTCATATTTAGGATAATGGGTTTTTTGAAACACAAAACTATCTTTTATTTTGTTTTTTATATACATTGATGTATCCTACACACTATATTTGCAGATCCATGGCTATTATTTCTTTGTTTCTATAGTTCTTATGGATTCTTTCACATACTTTAGGCCATTCAAAATACTCAACATTATGAAAAATAATGAGTGCAATCAACGGGAAACAATTTTTTAATAGAGAATGTATTTAATGTACATGAAGTATGAACAGAAAAATACCCTATGCAGGTTATAAGTTAGCATTAGTTGAATGGGGCAACAAGGGTTGTAAATGACCTGAAGAGAGAAATTAGAGTCAAATTTGCATGGGGTGTCCCACCCATATCTATATCTCCTCATGCCTAGGTAGCTTGCCTTCTCCTTGTCTTGTAAATTTGTTTAATTGATGCATGAGTTTGGTTTGTAGTTTGGGTTCTTAATGCAAACATGTCAAAGTGGAAACAATAAACAATTTGATAGCTTGCCCTAAAATTTTACCTCCTTAATCCCTTTAGTCTGGTGGAAAGAAAATTTCTATATTCAAACTTGAATAATGATACAATTACATCATGTAACCCAAATACTCAACGAAATGCTACACATTCTCCAAAATTCCCATTTCCACAACTCATAATCACAATAATAAAACAAACAACTACTTGTAATGGGTTTTATACTTGGTAATGAACACATACAACAATGTATGAACTGGAATAAATATATCAATCTCATTGTAAATTATAGAAAATTACAAAGAACCCATTGCATTCTCCCAGAATGACATTTATAGTGGCATACTTTTTGTACATGTCCTCTTGTTATATAGAACTTCCCATTTTAACATTTACAGTGACCATCTTCTGGTAAGTATTTTTGGTGTAGATCAACCATACAATAACATTACATTCACCTTCTTTAGTGAATGTAACAAAAAGCATACAACTAATGAGTTGAAAGATGCTATGCCATAGCATGAATTGCACTGTAACAAAGAAGACTGCATAGAAGAAGATAGAATTTGAATCTCTACATTTGTGATGGCCTTGCGTATTTCTCATGGACAGGAGGATACCTAACAAAATAAACAACATAAGAAGTTTATTAGGTGGATTGAAATGCATCATGAAATTACTGAAAAAAGAAAAGAAGGAAGAATTATAGGTGACCTCTTCACTTTAGAACAGTAGACCCAGCAAGGAGGAAGATTTATAGGTGGTATGTTGTGTATTCCACTTGCAATGCACAGCAAACCCATGGGTATGCAAGTGGCATGCACAACAAACCCATGTTCTGTAGGATTTTACAATAAGTGCTTTCAAAGTCCATGATCCATTAACAAGATAGTCAACCACTTCAAGCAAGAAATCCTACACTAGCCATAATGCTACCAAGGTTTTCCAAAGGAAGAAAATGCAAGTGTGCCCTAGATTTCCATTTAGTTATGCTAAGTAAACAAGAATCGAAGGGGAGAAAAGGACAACAAAATCCTACTCAAGTCTAACTAAGAAGTAATCGGTAGGATAGATCCTAGAAATCCATCTATTGTGCTAGAGATTGTACCGATACAACAGATAAAATGCCTCAAATTCATAACCACCCCTCTTGCTAATAAATTGAATGATGAAGATAAGGCTTCTAGCAGGTTTTTGTTAAACGGTACAAAGAAAAAAAGTGCTTCATGAAAAGTAATCCAATAGTTACATGGATTTTTGATAGCAAGGAGATCATGTCTATAAAACCAATAGGCTTTTCCTATTCCACCAGTAGAAGCCCTTTTGAACTGAAATTGAATGAGCCTTCTTGTCAATTACAATGTAGAGGAAGAATACTTTGCCTAACATAAACACTACTGGAAACTCATGAAACTCATGATATAACTTATAATATAACTTATAAGATTTTGTCATCCCAGCATACGAGGAAAATCAATGATGAGATTATTTCCTTCTCCATAACTGCTCCTAGGTCACATGGACCATCCTGGGAGATAAGAAGGTCACACATCATCTCGGCTTGGTATTTAACCAAGAAATTGCCTAGTCCTAGACCAGGATTTCCCAAAACACATCTGGGGGCCCTAGATCACAACTAGGGTCTTATCCACCAAGGTACACAACCAAGGATCAATCCAAGCACCGAGCAAGGATTTCTTGGAACACATCCAGGGGCCCTAGAACACATCTAGGGACTTACACCATCAAATTTCTTGGTCCTTGACCAAGAAACCCAACAATACACTAGGGGCCCAACTAGGGTCTTTTGCCATGGCTCTAAATACTTGGTCCCAGACCAAGAACCCCAAGAGTGTACTGGGGGGCCTAGATCTCAACTAGGGTTTTTTCCATCCTCCTGGAGAATGGCTCTTGCAGTTGCATTGATTTTAACACTCCCTCTCAGCAAGAGAGGCATTCTCAACAACACCAAGCTTTTCTTGAAAGTATACAAACTTTGTCAATGACAGAAGCTTGGTCAAAATATCTACAATTTGTTTTGTCATCGGAACATATTGAATATTGAGAATGTTCTTATGCACCATGTCTTGAATATAGTGATATTTCATCTCAATGTGTTTCGATCTGTCATGAAACACGGGATTCTCGGAGAGCTTTATACAACTCTAGTTATCACAGTGAATTACTGTGGGTTCCAGCTCAGCACTGAACAAATCTGAGAGTATCTTTCTGAGCCACACAGCTTCTCTAATGGCAACACTTGCAGCAATGTATTCTGCCTCTACAGTTCTTTGGGCTATGGATCCCTACTTCCGGTTGGACCAGGTGATCATAGTTGAACCCAAACTGAAACAATATCTGGACATTCTCTTCCGGTCCATTGTACTGCCCATCCAATCTGAATATGTATAGCCTTGAAGAATTACACCTCCACTAGAAGTGTATTTGAACCCATAATCTATAGTCCCCCGGACATATCTGAGAATATGTTTAGCAGCAACCATATGAATGTGCTTTGGCTCACACATGAATTGGCTGAGGGAATTCACTGCATAACAAATGTCGGGTCTGGTGTGTACTAGATACATCAATGATCCAATAATTTGACGATATACGTTAGGGTCTTCCGAATCTGAACCTGTATCTTGATCATGTAACTTCTTCAAGTTAGAAATCATAGGTGTGGTCATGGACTTACAGTCCAATATCCCAAATCTGTGAAGCACATCAACTGCATACTGACTTTGTGAGAGAAAAATCTCACCAGGTTTATGCAACATCTCTAAGCCAAGAAAGTAATGCATAAGACCCATGTCCTTCATTTCAAACTCTGTTGATAGCTCCCTCTTAGTCTAAGATATCAGATGTTCCTCTCCAGTTAGGAACAAATCATCCACATATAAAACCAAGATAATAGGATGATTCTTCACAATCTTTATATAAAGATTAGGGTCTGCTATACTCTTAGAGAACCCAAGACTCTGAATAAAACTGTCTATTCTTCCATACCAAGCTCTCAGAGTCAGTTTCAATCCATACAAGGATTTCTTGAGTTTGCAGACATGGGATTCTTTCCCATGGACCACAAAACCCTTAGGTTGCTCGATATAAACCTCTTGCTCAACTTCACCATTAAGAAAAGCAATCGTAACATCCATTTGGTGAATTCTCTAATTAAAAACTGAAGCAAGAGAGATGATGATTCTGATCGAGGTGTACCTGGAAACAGGAGCAAAGATCTCATCATAATCAATTCATTTTTCTAAGAGAATCCACGAGCCAAATTTCTAGCTTTGAATTTTTCAAGACTTTCATCTGTTGCATACTTTATTTTGTAAATCCATTTTGAGATCACTACTGATTTTCCTTGAGGTCTTGGGACCACTTCCCAGACATCATTATTCAATATTGACTCGTACTCTTATATCATGGCATCCTTCCACACTTTATGTTTGGCAGCCTCATCAAAGTTGGAAGGTTCTGAGTCAATCCCAAGATTCAACTGAGCTATCAAACCTGAGTATTTATTTGGCTTCTTGTTGTCTCTGAAAGTACCATTAGGTGCTTCATGCTTTTCTTCTTCCTTTAAAATTTCACGACACCATGTTGGCTTCCTTTTGACAGGAGGTTTCTCTAGGGGAAACTCAACAGAATCCCTTATGGGATCCACTGAAGGATCTCTGGCCTCCTCCCTTTGCTCAAATGAAAGTTTTGAATCTGAAGGTTCTGGAGATGGAGCTTCCTACTCCTCTGTATCACATGGAAGTTCTCTGGAATGATGAAAAGCAACTTCCTCATGGAAGGTCACATCTCTACTGACCTCTATATACTTTTTCCCTGGTACATAGATTTGACATTCTTTTGAGGTCTCAATGTGCCCCACAAAGGTGCCTTTCTTTCCAAAGGACTCTAACTTAGTCCTCTTTTCTTTTGGTACATGAATGTAGACATGACTACCAAAAATTCTCAAATGATCAATTGTAGGCTTCTTACCGATGAAGACTTCTTCTGAATTTTTCTCTTCCAGGGATTTATGAGGACACATGTTCTAAATATAGACTGTTGTACTTGCAGCTTCGACCCAAAGAGATAATGGAAGATTTTGATCATACATCATAGCTCTAGATGCTTCACAAATTGTCCTGCTATTTCTTTCTGCAACCCCATTATACTGGGGATTATAAGGCACGGTCAACTCTCTCTTAATCCCAGAAGCCTGGAAGAGATCATCGTACTTGTGGGATTCAAACGCTTTTCCATTGTCTGTTCTCAAAACATGGATATGTCTACATGTCTTATTCTCAACAAGATTCTTAAAATCTTGAAATTTACTGAAATATTCATGTTCAGTTTTCAAAAAATAAATCCAAGTTTTACGAGAACAATCATCAATAAAAATGACATAATAAAGAAAACCATTCATCAACGGAGTAGTCATAGGTCCATAGAGATCAGAATGAATAAGATCCAACATACCATTAGTTTTTCTATTACTATGAGGGTAGGATTTCTTTGTATTCTTACCAAGAGAAAAACCTCTACAAATACTATCATGCTCAAAAGAAAAAACTGGCATACATGTTACCATATTTTGCAAACCTGGGAGAGCATTATAGTTGAGATGTCCAAACCTTTTGTTCCATAGTTCGCAGGGATTGATCATCTCATGACCTAATGCTTGAATAAATTAACCAATGACTCTGTAAAGTCCACCTTCTTGAGCTCTTATTGTCATGGGTGAGCTCATACTTTCATTCGAGGGCCACATAAGAGCCTTTCCTTTGGAGAAGACTACTATGTACCCTTTACTTTATAGAACTGATTGAAGCTGAAAAGATGTTGATCCAATTCCTTTGATGGCATAAGTACCATCATCACCCAATTCTACCTTCATATTGAATTTCTTATCTCGATAGTCACACGAGGTTTCGTTTGAAGCGTGTCATGTGCTTGGAGGCCCCGTTGTCCACTAACTAAATTTCTTCTGATTTAGTGACAACATTGAAGAGAGTTGAGACAAGGTAACTTTCTCTGTGTTGTTCTTGTTCTTTAGTAACAACTCTAGTTCTTTTTCTTTGAGGCTCTTCTTCCTCAGTTGTAATTGAAGCATGGAACCTGCCTTTCCATTTTTGTTGTGAAGGAGGGTTCCTACAGTCTTTTTCATAACGACCTAGCTTGTTAAAGTTAAAGAATCTTACTTTAGATAAATGAGAGTGCTTACCTTGAGGTTTCTTACCTTTTCCTTTGTGTTGAGGAAACCTCTTCCATTTATTGGCTTTCACTTAAAGAGCATGGTCTTTCACCGTTGAGGGTTCATTTCTGCTTTTAAGTCTGCTCTCTTCTTCTAAGCAATCATGCCATAATATCTCGAAGTTAGGTTGAACTTCTCTTCCATTTACTGATGAGAGAAATGTCTCCCATTATTTTGGAAGACCATCTACTATTATCTGTACAAGGTCATCATCATCATCTACTGCAACACCGATTGTTGCAAGTTGATCTCTTGTTTGGGAAATTTTGGAAAAGAAGGAAGAGTTGGTTTCATCCTTTCCCATCTTTAATGTACATAGTTATTTCTTCAAAGTCCTTTTCTGAGTTGGGGCCTTCTTTTCATATATATTTGTTAGGGCATAAAAGCATTCCTTAGTTGTCCTTGGATGAGTAATAAGAGGCATCATGTTGTCTTTAATTGAGTAAAAAATGACTCTCTTGGATTTGGCCTGCCCCTTCTTATAGGTTTCTCTTCCTGCATTTGAAGTAGGTTATTCCATCACCCTATTAACCAGCTCATCCAAGTCACCTTCTTCTAGGATATTAAATACCCTAGCCTTCCAGACATTGAATTTTGAAGCCCCTTCAAGCCTATCTTCTGCTTTGACTAAAGATGAAGCCATACTGAAAAGAGATTTGATTACAAATCAAACTTACTCCTGATCTGCAAAACAAACCCTTAATAGTGGATCTACATAGGCTCAAAAGTCTTCCACAAATGAGATCTTTTCAAGCCCTAAGCTATGATACCATGTTAAAAATTAAGGGCAAAATATAGACTAGCTAGGAACATAAATAATTTTAAATTTATTTTCTACTGTAATTCTGGGTCAGGAACACATTCAAAACTTCTGATGTAAAATCTAATAACATAAATCATAACATAGATATGAGTATTACCTTAGCCAAATAAATAAAAAAATTACCTGATTAGTTGTTGTTATCCCCTTTCATGTATTCTCAGAAAAAGATTTAAGGGATCATGGATCAAACCCTCAGAGTAGATCTCATCATGATCATTAGCACAAATGCCAAGAAGAACTTTTAGATAGTAGACTTGAGAAACTGACCAGCTGACTAAGAATCAAGAGGCCATATCACTGTCAGGTGAAAGGGATAAGAAAATAACACCATTGTTTATCCTAGTGGTTAAAAGGAGGCCTCAAAACAACCTTAGAAATTTCTGCCCAGAAAACACAAAACTGCTACAGGAAATATCAACAGTCTTAAATCTAGTTCATAGGGTAATAGTTTGTCACCATACACCATATAAGAGGAAGAAAGGGTTTTCTAGACAAAAAATATAGCACCAACAAACAATAGGATAGTAGGACAACACCATCAAATAGTAGGACGACACCAGCAAATAGGATGGCACCAACAAATATTTGGACAACAAGGGCGGCACCAACAGAGAGAACTAGAAACACCAAACAACAACAACCAAGGAGAGACATGTGGCAGGCTAGAAAAGACCCTTAGGGGTCAGTGACAGAAGGAGGTTGGAGAGGAAAACCCACGGTGGATTGAAGCAGACTTAAACACACCAATAGACATGTCCAAGAGGGGTCGCAGCCACTTAGAAGATTGAACAGAAGAGCCGCAAAAATACCTCAAACAAGAACTTGGCTAGGAGAGATTGAATGTGTTGAGCGAGGTAAGGTCTCTCTAATTTATAGTTTTGGTAGGTAGGTTACGGCTAGTTTATTAGTCCTAATATTAGGGTTAGGTTTAAACCCTAATATTTAAACAAATAATATTTTAACCTTTTAAAAAATTAAATGACAAGTCAAGGGTCAACAAAGAAAAATAAGATAAGTCAAAGAGAGGGTTTTAAGATCAAGGCGGCCAACTTGTATAGGAAGAAGTAAATAACCAAACAACTCAAGCAAAAGGTGGGGTTACATAATAAACAATAAGATAAGGTCAAGAGTTAAGTCCTTATTTAATGGCAATTTTGTCCACATGAAACCCATGATATAACTTATAAGATTTTGTCATCCTAGCATACGAGGAAAATCAATGATGTGATCATTTCCTTCTTCTTAACTGCTCCTAGGTCACACAGACCATCCCGGGAAATAAGAAGGCCACACATCATCTCGACTTGGTATTTAACCAAGAAAATTCCTGGTCCCATACCAAGATTCCCTAGAACGCATCTGGGGGCCCTAGACCACAAATGGGGTCTTATCCATCAAGTCACACAACCAAGGATAAATCCAAGCACCGAGCAAGGATTTCTTGGAACACATCCAGGGGCCCTAGAACACATCTAGGGACTTATACCATCAAACTACTTGGTCCTTGACCAAGAACCCCAACAATACACTGGGGGCCCAACTAGGGTCTTTTGCCATGGCTCTAACTACTTGGTCTCAGACCAAGAACCCCAGGAGTGTACTGGTTGCCCTAGATCTCAACTAGGGTCTTTTCCATCCTCTCAGAGAATGGATCTTGCAGCTGCATTAATTTTAACACAACAAATCCCAGTCTTCCCACACTATTCTCCCCTTCGTAACTTCTCTACTAGGACATAGACTGTACCTATGTAACAAATAAAATGGCTCAAATTCATAACCATCCCTCTTGTTGATAAAGTGAATGATGAAGATAAGGTTTCTAGTAGGTTTTTGATAAATGATACAAAGAAAAAAAGTGTTTCATGAAACGTAATCCAATAGTTACATGGATTTTTGATATCTGAGAGAGCATATCTATGAAACTAATAGGATTTTCATATTCCATCATTAGAAGCCCTTTTGAACTAAAATTGAACGAGCCTTTTTGTAAATTACAATGTAGAAGAAAATACTTTTCATAACATAAACACCACCAGATTTCTAAGTCCATAACTAAAACCTTAAATTTCTATCACAATTACAATGTTGACAACAATTTGTGAAATAAAATTGCACCAAGACGAGCAAGAAGCTTTACATCCCTGGTGTGAATATCCTCATTGATCACTAAAAAAATTTAAAAGAGAGTTACCATCTTATTTTCCATATTTTTCATAATGTCAAAAAAGAAACATTTTTTAATCCCTCTATGTTCTTAATAGATATGGGTTTAAGATGGACCTATGCTAGTATAACTAGCATATCATAGATCTAAGTCCAATTGCAAAACTCTAGGTACTTAACATATCCTGATGAATCTGTGTGTGAGAGAGAAAGGGGGCCTCTTTTAGAGATACAAACATTGAAACACCAAGAAAGCACTTGGCTTCTTAGTGTACTGCCAATTGATTTATTTTTTCTCTGAATAAGACAAGAAGAATATTTTATACTTACAATATGATTTAGTAACTCAAAACTACATCCTTTAAAAAGTGGGACATGCTTGATTATCCTTCTATAGAATTTTTGAGAAACCTATAAACCACCGAATTTTTTTATTATGTGGACTACAATAAACAATAACAATCCTAAAACAGAAAGAAACCGTACAGATGTTATAGATACAACAATGCATAAATGAAGGAAGTTGGAAACATTCATGGAGGGATCAAAGTATGAGTTTGTCAAACAAAATGCAATCCAAGATTATGCACCTTAAGAAAATGATGAAACAACTTCACAAGAGGAATTGCAATGTTCCTTTTATATATTATGATCTGGTTCACAAAAACAAAACTACTACTCTAGTTCTCAAAATGAATGTTCCTTCTAAATAGTATGATCTGGTTCATAAAAAATAGAATTATTGGTCTAGTTTTCATAGTGATTTATGGAGTTGAGAAAATAAGAATAAATGTTAGGAAGATGACAAAATACTATGCAAAAATTAGTACTATCAGTTGTAGATGGATATTCAAGTCATGTAACTGCAAGTCAATACCTTTGCATGTATAGATGCATGAATATCTTGGAGAATGCTTGCTTCATTGTAGCTACTCTCATATTGTAATCATAAGTGACTCTTTATTTGTTCCCATATGTCCTTCACCCAAAAAATCATGGTCTTCCCACACAATTCTCCCCTCTGTAATTTCTCTATAAATCCTCGATCCACATGGCATGCATAAGGGTTTTCCCTCCAATTTATGTTCGTGAATTTCATAATATCTATCATTTTTTCTTTGAAACAATTTTTCTTGGATCCTTTGGATATCACTATTTTCATAGGCTTCCTCCTCATTGCTACCAAACCCACGCAAATGCTTCCTCCCTGCTACCAAGCCCATGTGAATGCTTCCTCTCTTTTGCTACCAAACCCACGTGAATGCTTCTTCACCCAACAAAACTTAGTCTTCCCGCACTAGTATACCCCTTGTAACTGCTCTACAAATCTGTAATCCAAATGGCCTACATCGGGGTCTTCCCTCCAAATTATGTTCATGAATTTGATAATATCCCTCATTTTATCCTTGAAACATTATGTCTTAGATCCTTTGACTATCATTGATTCCATAGGCTTCCTCCTGTTAAATTTAGAGCTGTTATTAAGTTCTTTTCAATTTACTAGACAATAATATCATACATAGGATCACTGAGAGAAACACAATCACAAGGTACACAACATTTTTTCCCAGGAAAACCTCATGGGGGAGAAAACCCAACAAAAACTTCCTTAATATAGATTGCCAATATAATGCCAAGATAAAGACCAAAACATTAAATATAATCCAATACTGAGCATGTGCCTCTCTCTCCTCCTTCTTGCAAATGCATCTACCTCCAAAATATGTGCACTAGATGAGTGACTAAGTGAGTGAGAGAATGAGGCACAATCCTCTCTTATTTATACTAGTTGATATGCGCTAGGGTTATGTATCTTCACCAAGCAGGGCCAACTTCTTTAACTAGTGGTTAAAACCACTTTAATTGGCCATAGGGTCCGAATTTACAAACAACACCATATAACTATGGTTTGACCAATGCACAAAAGGGGATTTGGTCTTATACAAAGCCCAACAGGATCAATCCACAAAAGGGGATTTGATCTATATAAAAATAACTCAATTATAATTAGAATATTCTTCGCAGTTATAATATTTCAACACTCCCCCTTAAGAAGGGTATTCTATTGACACAACTCAATACAACATCATCCGGAGAGAGAGAGAGAGGTCAACAACATCATCAACATTTAGTACACTGACTGACATATCTATAAATCATCGAAATTGTTTTTCATCATCAATAACATCGTCGTTCACATCATGGAGTTGGAATAGCACCATCCTCATCATGTGCATCAATATCAATTAGCATAAATCTAAAGCAACAACATCATCAACACCATCATTAGTAGCATGTGGTTAGTACAACATCATCAGTAACAACACAAGACTGATACAACATCATCAACAACAACAAGAGGCTGATACACCATCAACAACGACAACACGAGGATGAAACAACAACATCATCAACACGAGGATGAGATAACAACATCATCATCATATAGAAACATAATGAGGCAGGTGAAACAACAACATTTTGTGGTACTTTGACATACCGTCCTTACCAAACCTTCAGGATCTTCCCAGGAATAATAAGATTCCCTAGGATGTAAAATACTAACGAAGCTACCACGTGGTTCTCTTCTAGACCATCCTTATGGGACCTTCGGGATCTTCCCAGGAATCATAAGATTGCCTAGGACTATAAAATCCTAACGAAGCTACCACTACTGACCACAACTGACATATACATGCACAATTACTCTGACAAACCATCCTTACCGGACCTTCGGAATCTTCCCAAGGATGATCAATCCCCTAGTATATAAAATCCTAATGGAGCTACCCATTTTTGGTCAGGATACCATAGTATCATCAACATCACTCCCCCTTTCGAGGGAGGTCCTTTCCGACAACACCAAGCTTGTCTCAGAAGTGTTCAAAATTCACATGAGACAAAGGCTTGGTCAACACATATGAAACCTACTCATATGTGCCAACATATTGGAGATTTACAAGTCCTCTCTTCACCATATCACGAATGTAGTGATACCTGATCTCTATGTGATTTGAATTATCATGGAACATAGGGTTCTTCGTCATCTTTATGTAACTCTCATTATCACATAGAATCATGGTGGCTTCCATATCCAAATCGAATAGACTTTTCAACAACTTTCGAAGCCATATGGATTCACAACTGGCAGAACATGCAACAATGTAGTCTTCTTCTGTCTTGCTGAGAGAAATACTTGATTGTTTCTTGCTCTTCCATGAAGTCGTGGTTAACCCTAGACTGAAACTGTTAAGGTCCTAACCCCCACATAGGTAGATCAATGTATTCGGATGTAATAAAGGTCAATATTAATAAGACCTTTCAATAAAATAGAATAAGGTGGATGTAAGAAGACCTAATAGAAGCTTCCGCTTCTAGAAGGATCTTCCTCTAGATGCTTCTCTTAATAGACACATTTAGTATAAATAAAGGTCAAGGGTATGAAAACCCTAGCTTGGAGATTATTGTAACAGAGCGCTGCTCGACTGGAGGTTGCCCCCTCGAAGAGGCCTGTGAACATTGCTATCTGAATCAAAGTGTTGTTTATGTTTCTATTTCTTATATCATTTCTATGTATTGTGAAGATTATGCTGGATATTTTACTGTTATTCTGTCATTTCTAGCATTTCATTTATGTTCTGCATATTTTATATATCTGGTATCTTGTAGAAACAACATCCTGAATTTCTCTTTCTATCAGAAACACTTCCAATTCAATTTGAATCAGTATAAACAATCAGTCTAAAGTCATGATCTCCAGTATAACAGAGACCAAAGTCCAATGTACCCTTAAGGTATCTCATCACATGTTTTGTAGAAAAAAGGTGAACACATTTGGGCTCTACCAGATACCGACTCAAGGTGTTCACAAAAAAACATATATCTGGCCTGGTATTGGTCAGATACATCAACAAGCCAACAATCTATCTGTACAGAGTAGCATCAACCAATTCTGACGAAGTATCAACTAGAAGCTTCAACTTTGTTTCCATGGGTGTGTTCATGGCTTTACATTCCAACATTTCAAACCTATTCAGTATTTCAACTGCATACTTCCCTTGGTTAAGGAAGATCTTCTTTGGGCTCTGCCAAACTTCAAGACCTAAGAAATAATGCATCAGACCTAGGTCTTCATATCAAATTTTGAAGTGAGCTTCTTCTTACAATCTGTGATGAGCCTTTATTCTCTAGTTAAGAATAAGTAATCCACATATAGAAGCAATATAATTGACTCATCATTCATAACCTTGAAGTAAAGGTTAGAATCAACTTTACTCTTGGTAAATCCCAAGATCGTCAGGAAACTATCAATTCTTCCATATGAAGCTCTGGGAGCTTGCTTCAATCTGTATAGAGCCTTCTTCAACATGCAAACATGAGTCTTTCTATCTTCAAATTCAAACCCTTGTGGTTGTTCTATATACACTTCTTCTTCAATAACACCATTGAAGAAAGTTGTTTTCACATCCATCTGGTGTAACTTCCACTTCATCTTGGCTGCAAGAGCTATGACGGTTCTAATAGAAGTGTATATGGATACAGGAGAAAACATCTCTTCATAATCAATGCCTTCCTTTTGATAAAATCCACAAGATACAAACCTTGCTTTATGTTTTTCAATACTTTCGTCCTCAACATGTTTTATCTTGTATAACCATTTGAAAGATATCACATCTTTGTTCTTCAGTCTGGGAACTATTTCCCATACATCATTATTTATAATGGATTGGTATTCTTCTGTCATGGAATCCACCCATTATTTCTTCTAAATGGATTCTTCAAAGAAAGTAGGTTCCTTTTCTATGATATCACACATCAAAGCCATATAACTAGAGAATGGCTTAGGTTTCTTGCTTTGTCTCATGTTTCCTTCTAGGGCACCATACTTCTCTCCAAATTGAATAAGTTCCCTTTCCCAAGTTGACTTTCTCTTGTGAGAGATCATCATTTGGGGAGGTTCTTGAGATTATATCATATCATGATCTTCTGGAATCTCATCATCAAGGGTAAATGTAACTTCCTTTACTAGTTCTGTAACTCTGGGAGCTATAGGTTCTTCTGCATATACTTCTTCAAGATGGAATCTCCTTTATTTATTGAATGGTGCATCTTCATCAAAGGTTACACATATGCTTATATCAATATGATGGTAACCTGGTATGTAAATTTTGAAGGCCTTAGAGACCTCACAGTATCCAACAAATATTCCCTTCTTTCCTGAAGGATCTAGCTTAGTTCTCCTTTCTTTCGGAATGTGTACAAACACTGAACAACCAAATATTTTGAGATATCTTACTTCTAGCTTCTTTTCAAAGAACATTTCTTCAGGGGTTTTGAATCCAAGTGCACTATGGGATAATTTGTTTTGGACATAAACTGTTGTTCTTGCAGCTTCATCCCATAAGTGCATTGGAAGATCTTGATCGTGGATCATAGTCTTCATTGCTTCCATTATTGTTCTATTCTTTCTTTCTACTACACCATTTTGTTGAGAATTGTAGGGAGTGATGAGCTCCCTCTTAATCCCGACATCTCTGCAAAAGCTTACAAATTCTTTTGAGGTGTATTCACCTCCATTATCTGACCTCGATATCTTGATTTTTCTTTCTGAGAGATTTTCTATGAAGGCTTTGAATTCCTTGAATTTTCCAAATACTTCATCTTTTGATTTCAAGAAATAAACCCAAGTCTTGCGAGAATAATCATCAATAAATGAAACATAGTATACATACCCACTAATAGAGGATTATGGCATTGGACCACATACATCTGAGTGGATGAGTTCCAAGATTCCTTTTGATTTATTGTCTCTCTCTAGGAAAGGATTCTTCATGTTCTTTCCTTGCGCACATCCCTTGCACACACCTTCATGATCAACCTTGAATTTTGGTAAACCTGTAACTACCTTGCTTACATATGGTAAGGCTTTGTAGTTAATGTGAGCTAGTCTTCTATGCCAAAGTTCACATGGACTCTTAGTGGAGTGAGTCAAGGCTTCATCTGTGTGACCTTTTAATTTATACAAGCCACATTCTTTTGTTCCAATAACAATTGCATATTTTATGGTTTTTCCTTTTGGCCACATAAGAAATTCACCATCTATGAATGCAACCCTAGAACCTTTCTTATCTAAAGATAATATAGAAAGAAACTTATTTTTCAAACCTGGTACATATATTACATCCTTCATTTTCATCGGGGTCCCTTAATCAAGTTTGTAGGTATATTCTCCCACTCCTTTGATACGGTACTGGTAATCATCTTCGAGTGTAACTTTCTGGGGAAATTTCTTTTTTGCAAGGCTAGAGAGAATGTCTCTCTGACCCTTCATGTGCTTAGAGGAACCACTATCTATAATCCAAGTATCCTCTCCAGGTGTCACAGATCCTGAGATGGTGGAAAATAAGACATAATCTTCAATCTCCTCTTTGGACAACTTCATGGGTGGATCATTATCTTCAACTGCATGGGCATGATGTCTTTTATTATTTATCTTCTTGTATTCTTCTCTTCTAGTAGGACAATTCTTAGCAATGTGTCCCATCTTATCAAAATGATAACATTGATAAGAGGAGAAATATTTTTCTCTTCTTTGACCCTTCTGATATTTCTGGAATCTACTTGGAGGATGAGATTCTTTATGAAGGTGGGTGAATCTCTTTGGGGAGTGAGATTCCTTATGGATTTGGGTCTCCTTTTGGAAACGAGACCTTTTCTTTTCTCCTTTAGCATGAGAAGCTAGGGCTTGGTATTCATTCCTTAATAGTACTACTTCTCAGTTGGCTACTCTTGCTTCTTCTTGAACACATTCTTTCCATAGACTATCAAATTGTAGTTTCTCCTTTCTGGCACAGATAGTTTGGATGAAGGCATCCCAAGGTCTTGTGAGACCATTAAGAGTTGTCATGATGATTTCATCTTCATCCAAGTTGTCTCCAATTGCTTCTAGTTTTTCTTTGAAATGAGTAACCCTAGAGAAATAGTCTTAAATTGTTTCTCCTTTCTGCATCTTTGTATTCTTGAGTTGGGTTCTCAAGTTCATATTCTGGTTAATGTTCTTTCCTTCATACATTTTTGTTAGGGAATCAAACATTTATTTTGGATTATTCTTGGAATATACTTGAGGGATAAAGTGATCTTTAATGGAGTCTGCAATGATCATTTTGGCCCTAACCATATCCTTATTGTACTTTTCTTTAGGTGCATCTTCTTCGGGTTTTGGTATATTTTCTGTTATGAATTTTGCAAGGTCATTGTCTTCAAGAATGAGTGAAATCTTGTACTTTTAGGCACATAATTTTTCCACACCTTCTGACTTTTCAACAAGCTTAGTGCTTGCAGACATCTTGACGTGGAGCTGAGAAAATGACCTAAAATTGAAAGTGCTCATAAATTGAATCTGATCTTACCAAGAGGTGCGCTGGGCTGAGGAGGGTATGCTGGAGTTTTCAGATTTTAAAAATTTCAATTTTTACCCCTTGAAACTTGACCTACGCAAGTATGGACTGGTACTTATGGTATTGGTTCTGGTTTCCTGGTTTTCTGGTTTTCTAGTACCAGTCAAAACTAGGGTTTGACTTTTCAGAGGCTCTGGCTATTGAAAAGGTGTGCTCAAGCTGCCAATGAGTTTTCTAGGCTAGGGTGCACTTCCCTAGATGGTTTTTAGTCATAAATTTCCTTCCAATAAAAATCCCTAATTTTCTTGTACGACAACAGTGACGTTTTTGGTTACCTGGTGAAAGGTGCTCTACTCAATTTAGCTCTAATACCATGTTAAATTTAGAGTTTCTATTAAGTTCTTTTTAATTTACTAGAAAATAATAGAATAAGCAGGATCACTGAGAGAAACACAATCACAAGGTACACAACATTTTATCTTGGGAAACCCTCATGGGGAAGAAAACCCAACAAAAACTTCCTTAATATAGATTGCCAATACAATGCCAAGTTAAAGACCAAAACACTAAAGATAATCCAACATTGAGCATGCGCCTCTCTCTCCACCTTCTTGCAACTGCATCTACCTCCAAAAGTTGCGCACTAGATGAGTGATTGAGTGAGTGAGAGAATGAGGCGCCATCCTCTCTTATTTATACTAGCTGATAGGTGCTAGGGTTATGTATCTTCACCAAGTAGGGATGACTTCTTCAACTAGTGGTTAAAATCAATTTAATTATCCCTAGGGGACGAATTTACAAACAACACCATATAACTATGGTTTGACCAATCCACAAAAGGGGATTTGGTCATATACAAATCCCGACATGATCAATCCACAAAAGGGGATTTGATTTATATAAAAATAACTCAATTATAATTATAAAATTCTTCGCAGTTACAATATTTCAACACCTCCTCATTGTTACCAAACCCACACAAATGCTTCCTCCTTGTTTGGTAAGGGTGAAAGAAACTATATTCTCCTGCAGGCGATTTGCAGAAGTAGGAGGAGGGGAAGAAGGAAGAGAACAAGGGGGTGAAGCATCACTAGCATTGGACCAATCGGGGTTGTTGTGTAGATGTACTTCCTTCTCTTGTTTTCCTTTTTTGTTTTCTTCAGGGGCTCCACCATTGTGGGAATTCTCTTCCAGAGGAGTAATCTCGAAATCCTTCCTATTGAAAGAGAGAGAAGTGATGTGCAAAAGGAACTTGTCAGTGGGAGGAACCTAGATGTTGAGAATTCCCCGAGGATTATTGGAGGGTCTTCTGTCCTTACTGACAATGCATTGAATGGGGTTGTCGGAGGGTCCAAGGATTAGTGGGGTCTCCTCCCTTGAGAAGGTCAGAAATGAGGATCCTGATCGTGTCCACTAGCTTCTCCCCAATATGACCGTGGTAGTAAATATCCACCGTGATGGCCACCCATACATTGGAGAGGAGCTCGTAGTTTGCGGTGAGAATCAGCTTCTCATGCTAGGTGGGTTTTACTCCCCTATCCCAGTCAATGCGGGTGGAATCCTTGTGCTCGGGATCTATGTATGCCATCGTGTAACATCTCATCTTGCCAATTCTCTTAACATCTCAAAGATCTTGAGACAAAATGATCATCACCTCTATTTATCGCTTCTTCGGCTCCAAAATTTCATGGCTTCCATGTTTCATGGTGCATGACCGAACGCTTCCTCGACCAACAAATCTCATTCTTCCCACACTATTCTCCCCTTTGTAACAGATCTACAAATCTCCAATCCACATGTCTTGGATGCGCTCCAATTTATGTTCATGAATTTGATAATATCCCTCATTTTATCCTTGAAACATTTTGTCTTTGATCCTTTGACTATAGTTGTTGTCATAGTATTACTTGTCATTGCTACCAAACCCACACAAATGCTTCCTCCCTACTGCTACCAAACCCATGCAAATGCTTCCTCCCTACTGCTACCAAACCCACGTGAATGCTTCCTCCCTTCCATCGAACCCATCCATACTAATAGAAGGGTGTATTGATAAAGGTTTGCTACACATCTAGATTTATTAAGAAGGGATGGGCCATTTGTAGCTCTAAAATAGATCTTTTGGATCAACTCCATTCGGATGCCATGTGACTGGGAGAGAACAATAATAAACCTTCTACCAAACTCTTTACTCTCTGCTCCAAACCCACATGAAGCTCAAGTCCTTGATAGCGTTGATTTGGAATTTGAAAGGGAAAATTTTCATAAAAGGTCATTTAATGTCGAATATCTTTATTGAGAACATTGAAAAGATATGGATATTTTCATTAGACAACAATATATTATTTTATTAGAAAATTGAGAAAGTATATTTATTATGATTACTTTATTTTGTGGTTTTAAAAGTACTCATAGTATTATCATGGTTAACTATGGTTTCCATCCACCATTTAGAATGTGACAACTCATCATCTTTAACTCAAACAATGCCAAGTCATCCCTAGGGGATGATGACACCTTCTAAGTTGTGATTGGATCTTATAAAGTTGATTTTGATAGTACAATTTTTGTTTTGAGGCCCTTTTTTTACTTCAGAATTCCCCTAATGCAAGTTCGCCAAGAATCCTAGATTCCATGATCGAACAAAACACATCAACACAAAGTATCACCAAATTCGATATCATGTAGATTCCAAGAAAATTCACTTGAGACATTGTTCCACAAATGAGCAAATTGTGAACATATTCACCAAAGCACTTGGAAGAGAAAACAATTGAGAAGTTCATAATGATGATTGGACTCACACACACCCCTTCAGATTAAGGGGGGGAATGTTGGACACGTAATCCTTGGGATTGCAGTCTTTGCAATGGCAGTGTACATATGAAGTGTCATAGGTGAAAGGAAGAGTCGTACGTTGGAGAAGACAAACAGTTTCATTTTTGTATATTTATTGAGCTTCAAGCTAATGGAATAATCAATGCGGAGTTACAATTTCTACCCACTCTTGGCCTTGTTACTGATGATATTTTGTACTCTTTTATAGGGGCCCTGCTATTAATGATATTTGACAAATATTTAGTGAAGTGGACATGAAAATACCCAATGGAACATTTGGTCAGATTCTAAGGGGTTCGGAATTGGGGTGCTAAACCAAGCCAAAATCCACTATTTTGTGCCACTTTTTGAAGATTTTTGAGGTTTTTGGAGGAGAAAAAGGGACACTCAACTATTACAAAACATGAATTAGTTACAGAAGAAAATAAAAAATGGATCAAATTCAAGTGATGAGGAAGAAGGAAAATCCTATGTAAGAAGGAATAATTGTAGAGATTACATGAATTCAAGGAGTGTCAGCAGGACTCATAGACCAAATTACTCACCTTATTATTCATCCAAGAATTCACATTCATATAAAAAATCACATAGTATCCCCTATCAAGCTTCAAAGGAGAAGACATGAATTGGATAATTCACGAGAGATCATGAAGCTCAAGCCACCAAATTCTGATGGAGAAAATAAGAAGGGAGAAGAGGTTGAAGCCTAGTTGCATGGAATCAGAAGGTGTTTTGAGTTACATAATTATTCCTCCAACTTGGAGACCAAGATTTCCATATACCATTTGCAAGGAAATGATTCTATGTGGTGGAACCAATTGAAGTAGGTCACACACATCCATGAAAACAACATCACTTGGAAGAAGTTCAAGAAACATTTCAAGAAGCATTATTTTTTAGAGAATTAATATGACAAAAATATGCAAGATTTCTTTGAAATCGATATGGAAAATATCACCATGGATGAATATGAGAGGAAGTTCTTGGACTTGTTGAGATATGTGGGTTTTATCAAAGATGAGAAGGTGAGAATACAAAGGTTGTTGAGTGGATTTCCATCATTCTACAAGGAGAAAATTCAATTTAATGAACCCAAGACTTTAGAATAGACCATAAGAAAGGATAAGTACCTATATGAGTAGAGTAAAGGCAGAGAAACATTCCAAAAGTATTGGAAGTCCAAGAAGAAGGAAAAAGTGGAAAAAGGGATGAAAGGTTTCAAACCTCCTCCTTTCAAGAGTAGTCCTAATGTATATCAACAAACCCAACCAACTCGGAATGAGTAAAAGATGGAAAAATCTTCAAGGACCAAGGCCATTGATAAAATGTTGGGGATGTGAGGGAGAGCACTTGTATATATATTTTCCTCATAAAGAAGACAAAATGATGACTATTCACAACCTTCAAGAAGCCACTATAGTGGAAGACAAGAGAAAAAATATTCCAAGGATATATGAATCCTAGAGGATTGACAGGCAGAACATCAATCCCACATGATTGAGGTGGAAGGTAAGATTACCAACTAGCATGTTGTTATTTTAATATATTTTGGAGCTAGTCATAGCTATATAGATCCTACTTTTGTTGAGAGGTTTCATTTGAAAATAAGCAATCATGAAAAATCTTGGTTGTTCCAACTATCTATTGGAGCCAAGAGAAGTATCAATGAGTTGATTAAGGATTGTCCAATCGACATGAATGGAGTCAACACAAAGGCATATTTGAAGATCATACCTTTGAGTTCATATGATGGATTGGTTGGACAAACATCATGTTTTCCTAGATTGCTACAAAAATACATTCACTTGTCTTGATGAAGAAGGATAACAAAGAAAATTTCAAGGGATTCCAAGGCCTATATCCATTAGAGAGATTTTATCCTTATAGTTGAAGAGATGTTTTAAAAAACATTGTTAATTATTTGCAACTCGTGTGGAAGAGACAACCAATAATAAGAGTCCAAATATTGAATATTTTGCAATGCTACAAGAATTTGAGGATGTATTTAGGGAGATTCTAGGTTTTCCACGCAAGAAATGCATAGACTTTTCTATTAATCTAATGCCCGAAGTTGTCCCAATATCCAAAAATCCTTACAAGATGAACACACCAAAGTTGAAATAATTGCAAACGAAACTAGATGAGCTACTAAAGAAATGATATATACGCCAAAGTGTCTCACCTTGGGGAGTGCCAATACTTTTTGTGAAAAATAAGGATGGGACCTTAAGGTTGTGCATTGATTTTAAGCAACTAAATAAAGCCATAGTGAAGAACACATACCCTCTTCCCAAGATTGATGATCTCTTTGATTAGCTAAAAGAAGAAAATGTATTTCCCAAGATAGATCTAAGATCAAGGTACTATTAGGTGAGAATCAAAGATGAAGACATTCGTAAGACAACTTTTAGAACCAGATATGGGCATTATGAGTTTGCAGTGGTGCCATTTTGATTGACAAATGTACCAACTTTCTTTGCGTGTTTGGTGAATGGTATTTTCAAAAATTACGTGGATAAGGTTGTCATTGTCTTCTTGGATGACATACTTGTCTATTTTAAGATAGAAAAAAAAACATCAACACTTAAGTGTAACACACCCACTATCATAAATTAAAAAAAAGACTTTGGATTAATCTCCCACAAGTGAGAAATCTCCAGAAAACCGGCACTTGCGAAATGCCAACCCCTGGTTAAATATCGGGATTTGGGGTTTCTAGTGTCAAAACTTATTCACTCCTTGATTGCCTCAGCCCCGATTGGCTAAGCCTTTGATTCACACGACTGGTTCCTATATGACCATACGACAACTTCTCGTCGGGGTTTCGGGGTTTGCGGTGTCGCGGTGCACACGTACTCGGAACTCCCGATCCTCCGAGGTGCTCCTAGCGTATTGGCTTTCCGAGCTAAGTCCTGGTCAATACGACCACAAAGTTCACAAGACCACAGTCTTAAGTTCTTGTCGGGGCTTGGCACCTCTCAATGTCATGGCGCACGAGTCCCTTGGACTCTCGACGCACCTTTACACTGGCTAGCCCCCTTGGCTATACCATGGTCCATGTGACCACTTACCATATGAGTGTAGCCGTATAACCTTCCATCGGGGTTTCGGCATTTGCGATGGCATAAAACACATATACCCGGGACTCGCGATATCCCGATCCCCGATTCTCTCCGGATGCTTGACACGTGCCCCTTGTATCAACGACCTATGATGGTGTCGGAAATTCGCATATCGCGGTTCCGCAATACAGGGGTTTCATGTCCTTCAAATCCCCGATACGCCGATTCCCGATATGTCGATGGGATCTACCACCGACGGTTCTGGATGGTTGCCATCTGTCCCCCCCCAGATGGACGGCCATGCTTGCATCGGGAAATCGCGAATCACTATTCCATTGTGTAAGAGTTTCGTGACTCTTGAAACTCCGATATGCCGAGCTACGACTCTCTGGGATCTCTCGCCACGCGTCCTCGCTGATGGACGGTGTTCATCCTGTCGGGAAATCGCGGATCGCAATTTCCACATGCAAGAGGTTCTTGCCTCCAGGAACCCCGATTCTCTGAATTGCGACTTCCTCGGATCTTCCGACACGTGTCCGTACTAATGGACGGTTCTGAGCTTATCGGGATTTCACGGATCGCGAATCCTGATACAACAATCTCTTCACTCCTGAAATCCCCGATGGGTTAAATCCTGATTCCTAGCCTGATGTCTGACGCATGTCCTGCCGAGGTCAATGGCTAGGATCTTTTCTCGGGATTTAGGGACTTTCAAAGTCCTGTTCCCTTTGCTCTCAGGAACTCCGATTCCCGATTCACGACTCCTCGGGATCCTCTGCCATGCGTCCTGTACAATGGACGGTCCATATCTGATCGGGAAATCGCGTATCGCGATTTCAATATGCACGGAACTATACTCCCCAAATCTCTGATGGTAAAAATCCCGACGCCTCCCAAACGCTGACACATGTCCTACCGAGACCAACGGCTTACGGAATTTCTACCCCAGATCTGATGGCTCAGATCACTTCCTCGCACGCCTACCCCTGTGCTTAACCCCTGCGCAGCTTCTCCAGATCCAACGGCTGACGGGTAGTTGGACCGAGATTTAACGGTCCAGATTCGTTCCTTTGGGTCTTGGAGTTTACGATCACAATTTCTTGTTGCTCACGATGATATAGGGCAAAGGGGCAAGGTATGTAAAACCTGCGTTGCTTTCGTCAATCTAATGGTCGTGGGTGACTATGGACCCTCCGACGAGATCTCATCCGTCGACTTATCTATCGCACAACACTACTATCTTGGAACCTTAAGAGAATCGTTCCTCCTCGTACAGGGTTAATAAGGCCCGTGC
>ML777414.1:534500-593543 GCA_009831015.1 Picea engelmannii
AGTAAAGCTTTGATAACATGTTAAGTTTAATGTTGTTATTGGGTTATTTTCAATTTACTAGAGCATTCAATGCATTTCCAAAACAACATCATAAATAGGATCACTGAAAGAAACACAATCACAAGGTACACAACATTTTATCTTGGGAAACCCTCATGGGGGAGAAAACACAACAAAAATTGCCTCAATAATAGATTTCCAATACAATACCAAGACTAAGACCAAACCACCAAGAATAAACTAAGACTCAACATGCACCTCTCTTCTCCTTCCTCTTGCAACTGCAACTTCCTTGAAAAGATGCGCACTAGAAGTGTGAGTGTGTGTGAACAAGTGAGGCGCCATCCTCACTTATAAATACTAATTGAGGTGGTGCTAGGGTTATGTCTCTTCACTTGGTAGGGACAATTTCTTCCAAGAGTGGTTAAAACCAATTTATAAACCCTAGGGGCCGACCTTACAAATACCACCATATAAATATGGTTTGACCAATCCACAAAATGGGATTTGGTCTTATACAAGACCCGACATGATCAATCCACAAAAGGGGATTTGATCTATAAGATAATAACTCGAATATAATTAAAATATTCTTCGAAGTTACAATATTTCAACAAACATGATACTCACCTGAGCTTCAGGGTCTAGGGCGGCATTCTTTAAGAACTTATCTTCTACCTGCAATGTAACTCAAAAGTATTATCAACAATAGTGTTGTTTCATCTTACTTTCATTACTTAAAGCATGTTGTTTTCTTTTTCCTTCAACAATGCATTGATATTATCATGAATCCTCAATAAGAATCTCTTGTCCTCGGATAATCCTTTTATTTCTAGGGTCGGAGCTTCCACAATCCATTCTCTTCTTGTCTCCAACCTTGGAGGTGGATTCCTTTTTTATCTATATCTTTTTTAGTCTTCCTCGTGTCTTACTTTCTTAAAGTACTCTTAACACATCTTCAAAATCCTTTTTTTACTTCTAGTACATATCCTCCAAGTCATGTCACTCTAACTCACAGAAGGCTCTTGTATTCCTTCTAGCCTAGGCTAGTCAAACCCATGGGGATGGGCACTTGTGGCTATGAGGGATTATTTTCCATGTTCATGGTGGGATGTCGACTCTACAGTTGTTAAATCGTATCTAATCATATTTGATTTCTTAGAGAACCTTTCATTCATAGCTAGGAAATCTCCAAAATCGTGGGTGTTCATCCCACAAACTAGGCATGCTAGTGCCCCGGGAAAGGTGTAAATACAGTTAGTTTCCATATGTCCCAGATTCCACATAATAAAAAATTAATGGCTTTCTTTCCATTAGATGAGGTTACAATGTGTCTAGCTTGTTTCCCTTGGACCTAATAGATTGTGTTTGCATCCTCACAAACAATGTGCATACTTGGTGCAAGCATTGTTGATGTTGTTGGAAGTGTTTGGATCTTATAGACTATAATGGTTACTACTTCTCTTTCCTTTTCTCCCATTTCCATTCTCTCTTTTGTACGTTCCTTGGATTGTCTATACAATTGAACCAACTATGTTCAAATGCTTTGTGACATCTACAATAGTTATAATGTTCATAATTGTAGTCTTCGTAAGACCTATTCGATGGTCTATGGTCCTCGCTTTCTTCTCCTCCTCCTCTCACCTCGAGGGTGTGGTTATTCTTCCTTCTATATGGCTTTGTAATATTTATTAGAGGGTCTATGTTCCTTGCTTTCTTCTCCGCCTCTCACCTCGAGGGTGTGCGTCTTCTTCCATATATGTAACTTTGTAGCATGTCTTTTTTGTATAGCTTTTAGAGATTTCTACATTTCTTCAAATTGTTCCTTTACCTCAGTGTTAGTTCTTTCTACATCTTAGGATGTCCATTGAATTTCTCCTTCGAGCTCATTTGTAGCTTCCATAAAAAAAAATTACAACTAGGCTCGTTGAACTTTAATCATTTCCCTTATGCTAGGATTAATCCCTAAGAGGAACAAGTACATCTTTTTCTCTTTTCAAGACTTGATAGTTCTACTGAGAGAAGAGATCTTTGATCCTTGAGAGCTATATTTCCTAATGGTCTCACCAAGGTTTTGCTAGTATGCAGTGATTGTCGTTTGGTAGGTATATTCTTACTTGAAAGCTTCTTCTACCTCTTTCCAATTCTAAAAATCCAACTAGGAAATACCACTTTAGAACATGGTCTCTGAGTGTGATTCAAAGATTAGGCCACTTCCTATTTGGGCGGATTACACCAATGGTTTCCAAAAGTGTGTCTAACATAAATAGGTGTAAATACGTACTCTCCTCTATTCCACAAATCATTGGAGGTAGGGAGCCTCTAGGGGTCAATGCCACTTTTCTCAACCTTGGAGGTGAAGTTTATAGACTTTCCTTTTGTACCATCTTTCTTCCCAAGGTTTCCCCATTGTGTCGTTGGGTCGGGACTGCACAACTTTATTGGATCTTATTCATTGATGTCTTCTAGCTCTTCTTCATCTGGACTAAGTATTTCCAGGTTTTCTATTGCTTCCTAGTCTCAATTAGAGGAATGTTGATGGACCTTTTCCAGTGCCATGAATGATGCACTTGTTGGTGGACATAACATGTGTCCTTGCATCAACACTGTCTTTTGAATGATGAAGCTCTATTATCAAACTTCTCAAAGAGTATATCCAAGTTAGTTCACTAGCCAGGGAAATCCTTCTTTCCCACGAGCATCTCATAAATATCCAATATAATTTCCATAAGCACTAAGGAGGTTACATAGAACATGGCCTTGTGAGTCCAATCAAGTATTTACACTAAGAAATCATGCCATCACGCTATGGGTTAGAGAGAGTCTTGTTTCCAACAAGGAAAATGTAGGTTCCTAGGAGATGTATTTGTAAAAACCATTCATATACTCAAAACAAGACACTCAAACAACATAACAAATTGAAAGAAAAAGACAAAATGAAAGCCAATAAATCACATAATATAGCCTATTTAGATGGTAACAATAACTCATCCATGTTTATAGATAGCTAAGTTGTAGGAAACGCATAACTAACCTCCATACCAGTACCGGAGAGTTAACAAAACATTGAAATGGACATGAAATAGCTTAAAAACGCCTTGAACCATACTGTATAACATTTCGGATTTGGTAAAGTTATACATTATTGCTTATGACATTTCTACGTCACTTCGGTGTGAAAATCCCACGTTTCAATGTGAATTTTAAGTTGTATGCGTCCAGTGAAATGCTCATGAAGGGCACAAAACTCATAAGAAGTCTAAAACTCTTCATCTTTGGAAAATTAAGAGAAATTAATCTATATTTTGTTACTAAGAGTAATATGTGCATTCAAACCTACGCCTTGGGGATCTTGTAGGGGTGAAGAATATAGAAGTGGGCCTCGTAAACATTGGGATGTGGATTCAAAATGGTCAGACTTGGAACTCTCTCTTGCTGCTATGAACTCTCTCTTGTTGTTGTTGATATTGGTGGTGATGACACTAAGGTGGAGCTCCCTCTTCTTTAAATCCATGCTCCATCTCCACTGAACAAGCATCTTGTATATGTCTTGTTAAATTTGGCAGCATCGACAATCATTCTCCAATGAGAGGACATATGGGCCACCCTGAGGCTAGCCACGGAGATTTGGAGAATCAACCAATCTTGTGAGGTATTGACAAAATCCAAGGGTAACGTATAACAACCTCTGTGAGTCAAACCAAAAGTCAGGACGAACAAGATGCTATGTAAGTCTAATGCAAAAGTCAAGGGGAACGTACAACTTCTGTGAGCATAGATAGTCTAGTGAAAAAGTTAGGGGGAACGTACAACCTCTATGAGCATAGATAGACTATTGCAAAAGTCAGGGGGAACGTACAACCTCTGTGAGCCTAGTCAAGCCTTGTGAGCCATGAGCAAAAGTCAAGGCATCTAGCAAAAGTTAGGTTGAATAAAAAAATCCTATGAGCCAGAAACAAATGATATTCCTAATATTGCAAATGATATAAATGTATTGATCTAGTGCGTTGACACGTGTAACATTATCCACCATGAAGAGAAATTCGAATTGCCTTGTAAGGAGTCGAGTTGTAACTGAAATCTCAAGTCTAGTTCTATTTTTGAACTAAAGTGTAATACTGAGTTGTAACTGAAGTCTCAAGTCTAGTTATATTTTCGAACTAAAGTGCAATGTTGAGTTGTAACTGAAGTCTCAAGTCTAGTTCTATTTTCGAACTAAAGTGTAATGTTGAGTTAAGTCAAGCATGCTTTCACACCTCTATTTCGAGCTCTCTGCACTTCTCCTCCATTCCTTTATAAGTAGAGGTTGACCCCTCTCTTCTACACAGTTTATATGCAGGTTAAGGGTGAAGCATATAGAGGCACATATGAGATGGAGGCAACACAATAGAGGAGCATATCAGTGCTATATATCAGCATATAGAGGCGCACACAGAGGCAACATAACAGTGTTGTATATCAACATATAGAGGCGCATATAGAGGCAACAAACAATCTTGTGTAGGACAACATAGAGAGGCAGCATAACAGTGTTGTATATCAACATATAGAGGCAACAAACAGTGTTGTGTAGGACAACATACAAAGGCAACATAACAGTGTTGTATATCAGCATATAGAAGCGCATATAGAGTCAACAAACAATGTTGTGTAGATCAACATATAGAGGTGCATATCAGTCAATTAGAGGCAGTTTCAACAGTCCATATTAGAACTGATATATCTCAGTCTTTGAAAACAACTAGGATACATCTATATCAACAAGGTCTCTTAGGTCTCTGTCAGGTCGGAGTCAACTTGGCAAGTTCTTTAAGAGCAGAGTATTCATGGTGGATATTTGTAAGTGATCTTACATTATTAATGCAATAAATGAATATCGTTTGCTAGGGTTTTTCTCCTTGTACAAGGTTTCCCCAGGGTATATGTGTTGTTGATGTGCATGCTTACGTTTCTACATGATTATTGTTATTCAGTTATGATTCTATATTGTTGAAATGTATTAAGCTGGAATCAAAGTATTGAAGAATTCAAAGAAATAATCCGCATAAGAAATCAAGCTCAAAATTTAACATGTATATGTATATATTTGTGTGTTTGTGTGTGTTTTATATACAATGTTCTCCTGATGACCCATTTTGGGATGGAGGGTCACATTTCCCGGCATTTTTGTTTCCGAAACCCGTACATTTCCAAGTTTCATGTAACTTAGAGAAACAGTAATCTAAAACAAAGATATCAGATAAGAAGCTATTCCATTAATCATGGAAGCAATAAGAGTGCTCGCATATGGTTTCAAAATTATTCAGTCTTACAGCCAGATAATGGAATGACAAAAACTTACTTCCAGCTAACAGGCCTCACATATATGCAATTCAAATTATACTTAGCCATCTAATCTCATTATTAACTTCCAAGCATAACTTATATAGCTGTTATACTCTGAACAATCACCCGAAAAGATAAAGTACAAAGTATACTAACGAAAACAAAAAATGTAATACATGTTTACTAAACCAAGTCTCATCAGGTTATGCTTTAAATGTTCTTGTAAGAACCCAAATTGAATAGTCGTGCCACTGACAGTTTTAATTTTCATTCTAGGTGAAACAAAACACTTTACACCAAAAAGTTAGCTTGCTACTTCCCCGGTAATTATTTAATTTCTAACAAAGGTCTTGAACATTGTAATAAAAGAATGGTGGAAATTCATTGATAAAGATAAGAGTTTTTTCAGAAGCTAGGAACTAGAGAGTTGATGTGTTGAAATAAAAGAATAGTGGAAATTTATTGATAAAGATGAGAGTTATTTCAAAAGCTAGGAACTAGAGAGTTGATGTGTTGAGAGATCTGTTGTCTATCACCACCTCACTCTTTCATTATTGGCTCGTGTCTTCTTGGTTGTGAGCCAACAAAGTGATCACTTTCACTAACCAATTTCGAGCCAATGGTATTTTATAGACATTTTGCATTAGTTATAGGATGCCATTGGGCCCTTCGTCCCTTAATTCTCCATTATAAATAGTTGTAAGGTGCAACTGGATTCTCAATTCCTTCTTTTTCTGTAAGGGTGGACACATCCCCAACCCTTTTTTTCCATATAGATAAAAATATCTCTAATGTGTTTAATTACCACCCCAGAGAATCAATACAAGGTAGAAAATATGCAAATGCCCATCTTCATTGTTTGTTCCACTTACATTACCAATAATCCCCACAAGAACACTGCCCATGTTTAAAATGATGGAAGCGTTTGGAATCCCTCACAACAATTTCTCTGCCAGCAATCTTTGTTATGAACTTGGTTGCAGAGTGACAGTCACCACACACTCGAAGGTTTTTGACAATCCGGATAGGGGTGTCACGGGAAGTATTGATAAGCCCAAAAGCAATGGCCAACTTCTCACTATGATAGCATAAAATATGCTCCTTTTGTTCCTCCTCTACGTCCTGAAGAGCATAGTATTTGTTCGGAATATACCCTGCCTCCTTCATCTGCCCGGACAATCTGTCCAACTTTTCATAAATTTCCTCTGATTGAATGTGTGATCGGTCTCCAGTCACAAAAGTATGTATCTTGTTATTAAACTCAATCCAGCTGCACCCAGGCAACTTTGTAATGTTTCTGTCTTTCATCAATTTTCGCACCTTTGCTACATTATTCCACAGGCCAGCTGCTGCATAGATATTTGAGAGTTGGACATAGTACACATCATTTTCAGGGTCTAACTCAATAAGGTGATTTGCCACACGTTCCCCTAACTCTATATTGGCGTGAGTTCTACAAGCACCAAGCAAGGATCCCCAGACAGCTGTGTTAGGCTTTATTGGCATTTTGTTGATAAATTCTTCTGCTTCTTCAAGGTGCCCAGCACGACCAAGAAGGTCCACCATGCAGCAATAGTGCTCCATTGAAGGAGAAAGCCGATAATCTTGCATCATGGAATTGTAATATTGCCAGCCATCATCCACTAGCCCTGCATGGCAACATGCACAGAGAACACCAACAAAAGTTATATTATTTGGTTTTGTGCCAGAGAGCTGCAACTGTTCAAAGAGTTGAAGTGCATCCTTTCCAAAACCATGTGCAGCATACCCCACAATCATGGCAGTCCATGAAACCACATTACGTTTAGGCATTTTGTTAAACACTTGGCGTGCTTCCTCTATGCTCCCACATTTGGCATACATGTCTACAAGAGCATTCCAGACAAAGATATCAAATTGGAATACCCTCCTAATTATGCTATCATGGATCTCCATACCCTTGCGGAGAGCTGCTAAATTAGCACATGCAGGGAGAATGCTTGCAACGGTTACTGAGTTCGGCTTCATGCCTGTCACCTGCATCTCTCGAAAGAGCCTCAAGGCCTCATCAAAACTCCCATTCTGTGCATAGCCTGCAATCATGGCATTCCATGAAACCACATTCCGCTCCGGCATCTTCTGAAAGAGCCTCAGCGCCTCATCAAGGCATCCAGCCTGGGTATATCCAGTAACCATCGCAGTCCACGAGAACACATTTCGTTCAGGCATTGTCTCGAAGAGCTCCGTTGCCCGACCAACATCCCCAACTTGCGCATAACCTGCAACCATGGCAGTCCAAGAAACCACATTTCGTTCAGGCATTTTGTCAAACACTTTGCGTGCATCCTCTATATATCCACATTTCACATACATATCTACTAGAGCACTTCCTACATACACATCAGAGTGAAAACCCCTTCTAATTATATCTTCATGGACCTTCTTGCCGTGTTCCAGAACCGCCAAGTTGGCACAGGCAGGGAGAATGGTGGCAAACGTGAATTGATCCGGCTGAGTGTCATTCTTTTGCATTTGGCAAAATAACTCCAAGGCTTCCTCGTCATGGCCATGCTTGGAATAAGCTTGAATCATGGCGGTCCATGAGGCCACATTTCGCACAGGCATCTCATCCAAAACTCGGCGGGCATCCATCAGGCTCCCACACTTGGCATACAAAACCATGAGCTTGTTGGCCAAGAAAACGTCCAGGTTAAATCCAGATTCATTCATGTGTGTATGGACTCTTTTGGCCTCTGAGAGCGCCCTTTTGTGGAGGCATTCTTGCAGTAGAGAGGAATACGTATACGAGTCTAGCCGAAACTGTTTTGGGTTTGTAAGATACAGAGAATTTAGGGCCTCCTTCAGCTGGCCCTGCCTGCATAATGCTATCACCTCCTCACGGATGCCACTGGAGGCTCCTGTGTTAATCGTGTCCAGTACTTGTAAGTTGAGAGAAAAAGTGGAGAACCTGCCTTTATCACAGTGATGCCGAATTTTGAGCTCTGTGGGAATAAACTGCGTTTTGTGGATTTTGCCATGAATACATGACGAAAGGGTGTGCCAATACCATGGTGGCATTCTGTTACAAAATCCAATCGGTTCATACCATAGCCGAATGAAACTCGTAATCTTTATCGAATGCGTGTTTATCTTAACAGGTGTGTTTTATATAAAATTCCCACGCTCGTTGGTGATTTGTCGAATTTATATTGCAAAATAATTTTGCTCCGGATTGAAGATTATGAGTGATTATTGTTTTTTATTTTTTATTAATTATTATCCAAATTTTAGAATTCTCAATGTTTCTAACCAATTTGATATTTATTTTTTAATTTAAAATATTATTTAATTTTTGTTATTGAACAAAAAAAAATTGTTGAAGTAACCTATATGTTTTCATTGTTAAATCATAAAAATAACTATTTAAATTTAATTTAAAATAATATTTAATTTCTTTTATTCAACCAAAAAGAGTTGAAGAAACCTATATGTTTTCATTGTTAAATCATAAAAATAACTATCATACCCCAACTAGAAGAAGGGAACGTCCCAAAAAAGTTAGAATTACATTTCTTTATCGATGGGTTCCTTTAATCATATTTATATTTAAGTTGGATGGGTTTAGTTGCATTGAGGTTTGGACCTCATTATTATTGTAATCATTTATCAACCCATTTCTCTTGGTGCAACTATTAAATTGTTGGGTATTAATTTATAGGGTTTACACTTTTTTCACAAATTTTGATTAAAAAACTGTTTTGTTTTTATTGACAAGATAATGATATCTCACTTTTATAATGGCGGCTTTAAAAGTTCAAATACCTTACGACAAGAATTGTTGATTGATTGGATGCAGGTGGATAGTTATGGCAACAATTGAGATCGCAAGTGAAGCTCGCCCTCTATTCCATGACTTCTTGGGAATGAACTCCTCCGGTGGACAAAATGCCAAGAGTTATGATGCCCAAATAGAGATTATTGGAGAGGCATCCGTGAAATAGTCCTCAGCCCTCAATGGTTGCGTTGAGAGAAGCATCTGCTTTGTGTCAGCCTGGTTTTTCGACCCCTTCATACATAAATGAGAAATACGATGATTGCTCCATGCATTCTAATTCAAAATAAACAAATGCTCATGACTTGATTTTCAATTTAGCTAACGTTTATAGAGAGATGAATCGTAGAGTAACTTTAAATTTAAAACTTGAAAAGGGAAAGTGATTGGAAAGGGGAAAGAAGAATATACGCACCCACTGACATCGACAATATTTATGGAGATTTTCATCTTCCTCGTAGAACCATTGTAGAGCTCTTCAAGAGTGCAATGTAATTGGTTTTCAACGGCCACAACCTTATAAGGCCCGGCCTGATAACTTTCATTATACGGGGACCGAGAAATGCTTTTCGTTGGGCCAAAACCATCGAACATGTCATCTGAAAATTGTGATGCTCTCGATGGACCCCCTCCTGTTAGGGTCCTAACCCGCACATAGGTAGAAAAACATATTCGGATGTAATAAAGGTCAATATTAATAAGGTCTTTCAATAAAATAGAATAAGGCGGATGTAAGAAGACCTAATAGAAGCTTATGCTTCTAGAAGGATCTTCCTATAGATGCTTCTTTTTAGTATAAATAGGAGTCGAGGGTATGAGAACCCTAACTTGGATATTATTGTAATAGATCTGCTCAACTGGAGGTTGCCCCCTCGAAGAGGCCCGTGAACATTGCTTTCAGATTCAAAGTGTTATTTATGTTATTATTCTCATATCATTTCAGTGTTATTGTGGTGAATGTTCTGGTTATATTGTTGTTATTCTGCCATTACTAGCATTTTATTTATGATATGCATACATTTTATATCTGGCATATTACAAGTGGTATCAGAGCACTTTCCTTGGCAGAAAGTGTGGGTTAATTTTTTTTTTCCAGGGTAGAGATGTATTCTGGCGTCTTTAAGCCACAAAGATCTGTCGTTTTGCGCATAAACCCGTGGTTGAGGGATTCATACACGCAGGAAATACAAGTGGCACTTAAGCGCACATCTGTTGGCCACCCTTGTAACCCCTGTTGGTACCCCTTCGAGTGGTAGCGCATCAGACAACACCTGTGTATGGATCGGCCTAGATTACCTGAAGCCCTCTTTATATAAACTGATCGACCGCCTGACTGCTATAGTGTCACCGAGAACAAGACTCGGGAAGATACTCTCTAGTACCTGGGTAGTCGAGTAGTACGGTCTATCCTCCTTAGTTAGTGCCCTAAGATATTGGGCCGAGTACTACTGTTGGACCCCGCACATATATCAGAGAGTTATAGCACAGGGCAAACCCTTGTCTGTAGAACCCTTGAATACCTAGTAACCCTTGGGGACAAAAACATAAATAAATTAAAGCAGACAAGATCTATTGCCGCACAACTGTGTTCGGGTTGCCAAGTAAATACACATTTATTTCTGGTTAAGCATTTGGGCATTTCCTCTCTGCAGTGTTCTTGAGACTGGAGTATAACTCCACAGGTGTAAAAAAAAAAAAGTCTGGAATTTTTTTCACCATTATTTGAGACCTATTCCATTGGATTCATCTCTTCGCCCTTATCACATTCATCCATATCATTTTTTCGGCAATTTTTTTTTACCCTGCCTGCCCCTTTTCAGTTCCCCCATCCTCATGGCCCATACCCGTAGCCAAGACTTGGAAGCTCGCTTCAACACCTTGCAATCTGGTCTCATCGAGACCCAACAAGAAGTGAAACAACTCAGTGCCAATGTTGCCGCCATCAATACAACCATGCAGTCCTCAATGGAGGAAATCAAACAAGACCTCACCACCCAACTTGAATCAATCTTTTTGGCACTCTGCACCAAACTGCATATCCCTATAGATAACCCTTCCTCTTCCTCACCTCCACATACTGAAGGTGACCATTCCTCTCATTCCAATAACCTTTAGAACCATCACTTTCAACGTGACCTACACCTTCCGCGGGTGGATGTGACCAAGTTTGATGGCTCGGACCCCACTAGTTGGGTAACCCAAATGGGACATTATTTCTCTTTATACAACATTACAGATGACTTGGCCAAACTCCAGTATGGTGTTCTCCATCTAGATCAAGAACGTTGGCAATGGTGGCAATGGAGAAAAACTTATCGTCAAGGGTATATTGCTTGGACAGACTTTGTGGCAGATATTTATGAACGCTTTGACACTGACATCAACCATTTGGGCCATTTGACAAAGTTGAAACAATTAGGTACAGTGGAAGACTTTATAGCTTCCTTTGAGCGCCTGGATTTTAGAACAGAGGGCATGTCTGATGTCTTTTTCCAAGAGTGTTTTATTAACGGCCTCAAGGATGAGATTCGGGCCCATGTCCTCATGGCTCGGCCTCAGAGTTGGGTGGAGGATACTAAAAGAGATAAAGAAGCACAACAGGTTGTATCTTCTCAAAACCGAAAACCCTCCTTTATTCCTCGCCCTAAACCAGCAAATCCCACTACTCCCTCTGCTCCACTAAAGATCCAAAAATTGACCAGGGCTAAAATGGTTGAACGCCAACTCAAAGGCCTTTGTTATAACTGTGATGAAAAATATTTCCCGGGCAACAAGTGTAAAGAACAAAATCTTTCTATGGCCATCTCCGAGGATATTTCGGAAGAGGATGTAGAAACTCCCTTTGTTTCTGAGTCACCCGAATCCACTAACATAACCCCTCCCTCAGACCCTCCCGAAGTAGAATTGGTCATTTCCCTCAATGCTCTCACTGGCTTCTCCACTCCCCAAACCCTCAAGCTAATTGGTTACATCAAGCATCGAAAGGTCATCATTCTGGTTGATAGTGGTAGCACCCATAATTTTATTCATCGCTGCATTGCCCAAGAAACTCATTGCTACATCCATGCTGTCAATAATTTCCAAATCATGATCGCCAATGGTGGTTCCATGAAATGTGGAGGGCATTGTGAAAATGTGTGTCTCCAAATTGGTGACTACCACCTGAAATCCCATATGTTTGCTATCGACATGGGAGGTTGTGACATTGTATTGGGTGCAGACTGGCTAAGGACTTGGGTCCCATTCTCATGGATTTTAAAGACGTAACTATGCAATTCGACCAGGAGGGCCACCAATATAAGTTCCAAGGCATCACAGTCGGTTCACCTGAGATCATTAGTTCCCATCGCATGTAAAAGCTTCTCAAAAAAGGTCATTCTGATGTTATCATCCAACTCCATACCATACAAGCAACAGAGACACCCTCGGTCCCGCAAGACCTCCAACCATCCTTTCTAAACAGCAATTGGTATTTTCCACTCCCCAAGGACTCCCTCCTTCCCGTGGTGTTCATGATCATTCCATTCCCCTGGTACCCAGAAGCCTTCCTCCCAATATCCGTCTGTATTGTCACCCTTTTTCCCAAAACAATGAAATTGAGAAAATGGTCCAAGAACTCCTTAATGCAGGCATTATCCACCCTAGTATGAGCCCCTACTCTTCTCCTGTGGTCATGGTCCTAAAGAAATAAGGTTCTTGGCGAATGTGTCCTGACTTCCGTGCCCTCAACAAACTTACCATCAAAGACAAATTTCTCATTCTTGTCATTGATGACCTCCTGGATGAATTGAGTGGCGCCCAATTCTTCACTAAACTTGATCTTCATTCGGGCTACCATCAGATACGTATGAAAGAGGCAAACATTCCCAAGATTGCCTTTAGAACTCATCAGGGCCACTATGATTTTTTGTTCATGCCCTTTGGCTTGTGTAATGCCCCCTCCACCTTCCAAAGCCTCATGAATCATGTCTTTTGTCCTTTTCTTTGCCATTTTGTCTTAGTTTTCTTTGATGATATCCTCATCTATAGCAAAACCTGGACAGATCATCTTGCTCATGTGGATCGAGTTCTCCATCTAATCTCTTAGCACCAACTTTTCCTAAAACAGTCTAAATGTTCTTTTGGTGCCTCAGAAGTAGAATACTTGGGTCATCTGGTTGGCAAAGATGGCGTCAAGGTGGATCCTAAAAAGATTGAATCTATGCAAGACAGGCCTCACCTAAAGACTCTTAAGATCTTGCGTGGATTTCTGGGCTTAATAGGGTATTATCGCAAGTTTGTTTAGAATTATGGGAAGATTGCAACACCTCTCACTGCTCTCCTAAAAAAGAACTCTTTCACTTGGACTCCAGCTACTACTCAATCTTTTCAAACCTTGAAGATGGCCATGTGCACCACTCCAGTCCTCGCCCTTCCCGATTTCATTAAGACCTTTGTGTTGGAATGTGATGCCTCAGGGAAAGGAATTAGTGTTGTCCTTATGCAAGAGGGTCAACCTTTGGCCTTTACCAACAAGCAATTATCTGAAAGAAATCTGGGCAAATCCATTTATGAAAAGGAAATGTTGGTCGTTGATCTATGGTGCCCTTATCTATTGGGGCAACGTTTCCAAACTAAGATGTACCATCAAAACCTCAAGTATTTTCTGGAACAACGCATTTCCTCCCCAGAACAACAAAAATGGGTGACTAAACTCTTTGGATATGATTATGAGATCATTTACAAGAAAGGCAAAGACAATGTGGTTGCGGATGCACTTTCCCTGAAATATGAAGATGAAGGATCCATTTTTTCTCTTTCATTCATTGTACCATATTGGCTCCAAGATGTTCGCCAGGAATGGCTACAAGATCCCAAAAGTTCGTAGTTGATCCAACAATTGTAGTCCAATGCACTAGCTTGCCCAGGGTACTCTTGGCTCCATGATGAACTTCGATACAAAGGTCGTTTGTATTTAAGTAAACAATCAAAGATGAAATCCATGGTACTTTTTGAGCTTCATGCTACACCCACAGTAGGGCACTCCGGGTTCACGAAAACCTATGACAGGGTCAAATGTTCCTTTTTTTGGGATGGTATGAAACATGACATTCTTAATTTTGTAGCATAATGTGATGTGTGTCAATGCAACAAGGGAGAAACAGTCAAATCTTCGGGCACACTACAACCGCTCCCAATTCCACCTGCTATTTGGAAGGATATCTCTATGGATTTTATTACCAACTTACCAAATCAGGCAATAAATCCGTCATCATGGTGGTTGTTGATCGCCTTTCCAAGTATGCTCATTTCTGCGCCCTTCAACACCCGTTTACAACATCCACGATGGCTCAAATATTCATGGATTGGGTCTTCAAGCTTCATGGCATGCCACACTCTATTGTTTCTAATCGCGACCCAACTTTCACAAGCAATTTTTGGCAAGAACTGTTCAAGATACAAGGCACTGAATTGCATCTTAGCACAACTTATCATCCCCAGACTGATGGCCAAACGGAAGTTGTCAACAAGTGTTTGGAAACATATTTGAGGTGTTTTGCCTCGGAAAAGAAAATTCAATGGGCTCAATGGTTACCCCTAGCTGAATGGTGGTACAACACTTCATACCATACAACTACACGCATGACTCCTTTTGAAGCGGTATATGGACAGAAGCCACCTTCAATTCTCTCATACTTACCAGGTGCCTCGAAGGTCCAGGCGGTTGACCTAACACTTACAGCTCGAGAGGCTATTCTCCGTACCCTCAAAGAGAATTTGGTCATGGCACAGAATCACATGAAGCAACAAGCAGATCAAGGTCGCTTTGAATGTCAATTTGTAGAAGGGGATCAGGTGTTTCTTCGACTGCAACCTTACAAGCAAACTTCCCTCAAGGCTGAGCATTGTCAGAAGCTAGCGCCCAAATTTTATGGTCCTTATACCGTTCTCAAGCATGTGGAACAAATAGCCTATCAGTTAGCTTTGCCCAACCATTCGAAGCTACATCCTGTTTTTCATGTTTCATGCTTAAAGAAGGTGATTGGAGCTAAGTGCCAAATTCAAACCAACCTTCTAGAGTTAGTTGAAGAAGGATCCATTTGGCTACAGCCAGAAGCAGTTTTGGACCAATGTGAGCGTCGCCTATGTCAGAGAACCATCAAGGAAGTGCTAGTCCAGTGGAAAGATACAACTCCAGCAGACGCCACTTGGGAACCAACTACCATTCTGCAACAATTTCCTCATCTCAAGCCTTGAGGACAAGGCTGTTTTTAAGGGGGCGGACATGTTAGGGTCCTAACCCGCACATAGGTAGAACAATATATTCAGATGTAATAAAGGTCAATATTAATAAGGCCTTTCAATAAAATAGAATAAGGCAGATGTAAGAAGACCTAATAGAAGCTTCCGCTTCTAGAAGGATCTTCCTCTAGATGCTTCTTTTTAGTATAAATAGGAGTCGATGGTATGAGAACCCTAACTTGGATATTATTGTAATAGAGCTCTACTCAACTGGAGGTTGCCTCCTTGAAGAGGCCCGTGAACATTGCTTTCAGATTCAAAGTGTTATTTCTGTTATTATTCTCATATCATTTTAGTGTTATTGTGGTGAATGTTCTGGTTATATTGTTGTTATTCTGCCATTACTAGCATTTTATTTTTGTTCTGCATACATTTTATATCTGGTATATTACACCTCCTAACCCTCCAAAACCTCCACCTATCGAAAACGGGTTATTGGAACCGAAAAGTTCTGCAAATATGTCCTCTGCATTCCTTGGATTAAAATTGAATGGATTTGATCCATTATAAATGTTGAAGAACCTCCAGGAACTTTCCCTTTCAAACCCTATTCACCATACTGATCATAAATTGCACGTTTTTGTTGAGATATTAAGAAATATTGGAGTCAGTGAGTAATTGCGGTGAAGGAGTGTTGGATAGGCATGTTGGTTCAGTTTTGGGATCTACACCAGAATAAGTCAAAGAACAAAAGACAGTTACAAGATGGACCAGAACGTGCGACGAAAGTGAAATTCAAGGAGTCAAAGAGCGAGAGAGAAGGATGCATGATGGAGCAATGCGAAAAAGGCAGAAAACAGTTATAGACCATTGGGTTTTTGGGAAATTTTTGTCCACTTTGTAACAGGCTTAGCCTTATTTTAATGTATAAATATGTAAAGGGGTTTTGGGTAAAGGGGTTTGACATATGAGAAGTTGATGATTGATATTTTTGTGGTGCGATTTTTCTTTCAATGGGGTCGGAATATCCACAGTATCATTTGTTGTCTGTCCTAAAGATGGATCCATCTTCAGGACAGACAACAAATGATAGTGTGGATATTCCGACCCCATCAAAAGAAAATTTGCACCACAAAAATCTCAATCATCAGATTATTTCTTTGTACTAAAGAGAAATCCTTGAAGAAATCTATGTTCTGGAAAAGATTAAGTTTAAGATTAAGAAGAGAGTAGCTGATTTAGATTTCTTGAAAAACTGTAGAGATAACACCATTCTACCTAAGTTCGCACACGTTAATCATAAACTAAACAACAAAACATTTGAAAAAATAGGTTTTTCTCTAGCTCGAAGCAAAATCAAGAAATGTAGAACAATCTTAGACGATCTATCAAATAGAGCGATGAACCTGCACCTCAAAATATCGGGTACCATTCACCCTGACATATGGATTATAGTATATGCAATCACTGCATTAAAAGCCACCATAGAAGACTGTGAGACGTGCGCAAAACAATAGGAGAAGCTCAATCATCTACTGGAAACAAAGAATAACATTAATAATGAGAACAAAGATGAAAAGAATAAGGTTATAAACATATCATCATACAAATTAAAAGAAACTAAATTAAGTGTTCTTAGAAAAGGTTTGAACTTCGTTATCTCTCCCATGTCAATCCTTGTAGACAACATCATTGGTTGCATTGAAGACAAATTAAAAACCCTAAAAGACGAAGATAAAGAAGAAGTTAGACAAAAGTGCATGTTTATTCTTAGAAGAGAGAAACCTCCAACTTAGCAATATTAAGAGCCGACAAAGGTGGAGCCACTATAGTAATAAATAGTGATGATTACAATAAGAAAATGATTGAACACCTCACCGTAAGTGGAAGCTACAAGAAGCTCTCAAGTAATCCAATTTCCAAAATTACAAGAGAAGTTAAGAAGGCAATCAAACAGTCTAGCCTAGATGAAAGAACCAAGAAACAATTACTACCCAGCGATGAGATAACCCCTAGGATCTACGGTCTACCTAAAATCCATAAAGAAGGAATACCTCTTAAACCCATCGTAAATACAATCATCTCTCCCACCTATGAGTTAGCCAAACATGTAGCTAAAACCCGTGCCCCTTTAGTTGGCCACACAGAATCCTTCATCAAAGACTCAAGTGACTTTTTTAAGATCATCAAGAATGAGAAAGTGAAACCTGAAGACATCCTCATCAACTTTGATGTTGTCTCCTTTTTCACCAAAATCCCTCTTGACAAAGCCGTCCAAATTATCAAAGAAGTGACTGACCCCCAAACAACAAAGCTAGCTAAAGTATGTCTCCATTCCACTGTCTTTAGCTACCAAGGAGAATTTTATGAGCAAACAAGCGGAGTAGCAATGGATCCCCACTTTCTCCCATTGTCGCAAATCTTTTTATGGAGAACTTTGAGAATAAAGCTCTGGATATTCACCCCCTGATACCATTAAGATGGAAAATATTCGTAGATGATACTAACGCATTATGGCCCCATGGAAAAGATGAACTAGAAAAATTCTTCCAACATCAAGTTCACAATGGAATTAGAGGATAATAGTAGCATTCCATTCCTAGATGTGTTAATCAATAGAAAAGAGGATGGGAACCTAGGACATGCAGTCTACAGGAAGCAAACCCACACATAAAACCACCTTCATGCAAGCTCTCATCACCACCCGAATCAGAAAAGAGGATTTATTAACACCCTATCCATGAGGGTTATCGAGATCTTTGATGAAGAACACCTAGAACAGTAAAAAGATCACCTATCTGAAGTCTTCAAAAGCATAGGTTACAAAAACAAGGACATCAATATTGCAATAAGAAAATCCCTAGAAAGAACAGGTAGTGTACCCTGAAACCCCAACAACCATTCCTCTAGTAAAAAAGCTTACCTCCCTTACATTCAAGGGGTCACTAATAAAATTGCCAAAATACTAAAAAAGAAGGAGATCACAACCACCTTCAAACCATCAGAAACCATCAAATAGAAAATGATATATGTCAAAGACAACATTGACCAACGTCAATACAAAGGAGTCTACAAGGTAGAATGCTCATGTGGTAGATGTTATATTAGAGAAACATGTCGTTCCTTTCAAACTAGGATTAAAGAACATGGCCTTGACATCAAGAATGAGTGAACCCACACCTCAACATTGGCAGAACACTCCCTCACTACCAAACACCATGTGTGTTTAGAGAACACCAATATCCTAGAAAAAGAAGACCATTTTCTCGAACGTCGAATTAGAGAAGCTAAAGAGATTATTAGGCACCCCAACAACCTGAATAGGGATGGAGGGCTAGAGATTAGTGAGAACTGGATTCCTCTAATAAGAAGAAGGTAAAGCTTAACAGGTTTACCCCTACCTTTTCCTCCTTGGTTTTTCTCTCCTCTCCTTTTCTGATCTTTGTTATTAAACTCTCTGGTTTGTTTGCGTGTTGTTCATCTTTGTGTGTTCTTGTAACTCTTTTGTTTTTCTTTTTTCTCCCTCCTTATTCTTGTTCCTCTCCCTTAAAATATTGATTATTATTATCATTCTAGGTTCCCCTCTACACCTTAATATTTTTACTATTATGTATTATCTATTAGAACTAACTAAATTGTTATCCTAAATTAAAAATATTACCATTATAGATCTCCCTTATAACCCTAATACTACTAATCATTGTTATTTATTATCCTCTGGACTTTATTATTAATACCATTATTATCATTAAGTCTATACTACTATTATCATCAACTTTTTATTTTTACTATTAACGATAACTATTTTACAGCTACGACTTTATTGTTATTAACCTCACTTATAGGTCATTAATATCACTATTAATACTTATAGGTTATTGATGATAAGTTATTATTATTACTATTAGGTTATGATTACCATTAATACCATTATTAATATTTCTATTATTATTATTACTATTAGGTTATTATTACGATTAATACTACTATATTATTAATATTAACACTACTATTGTCAGTAATACTACTATTATCACCATTACTAATAATACTACTACTATTATAAACTAAGTCTTTACAACTAACTATTAGGTTATCATTATTACGCAAGTATTAATTAATTATTATTCAGTCCTTTCTCCTTTTATTTAAGTTTTTGTATCTTTAGCCGACCTCCTAGGTTTTTCTCGTTAATTTTAGTATTTATAGCTACGCCTCTTCTCATCTCAAAACACAAAATTTGTGTCCGGAATATGGATCCTGTTATGGATCCAAAATGTCGATAGACAACATATGAGAAGTTCTTAGTGCTTTTTGGTAAGTGAGTTGAGAGAAGGAAGAAGTCCGAGGTATGACTGAGGAGTGAATCTCTCACTGCAATAGAATGACTAGGTAGGTTTAGGTAATGTTATTGTTGCATATTTTGTAGCGCAGTACACAGTTGTAAGAGAATTATCAATGATTAATAAAAGAAGCCAACCATTGTGGACATAGCCCATGTTGGGTGAACCACGTTAAACATGTGTGTTGTGATGTGTTTTCATGTTATGATGTTTAATGTTATTGCACAATGATGACAATGCTTAAGTGTGATAATGAATGTGTTAGTCATATATAATGTTATGATGTCCCTCACTAAGGTATCTAGTAATTGAATGAATTTTAAGTGAGAATGTTGTGCATAGAATATGTTGAATGTTAAGTAACTATTAAGCAATAAGAACTGCACACATGGGTAAATGGTAGTAAGAACATGAAGAATGCCTCACTTCCCCTCATCATTGTAGAACCTTGGTTCTTGCAGCCCCTATAGATGCCTCAGATGAGACTTCACTTGCTCTGCAGGTGATGGCGAAAGGTCCAGTGTCTAAGGTTTTTGTTGGTATATAGATGATTAACCCCGAGTTTGCCCACTATGTGCCAAAAAATGGTTGGTTTGCCAAAATCAAGAATTGTAATTGAGGAGAATGTTTTGGAGGCCTAATAAGGAAGAAAACGAAGAATTTCAAGAGAGGAAGCAACAAGAATTTTCCAAAGAACAGATTAAAAACCCTCGACTCAATGACAAATAATGGTTACAAAGGTATGCTTTCACAGATCTACATGAAATTTTCTTTGGTGAATTTCCGATAATTTTTACTATATGGTTAGAAAGGATAGTGGAGAATGTTGGGAGATATAACGCTGAAGCTCCGAGAAACTAGACTCCTGAACTGATCAAAAAAATCAATATAGTAAGTAATAAGGTTTCTCGCGTAGTCGATTTTTGGTTGAATAATATATTGGGGGGTTATATTACAAAGTTTGCAGTAGATTGTACCCAATCTTATAGTGTCGCAAAGAGGGACTTTTTCAAGGGTCCATGTGGAAGCTATTTGAGTGCACTATCTACTTGGATAAATATGTTACCATGCAATAAGAATGTCATGAAAATGGAGTTTGACAACTATGCGCCTTCACGCACATAAGGGGATTGGGGGATGACCAGAGGATGGTATGAGAGTGGGAAGGATGAGTAAGGATCATATGGATTCAAGATGCTGAGAGAAGAGGGTACTAAATCAAATGGAGAGATTGGAGTATTGCGCTGTGGGAAAAGGTTTAGATATAGTAGGAAAGAGATTGTGGCTGGGAAATAAGAGCAACACATAGAATTCAAGGAAAGTGACCCCTACACAGTACTTCAAATCACACTGTTCGGAGAAAGGAAAAGGAAAGAAAGAGATCCTTAATATTGTTCAACAAAATAAGGAAGTCCATCTCATATCATAATTTGTGTCAAACCCATGACCCCATGTGTCTCACTGAGAATTGAAGCATGAACCGAGACTTGTTCAAGAACAATTGTAGTGAGTGGAGGAAGTTAGAGCAATAGTCAGAATAGTGTAAGTAGTGCAATGAACCAGAATCAGTCAACATAACCAAGGGTAAGTACAACATTAATTACAATGGTGGGGATAGATCATACTCTAGGAATTCTTGAGTTCTCAGGAGTGGGGTTGGAGGACACTAAGAAACACTTGTTTGTATGTGACATGATATGAACTGCGAAGAATGTCCAGGATCATTCGATGAATATTATGCAATTGGCCATGACATTAAGAGGTCCTTCAATGCTATGGTATATGAAGTATTAGAAAACTACACTGGCCAGACAGTCTAGAACTTTGGCAGAGATTGGACAAGCATTGTTAAAGGAATTTAGGAAGTTGAAATATGAATCTTAGTATATCATAGAAATAAAGGAAATTAAGCAAGTGCTGAATGAGACAATGTGGGATTACGACTAGAGATTTAAGGATGTAATGGGTAGATTAACCTTTCATATTCCTGACGAGCATCATTGAGAATGGTTTATTGTAGGTCTATTGCCACACATTCATTGTTCGTTAACATAGCAAAGGGTCACGTCATAACAAGAACCATAGGAAATCATGATGAAATTGGAAGCATATCCTATAGGATATGGAACAAGTATAGTCACAGTTGGTTGTGCTGAGAATTCAATTATCAGAGATAACGAAGGAAAAGGAAAAGAATGAACGTGTTTGGTGTATAACATGTAAGACAAAATCACATTGAAAATAAGAATGTTCAACATTCACGCAGTATATGGCCACAAGAGAACCAAACCTATTGGCAAGAGGAGTAGGGTATTGTGAGATATGTAAGACATGGGGACATCATCTGACTGCTTCTCCCTTAATGCAGAAGTACCAGAGTACACCCAGGCATTTATTTTGTAATTTTTGCAAATCAATAGGACACAATGAGAAAGATTGTCGTGCATTTGATTTAATGAAAGAGAACACTTCAGATGCGTACATAATCCAAGAATAAAATATCACAATAGAAGGAGTATTTCCATTGTACAACACTCCCAGAGGCTTTAATCAGGGTGGACATGGAGGATTCGACAGAGGTTGAGGACGTGGAGGATTTGGTTGAGGAGGAAGAGGACTGATAATTTGTTATAAATGCAATCAACCGGGACATTTAGCAAGAGATTGCTCGAATCCTTGGATGACGTGCACATTTTGTAGAGCATTGGATCATGTGACAAAATATTGTCCTCAACTGATAGCGAAATGGTAGGAAAAAGGGAATCAAAACCAACATCAGAATCAGAACCAGAACCTGTAGATGATAGCCACTAAAGAACATGGAAATCATAACAGAGTTGGAACGAGAACCAGATCAGACGAGACAGAGAAGGGAAATGGATTTGAACAATGGATAAGGAAAGAAGTTGAGCCCATGCCAACATTCAACCTGTAGAAATAAAAAGAAACCTATCAGCAAGCAAGGAAGAAGATACTAGGACTGGACTGGATAGCATCAACGCCAAAGACACCACCAATATATAATGATATGTCGTCAATTTATGATCACACTAATCTAGAAAGGACAGTCTTTTTTTTTTGTTTGTTAGTTTGTCCGTGACATGTGGGACTAACCTGTGGCTAAGAAACCATGACTCAGGGGCATCTAAGCTGTCAAAATCACCTGGGGATCGCACTTGGCCTGAGCCACACCAACCCTTAACATGGTTGGATTTTTTGTCCCTGCAGGTTTCGAACCGGTGAATTTAACATCACGGAGTGCCTTAAAATCACACTCCCTCACCGACTGTCCTACACCTAGGGGACAATCCAGAAAGGAAAATCGAAAAGGTAAATGCTTTGAGATAATTTCTAAATATTTGTTTAGAGTTGATGCTAGATGAAACAACATTGAATGCATTGCGTGGAATGATTGATCAGTGTACACAAGATAGAGAAGCACCTACGACGCATAAAGCAATGAACCAAGTTTTGTGCAAGACGAGGACCAACCGAGAGTTCATATTAAGTATGCAGATAAAATAATATGACATGGACAATGTCATCTTAGATTTAGGATCAAATGTCAATGTTCTTCCAAGACAGTCGTGGGAGATGATGGGGAAACCAAAGCTAGTTTGGTCAACTATTCAGTTGAGGTTGGATAACCAACATGAGATAATATCGATCAAGAGATTGACAGGAGTACTGGTTAATATAGATGGAGTGCGCAGTGTAGCTAACTTTGAGGTTATTGAGATCATGAATAACAGTCATCCGTGTCCAGCTTTTCTTGGATTATATTGGGCCTTCGACAATCAAGAGATATGAAGAAAAGAGAGATGATTTTTAAGGAGGAGGCTTAAAGGTCACTGCACCATTAGACCCTATAGAGGAAAGAAGATATGTGGAGCCCACAAGAGAGGAAATTGATAACTTATATAATATGGCAATGTGCATGGATGACTATATCAATCCCACTGCATATGGTGCTCTTAGTTGGAGAAGCATAACCTCTTGCGCATCAGACTCAGAGGAAGGACTTGAACATTGGCAACATTGATTGCATGAAGTGTCGAACATAAGGTGTGATCGCATTACTCGCTCTTTAAGCTAGATTGGGACATAGGTATGTGATATGCCAAATTTTGAGGGATTAAATGAGGTAAGTTCTTTTGTCAATGAATTTGACCTACAAATACTTGAACAAAAATTATTTTTCGCATTAGATGTTGCACTGAGAGAAACTCCAACAAGATGGTGGGAACCCCATAAGGAAGGGATAACGGATTGGCAACATTGTAAAAGTCTGATGCAAATAAGGTTTGGAACAAAATACCCCATACACAAGTATATGGGGATAAACGATCTGAAGGATCATGTTGCGTGGTGCTTTACAACTTGGTGGCATGTATCGAAACATGAATGGACGCACAAGTTCATACATACATTGGATAAAGTTCCCAGGAACTGGTATTTAGAGCTAGAAATGCGTAGAGAGACAACATATTAGGAAGAGCTCACCCTAAAATTTAAGGTAACATTTAATTTTCAAGTTGAGTCACCTTTAGTAGATGTATCTTTACAAGTCATTAGAGGTAAAACATTTATGGAAGAAGGTCAACTAGAAATAACACCTACATGTAGTGCGCACAAAGAGTCTACGATAGTCCATGAACTATTAGAATTTTATAATGTTACTGAGGAAGACTGAGATGAAGAAGACCTAATAAATGTACAGGTACTAGAGACTGAAGGGGCGTGCGACGTAGTAGGTATGACACTTGAAACATATGCATATACAAAGCCCTTAAGATTTTTCCAAGTGAACATTGGCACGAAGGAGAAACTGAAGTTTGCAAACATTGGTGATTACTAGAATTATGAGATTGTGGAAAATATTGCAGACCTCTTGTGCGGGTATCGAGATATCTTTCCAAAAACCTTTTCAGAGATGAAGGGAATAGTTGGAGAATTAGGCAAGATGAAGATTCCATTAAAACCAGATGTTAAGATAGTAAGATAGAGACCTTATATATTGAATCTAAATTACAAGGAAAAAGTGAAAGCATAGCTTGACATAATGATAGAAGCTGGTATAATTGAACCCATTGTAGAGTCCGAATGGATAATTCCAATGGTGGTTCAAAATAAGAAAACAAGGGTATTAGGATTTGTGTAGATCTAAGGAAGCTGAATGATGCATGTTTGCATGACCTGTTTCCAACCCCCTTTACTGATGAAGTATTAGAAAATGTAGGAGGGAAGGAGGCCTACTCATTCACCGATGGATTTTCAGGATACCATTAGATAAAGATTGCACCAAAAGGTAGACATACGATGACATTTGCGATAGAATGGTGAAGATACTAGTACACAGTGATGTATTTTGGCTAAAGAATGCACTTGTTGTGTTTTCTAGATTAGTTGTCACAACCTTTAAGGATTTTATTCATAAGTTTCTTGAAGTGTAATTAAATGATTGGATTGTCTTTAGCCTATTGAAAGATCATATAGAAAATCTAAGGTTGATTCTTGATAGATGTAGACAATATTAGATTTCATTAAATTTGAAGATATGTATTTTCTGTGCACCATTTGGGATATTGTTAAGTCATGTCGTATGAAAGCAAGGCTTGTTAGTTGATCATGCCAAGATAGCAGTAATTGTTAATTTTCCACCACCTGAATTAGTGAGACAATTGAGAACAACGTTGGGTCATATCGGATATTACATGAAATTTATTAAACGTTATGCACATATTACAACTCCAATGGATAAGTTATTGAAGAAAGAAGCTAAGTTTCAGTGGAACGAAGATTGTCAGAAGGGTCTGGACATATTGAAACAAAAGTTAGTAATTGTGCCCATTCTAGTGTTCCCAAATTGGCGGAAAGAGTTTCACATTCAAGTGGATGCCCCATTGATAGCGCTCAGTGTAGTGTTATCCCAACCAGGAGAGGGAGAGTTAGATCATCCAATTGCTTTTTCTAACAGGAAGTTTTCGACTGTTTAGAAGAATTACACAATGACAGAAAGGGAAGTCTTGGAAATGGTTTCTTCCTTGCAAAAGTTTAGACACTATTTTTTGGGGTCCCATTTCAATATGTATATGAACCACTCTACACTCAGATATCTAGTGAACAAGCTAGTGTTCAGGGGGAGAATCTGTCGATGGTTATTGTTTTTTTTTTTGTAAGTAAGATTTGTATAAAAAGCCTTCAAAAAGCAAAAATTACAGTATCCCCATGTGTTCAGGACTGTAGGAACTGAACTGCCCCGGAGAGAAACCAGTTCAACCAACTAGTTAAAATAAAGCCCATTGTCTTAAGGTACCAATATTAAAAATTACAAAGACTTATACATAAAAATTCCAGTCCCCTGTGGGAGACCGAATCGACCTGTCAACTAACCCTGATGTAAAAACCACATACAAAATATGACCATAGACCCTATAAGGAAAAAGGAAATTTAGACACTTTGCTAAGCAAGCATAAAGACACCTGTGTAGGTCATGTGGTGGGATTGTAGCGTGGCCACATGTCCAGGGAGGTGGCGTTGGTCGTTGGGTCCGCGGTCGGTGTTGCTTCCTCCTCGACCAATGTCCCTCCCTCCTCCATGGGCTCATGCATGGCAGTGCCTGTGTCGATGTCACCTCCAACCCATGTGTCGTCTTCACCTCCAACACCTGTGCCATCTTCGTCTCCACCCCCTGTGGCGTCATCGTCTCATGTTGTTGAGTGGCATGACCCCTGCAGAGTTGAGAGCAATTGCAGGAGCATGGAATTCTTCCCATCCAAGATTTCCATCCAGAACTGTAGGTTGTCTAGGCCTTGTCGTAATTCAAAGACCAGTCCTTGTAGAATTGCAAGGTTGTCTTGCAATTGTGAGACTGGTACTGAGTCTGCGAAGGAGTGAGGCCCTGGTTGAGGCCCAAGGATTTCTGGTTGCAGTCCAAGGTAAGGCTGGCTGGTTGAGATCTTTGGATGGACTGGTATGCTCATCGACGAGTTGGGTGGGACTGCGGGAAGTGGCAGCGAGGTGGACGCCAAATCAGATAAGGGTCCTGGGTTGAAACTCAGGGAATTTCTTGAGATGGGGAACCACTCCAGTCGGCTTGCGAAGGACGATGAGAGGGGTGGGAGGTTGTTAAGGCTTTGACCAGAATGCAATTGATAAGAGGGCGGGGAAGGTGAAGAAGGTGACGAGCTGGGAGATGGTGCAGGCGGGGGTTGGAGAACCATGCGTGGCTGGTTGGGCTACCAGGCCAAGCTGCGATTGGATTTCCCCCTTTGTCTCAGCATGCCTAGGACACTCAGGGGATTTGCAAGTGCCGAAAGGAAGCACAGGTAGCGAAGAAGAAGCTGGGAGGAGTGCAAGCTGCAGGAGGTCTCGGCCTTAGAAGAGAAAAACTATGAATGCACCTGGTGGAAATCATGGTGTCGAGAATGCTGAAAGAGGAAAGTGCGCACAAGTTGAGTAAAGTCCGGTTCATGGCTCTGAGCCATCGACATGACATAAATCTTAGGCCAGGTGCACTGAGAGTATTGGCACCTTGGCTAGTGCAAGTTTGACTTAAATGCATGAGGGTGGTGGGAGGGTGTGACACACTCCTGTCACATGGCCATCGCCATGTTGGCCGCCTTGCATCCTCTCCTGGTGACATTTGTCTTGCACTGGCACCCCATCCAGGGACTGTCGATGGTTATTGTTGTTCTAGGAGTATGATTTTGAAATTATTGTGATATAGGGAAACTGAATGCAGAACCAGACCATTTGTTGTGGATACTGATAGGAGAAGACACAAGGAACCTAGATGATATTTTACTAGATGTGCATTTATTCTTAGTCCAAATGGTAGACAACCATTTTTCATAAATTTTTCAATATCTGAGGATAGGAATGGCCCCATCTGATATGACAGTAGCAAAAAATAAGAAGCTAGTGGTTAACGTAGTAGATTATCAATTAATCACAGGAGATTTATACAAGTTGGGAATAGATGGGAAACTATGACAATGTGTGATAGAACATGAAAGACCAATGATCCTAATAGAGGCACATGATGGAATTGCAAGAGGACACTATGCAGGAAAGGCGAAAACACATAAGATATTGTGTGTAGAGCTATGGTGGACCACCCTCCATAAAGACGTGAAGGAATATTGCGACTTTTTCTAGAGAATAACAAGACCTCCGTGAAGGGATGAGATGTCTTTGAATCCACAAGTTACCTTACAGGCATTTGACAAATGGGCAATGGATTTTTTCATAATGATTAATTCACCAATAAGGAGAACAAGATTCAGGTACCTAATTACCGCGAAAGACTACTTGAAAAGATGGGAACAGACAAAACCAACTACATATTGCAGCATGGAGATACTTGCGTGATTCTTGTTTGAGAACATAGTTACAAGGTTTGGGTGTCTTAAAGTACCGATGAGCGACCAGGGGACTCACTTTTTGAACAAGACAATTGTAGCATTAACAAAAGAGTTACAGATTCAACATCGGAAGAGAACTCCATATCACTCGCAAGCTAATGGAACTGTGGAGGCCTTCAATAAGATACTGGAGAATGCATTGACCAAGTTCTGCAACATAGGACGAGATGACTAGGATTTAAGGATCCCTGCAATGTTATGGACTTATAGAACTACATGCAAGAAGTTGACAGGACAAACACCCTTTAGATTAGCATATGGTCAAGAATCAATAATTCCCATGGAGTTTCTTGTACCAAGTTTGTGCATTGCTGCAATGATAGACCTTATGGATACCTGTGTAGTAGAAGAAAGAATATCACAATTACTAGTATTAGAGGAAGATCGATTTATTGCAGGGTTCCATCAACAAGTACAAAAGGCATGTGAAAAGGCATGGCATGATAGACACATCAAGAAAAATAAGTTCCATACATGAGATATAGTACTACTATATGATAGTAAATTCTTACAACACCCAAGAAAGTTCTGGATGCACTGGCTAGGGCCATACATGATCATATATGTGACTGACGCAGGTGTTGTTCAGTTAGAACAATTGGATGGACAAGTCATGGAAGGACTAGTGAATGGGAGTCATTTGAAACTGTATAGGGATGACTGTCCTTCCACACACTAGAGGAGATGTGCAGACTACTTTGCATCATAGTGTATTATAGCAAGAAAAGACAGAAAAAGAAAGAAAAATAAAGTAAAATAGGAAAAAGTATGAAAAGGGTTCAGGAAAGGAGTCGAAGTTTGAGAAGTCTAAGAATTCAAGATTAGAGGAAAAGCAAGAAAACGTTGCACCAAAGGAATAAAAAGGAAGAAGAATGCACAGACGAAGGAATAAAAATTGCGCAGAAGGAAGAGATCGCGTAGAGAGACAAGATTATGCATATGACAACTAAGATCATTTAAGAAAATCCATGATGGGATGTGCAGTAAAGAGATACTACGACGAAAAATTAGTGGCACCGCATAACATTAAATGCAGAAGATCATGACAAGTTGCAGAATCGAACGGAGAATTCACCGAAAATACGGAGTAATGGAGCATTAAAGAAGGTAATGAATGCCAAACACTAGTGGATTAGACAGAAATTTTGGGCATGAAGGGAAGCTATAGATAGAAAATGTAGTATAAAAAAATGCAAAGGGCCAACAAGGGAAGTTTATTGTAAGTTAGAGTTTGCATACAAGTCCAAGTTTCAGAGCCAAAGATACAAAGCCAAAGTTATAGAGATGAATTTCAGAACAAATTTATAGAGCACCAGTAGCAGAAGAAGATGGAACCACCAAAAGTAGTTGGAACATCAATGTCAGTACCAAAGAAACCACCTGGTCAACTCTCAACACTGTCGGTAGTAGAAGAGAACTAGGAGGCATCATCCTCAGCAAAAAGATTTCGTAGGGATTATATCCCACCAAGAAATCCATCCACGAAGCACTTCAACTTACAAAAGGATGTAAAGTACCCACTAGTGGAGCCACCAATTCCAAAGGGAGTCATTGTGGAAGGGGATATGTTAGGGATGATACCAGTGATGAAATATGTAGACCATGATATCATCGATGAAAATACGTTTCCATAGCTAGTACCCAGTAAGTTCTTGATAAATTCCATTAGTTTAGAGACCCATATGATAGTCATTGAGCTGCAAGCATGGGATAGGGGCTTGCAGAAGGAAGGACTTCTAAACTTGTTTGATATACCACATTTTGGATGGATCCAGGAGATCAATGCGTGCACAATAATGTTGCTAATTTGTGTGCACGAGGGATACATGTGGCTTGACAAGCATGTGTCCATTGATACTGATTTAATAGTGCACATTATAGGTCTTCTGTCATAGGGGGAGGACCCCACATCATTGTTTTTTGACAAGAAGAACAAAAGGACTTTCTCTAAGAGCTTGAAAGAGAAATTCTATACATTTTGTGGACAACATGGATTGGATGTTGTAAGCATTTGCGACTCGACAATAAGGTTTGTGATGCAATACTTAGACTATAAGCTATTAAGGAAGTACCAAAAATATCAAGTACCAATAGCGATCATAGGCATAATAGAACGATGTGTCGAGGGTGTCCAGATGAACTAGGAAATGTTTTTGTTAAACCATTTTTTTATCGATTGTGAGGAAGCACAAGATAAGGGGATCGAGTTCCACTACTCTTGGTTACTAATTATAATCGTGTTGTTATCTTGGAGAGAACCATATGACAATTAGTTTTTGGGAGTCAAGGAGAAGCCTTGCTTAGTCGCACGATATCAAAACCTTTGGTACATGACACATAAGGTGCACCAGATGGATAGTAATGTCACATTCTATATTTACATGGAAGCTATCATGGATAACATAGAGAGGACCCCATGCATACCACCACAGGAGGTTGAGGCATACAAGGCAATGGATCGCTTCAAGGCAGGGTATCACCACATGAATGTGCAAGCAAAGAAGGACCTAGATCAACAGTGACTGCCAACCCAATACTGATTGACGAAAGACGAGATGGGCCACATTATGGTCAATTGGTATGATGAGTGGAAGATTCCATCAATAGAGACATGACCATTAGGGCCATCAAAGAATAAACAATTGAAAATACACGAGGTCGATGAGGATGAAGAAGAAGGAGATGACCAGGATAGAGGAAAAGGCCTAGAGGAAATAAATTAATAGACAACACCACACAATGGTAGGAAGAGAAAGGGGCCATAGACAAGGAGACATGGACAACAACGATTGAAGTGCAAAGTCGTTAAGAAAGTGGCTATCCAAGCCTTGACAGAGGATGATTTGGAGAAGATATGCGGCCAAGTAAAATAAGTCATTGACAATGTGTTTCATCATGCAACACAACAACAAGAAGAGATGAACAAACGTATGCAAGAACAGATGGAAGAATTGCAAAAACTATTAGAATAATCAAACATCATGTCAGGGAAACAAACATAGGATTAACCAACAACAAGAATTACCAATATTGGAGAAGCAGGTCCAACAATATCCCAATCCTTAGCAGTCATAGGAGAACGAAGATTAATTAACCTAGCGATAGGGGCAGTCGAGTTCCCCACAACAAAAATGAAAGAACAAGCTAAGGAATTAGGTCACATTGACTTAGTGCTATCAAAACTACCAATGAAAGTATTACATGAATTACAAATGAGCGCAACACAAGAGTATTACTTGAAGAGAGGGCGACGAGGGAGAAAACTGTGACCACAACGATGGAAAGTATAAATATTCTAGTAGTAGAGTGTGCCCATCTATATACAAAGACTATGGGAATTTGGGAATAACTCAGTGAGGATAAGGAGAAACATGAGATTAGTCAGAAGATCCAAGTTGTGCAAGAAAAGGAACAAAAGTTCAAAGATGTGATGGGCATATTATCGCCAACTGAGGTGATAAATGAAATGAATGAGAACAAAAAATTGTATTCAGAAATGGATCAGCAAGTTTTCACACAACAGGTAGAAGTACTATAGGAGGAAGCATACAGAGTGACAACGACCTTAACAACAACTCAAGCAATTATCAAACAGGAAGTTGATGAAGGTGTCGATAAGATGCAGGCTCACGTCACTACAGAAACAATTGACCACATTTTGTAGGAAGAACTAGAGGTTAAGGAAAAAGTTGTGATAGCTAGAGATACATTTGAAAAATGCATGGTGCATTGGAAGAAGGCCCAAGTGGCTCAGAAAGAGACACACGTGAGTGTTGGGGGCCTGTTGGATAGGAATTTTGGTTAATTTTTGGGATATGCACCAGAAGAAGTAAATGAACAAAAGGAAGTTAGAAGATGGACTAGAACACACGAAGGAAGCAGAATTCAAGGAGTCAAAGTGCATGACAGAAGGATACGTGACAGAACAACGCACAAAAGGCATAAAAAATTTATAGAACATTAGGTTTTTGGGACATTTTTTTCCACTTTGTAACATGATTAGCCCTATTTTGATGTATAAATATGTAAAGAGTTTTTGGGTAAAGGGGTTCGACATATGATAAGTTTTTAGTGCTTTTTGGTAAGTGAGTCGGGCGAAGGAAGAATTATGAGGTATGACTAAGGAGTGAATCTCGCACTGTAGCAGAACAACTAGGCAGGTTTGGGTAATGTTACTATTGCATATTTTGTAGCGTAGTGTACATATGTAAGAGAATTATTAATGATTAATAAAAAAATCCAACCATTGTGGATGTAGCCCATGTTGGGTGAACCACGTTAAACTCGTGTGTTGTGATGTGTTTGCATGTTATGATGTTTAATGTTATTGCGCAATGATGACAATGCTTAAGTGTGATGATGAATGTGTTAGTCATATACAATTTTATGATGTCGCACACTGAGGTATCTAGTAATTGAATGAATGTTAAGTGAGAGAATGTTTCACATACAATATGTTGAATGTTAAGTAACTATTAAGCAATAAAAACTACGCACATTGGTAAATGGTAATAGGAAAATAAAGAATGCCTCACTTCCCCTCATCACTATAGAACCCTTCTTCCTACAACCCCTCTAAATTCCTTGTGTGAGACTTCACTTGCTCTGAAGGTGATGCCAAAAGGGCCGGTGTATAAGTGTTTTATTGGTATATAGATGATTAACCCCGGGTCTCCCCATTGCACACCAACAAGGAGAAGACACATGTAAAAAATATTGGATAAAGACAAACCATGATGACAACCACATGTCCGTATTTGATTGGTCATGGAAAGACGATGAAAATTTGAGAAGAAACTCCCACTTAAAAATGCCTTTGGTGTAAAAACAATCGTTTAAAAACAAAAAATATATTATGCAATCAATTTTGCAATGTTAAATTAAATTAATATTAATTAATTTTTTCATTAAAATAAAAATAAAACACAATGGACAATTTTTACCATGTTTAATAATAACAATAATAATCTATTTCTAAGGCCACGACTAAGCCAGATATCAAATTGGTATATGAGACCCCTTGTTTGTGAGACAAGTAAAAGTATAAGAAAATATACATACCGTACCCATGTGAATTTGAACATGTAAACTCAAAGAATAAAACACATTTTTTAAATGTTAAAATCAATACATAAGTAAGTAGATTTTTAGATTTTTTAAAATATAATTTGAAATAAAAAAGAAAATATACTTATCATATAATTTAATCTATAAAATATTCAACTAAAATTAAATATTTTAATTGATATAGTTAAAATATATAATATATATAAACAATTTCATTTTATAATAATAATAATAATAATAATAATATTTTTCTCTGGATGGGGTGTCATTGGGATCGACGAGCACATGGACAGATGAGCGGACACCTGGCCACAACCCATGCCACACCGCACCACCACATCCCGCACTCACTCCAGGAAATTAATCCATGCGTTTATCATTTTAATCGATGTATCCACACATTCATTTTCACACAGAGAAGTTGATGGTAATGGAGCTCCATCTCCTAGGGGTGGTAAATGTGATGGGATGGCTACCTAACCAGTCCCATCATTTTCCCCCTATCAATGGTTTTTGGCCTATGATGGTGAATCTCATGGCTCATTTGCGTTATCTGCCTCCCACTCCTCGCAGTCACCCACAAGTCTGTATATTTCTTTGGGTCTGGTTCGAGCTCTCTCCTCTTCTCCACCTCCGCTATGAGCTCTTACCCCAGCTCCTCCTTTGGTTCAATTCCTCCCCTCCTCTCCTAGTCATAGTCCTGATACCTCGCCAATGATATAAGTCAAAACATGGAATGGCTTGGTACATAGTGAGAGGCCGAGGTTCGAGGGGTCATGGCAAGAAATCTCCTTAGAGCTTGCCTCAGGCTCATGTCCATGCCTCCACTTCGAAACTTCCCCCTTACCCTATTCATGCTTCCTCTCCGGAATACCCTCTTGATCGTGCCACCACTCCATACCTACCACCTTTTTCCTCTCTGTTTTCTTGCAGAGTCGAGTGGTTTGATAGCTTTGGCAATTCCCTCGGCTTTCCTCCTAAGCTCAGCTCAGAGCCGCCACCCATCCACCAACCTCCACCCCGTCCCCCTTCTCCCTCCACTACCCTAGCCCAACCGCCCCTCTCTCTTCTTCCTCCTCCCCCTCTTCGTCCTTTGATTCTCCACCACCCCCTCCGCCCCCATTTTCTTGTTCTCGGTGCGATGGGATGGAGAATCTGAAGAATTCTCTAGATCTCATCCAGAGCTCAATCATGGATGTCAAGTGCATCATCAAGGAGTTGTTGAACATGGATGATAGGCGGGTTCGTCGTGAGGAGCTTATGGAGTCTCTTCTTCGGGATCTCCGACATACCATCCCGAACACATGGATTCTGGGTAAAGACGCGACACATGACTAAAGGAAAGAACGAAGGCCTGACCTCAGCTCAGGATGATCCCAACTTTCTCAGGTTTCTTGAGTTTTTTATGTTTCTAGAAATTTTAACTTACTGGGTTCCAACCCCGCGTGGTATCCTAGCTCTAGGCTTAGCACATTTTTTGTTTTTACAGTTTTTGAAAAATGCATGGACAACAACCCTGCGTGGCATCCTAGCTCTAAGCTTAGCACGTTTTTTTTTTACAGTTTTTGAAAATTGCATGGACAGCTGGAAACTCCATAGCCATGTGGCAGCATTGGTTTCCCACCAGAGCGATGCTACCACTATCTCTCAGGATATTCCGACATCTGTAACTTTTTCTCTTTAACAAGATTCAATATATTCTCCTAACTTACAAATATATATATATATATATATATATATATATAAACAATTTATATTTTACTATAATTAAATATTTTAATTGATATAGTTAAAATATATAATATATATAAACAATTTCATTTTATAATAATAATAATAATAATATTTTTTTAATTTATTAATAATTTATATTTTAATATATATATATATATATATATATATATTAACAATTTATATTTTACTATAATTAAATATTTTAATTGATATAGTTAAAATATATAATATATATAAACAGTTTCATTTTATAATAATAATAATAATTTATTAATTTATTAATAATTTATATTTTAATTTGATTGTATGTTTTTATATTTAATTATAAAATATTATGGAAATGAACAATTTATTTTCATAAACTTTTGCAATTTATATTTTAATTTTAAATTTTAATATTTGTCCAATATATTTTTATAACATCATAATATATATATAATACTTTGTATGATAATTAAATTTATTTTAATGTATAATTAAAATTGTTTTAAATATTTTATAACAAAATTACTTTTACTAATTTTAATATACTTATTTATAATCTTAATTCTTTGTTTTATACTTATTTATCATCTTTAATTCTTTGTTTTGTTCATATATGGCTTTTAATATTAATGATATATTATAAATAATAGTAAATATTTGATCAATTATTTTTATTTTTATTTTTATTTTAGATATATATATATATATATATATATATATATATATATAATCGATTTTGTAATGTTTAATTAAATTAATATTAATCAATTTTTTCATAAAAACAAAAAATGTAATGTACTATTTTTGCTATGTTTAATAATAATAATAATATATTTCTAAGGTCACTATTAAATTAGATATCAAATTGATATATGAAATTTTTTGTTTATAAGATAAGGGAAAGTCTAAAAAAAAATATACATACTTTACCTTTATGGATTTGAACATATAAACTCAAAGAATGAAACACATGTTTTAAATGTTAAAATCAATATAAACTCAAAGAATAAAACACATATTTTAAATGTTAAAATCAATATAAACTCAAATAATGAAATATGAAAGTAAATTTTTTAATATTTAATTTGAAATTAAAAAAGATAATATACTTATCATATAATTTTATTTATAAAATATTCAACTACAATTAAATATTTTAATTGATGTAGTTTATATATATATCTCTGAAAATACTTCACCATAAGCCATGGTATGGTATGGTGGATATAATAATATATCTCTGAAAATACTTCACCATAAGCCATGGTATGGTATGGTGGATATATATATATATCCACCATACCATACCATGGCTTATGGTGAAGTATTTTCAGAGATATATTATTATATCCACCATACCATACCATGGCTTATGGTGAAGTATTTTCAGAGATATATTATTCTACCATGGTATACCATATAATTTTTCTCTTTCTAGCTCAAGATAATGTTGAAGTTCACGAAGTTTTATTTTCATGCGTGGTCAACCTTCAAGCTAAATCTTTTGTTTTGACTGTTATTTCATCATAACTCTAGTGTACTTCCCTTCACAAGATTTTCATACTTTTTTACTCCACCCACCCCTAACCCATGCAATAATGTAACTCAACTCCTTTATAATGATGAATTATCTTGTTGTCAAGTCCTTTTCCTTTTCCAAATAAATTTGATGGTAAGAACTTGTCTCATCTGCCATTGGACATTGGAGTGCTTGAAAACCAGTTTGATGATGGGACATCCTCGAGAATAATTATTTTTTATTGTGAAAACCTTTTGGGTGTAATTAGACAAGTCTTTTTTTTTGTAAGTAAGAGTTTTTGTATTACCTTTCATAGACTGAAAATACAAAAAAAGCTTCCATGCTAGAGTTTGTGTTGGTCTGAATCACCCAACGGGGAAACCAATTCGACCGGCACTAAAAATATATCTAAAAAATTGAAATGTACTATGCTAAAAAGACAAAAATAAACTATTTATACAGGCGTCTTGTGCTAAACCATAAGATGCCACCTAAAGCCTGATGGTCGTCTACTTGTAGCATAGTCCAAAAGCCCTACATGAGTAAGCTACTTAAATACTGAAACATTAAGAAGAAGGTTGTGACCTAAACCCAGTGCTTCATTTGCGTGCTTGGTATGTCTAATCTTTTGTTGTAGGAGGGGCCGCAACTACTGCTTGAACGCTCGTGGAAGGATAATTCTTTGTCTCATGAGCATTCTATGTCTCATTCATATCGTGTGTTGTTGAACCAGGTACCTAAATGGAACCCAAGAGGGTGGTGAGCAGGAGTTCCATCCTTTCCCCGCGTCTATCCATCTTTTCTAGTCTGAAGCAAAGGTCATCCATGTCCCTGTGAGAGTCAAAGAAAAGACCTTGCATATTTTCCCAGGCTGCCAGGAGGCGCGTCCATACATCATTGTTTGCATAGGCTTGCGGAAGAGGAGGTGAGGGAGGATGCTCCACTAAAGGGGTGGAGGGAAGGGGAGGGGTGAAGGATGGGTAGAGGGCTCAGGAGGAGGATGTGAGGGGGACACAAGCGTTGGATGAGTGTTGGGTATGTGTTATATTCTTTCCACAAGTAGTAGTGTTGCAAAGAATATAAACATGTCACATTTTTGCCTCATTTTTCGTGTTGCCTCGATTTTCATGTCCATTGTTGAGCGGATTTTTTAGCACATGGTTTTTGTCGATGGTTTTCTATTTCCAATTAAGGAATTAGGATTCCATTGGCTTCTATATGTATATTGTATTTTAAATAATGTATCACTATGAATGAATATAAAATATGTTGGTTTTCCCGGTTTGGGTTTCTAGGGAAAAAATATCTGTGTAATGTTTGTATTTTCCATTGTATATTTTTTGTTCTTTTACTGAAAATCTGTTTGCAGTAAATATTGTACAAGGTTAAAATCTACAATGAGGGTTGGGGGATAAGCCCAATGAGTTTCCATCTTGGTTGAACCATTCAAGACGACAAGCCCATGGTGAGGAGAGAGGGGGAAGAGCTTGCTGGACATGAGGGGAATCAACCAAGGATGAGGTGGTGGAGCTCGAAACCAAGGGATCTAGTGGAGGCGAACAAAGGGCCATGCGACTGTAAGTTTGGTACCACTGGGAGCCTCCTTTTGTATTCCCTTGCTGCTTGGGCATTTCCAGGAGAAGGAGGAGGTCGATGGTAGGCACGGAGGGCTAAACATAAGATCCAATCTAGAGGATGGATCCGAGAAAAATTAGAGCATTTGGGAAACTGGCTGAGGATACCGATGATGAAGTGAGCCCCCAAGAAATCCCCCATGGTATTAAATCACACAAAACTAGGAGAAGAAGGATAGGTCGGAAGTTTGTCACCATGGGGGAGCAGGTGGAGATAGCACGCCATAGAGGGGAAGTCATAAGAGCAAAGGAGTAAATGGGATGTGAGGTCTGAGAAGGTAGCGATCAAGGAGAAGGGTGGCACCGAGGAGGGAGTCACATGGTCGCCCCACTATTGGAGCATGTTGCTTGTCCTCGTCTAGAGTGTTGGACGCTCCACCTATTCATTGGGATGTGTTGGACGTCTAACACCCTATCCGGGGGCAGACAAGTCTTTTTTGAAAAAAACTTGTTGGAAGAAAATATTTGAAAATAATGAAAGTGAAATCAAAGTTTCAGCTTAGTTCCATTACTTCTTATGTCACAAAATTTCAAATTTGATACTCCATCAAAATACTAATCCTGATCTCAATATATTGACCATTGTGTTACAAGTTCCAAGTTTCCAGATATCAAGATAGAAGTACCACATGATCAAGATTCTACATTGTTTTTTCTTATTCAGGTCAGTTCAGATCACCATTATTGACCAGCTCAATGTTCCTTCTCCTCAAGATGTCATATAGTTGTTACATATCTCAGGGACCTTAGGTAGGTGAAGGTATGTTTGTTTTCTAATCTTTAATCAATAATTCCTTTATGCTCCTTATACTTTCTTTATTGCTTTCATATGCCCTTCTCTATTTTCCAAATTTTCCGAGGATATAAACAACCTTTAGTTTGGGGGGAAGACATTCATAAATTTTGATCCCATACTCTCATACCTCCTTTTTGATCCCATATCACCTACTTTCATGCAATGGTGATAGATATTTTCCCCACGTATCACTATTTTTGTTCGTGTAACCACTGAGCAGATCATGTAACCACAATGAAAATCCGATAACCATTCATTGGTTAACATACGTGTACTTCCTCAAATCAAAATCCGCCACATGGATTTTGTTCCTAGGTTCCCCAAGATGATTTTGTGTTGGCTAAACAGATTCCAAACTAAACAGGGAAGGCGCTAGCTTATGGAGAAACCAAAACTCAACACATAAATTTTAAAACTGTCAAATCTGGTTTGAGGACACTTTTTGCACATTGTTTGCATGCAGCTAAGGCCAATTAAAGAAAAATTGAGACATGGGTTTTGTGCCCAATATAACCATTCAATTAACCACACATGAAAAATTCTCAAAAAATGCACAAGGAAGGTTGTATGGGAATGTTTTTACCATTTTGTACAAGAAAGGAAAAATTCAAGTATTTTTGCACAAAAGTGCCCTGTCTTCATCAAAATGAAAATATGTAATTGTGACAAGATGAGAAACGATGAAATACACCATGCAGAACTTGAAGAAATCAATTTGGCCTTAAAATGAGCTCACGACATACATTTTTGTGCACATGCTTATAAAAAAAATACATGGCAAGGGGATAGATCATTTCATTCGGATTCCTGTTTAAATACTCCTTTATATAGCTTATCCTAATTGATTTTATCGTTGAGTTGTTGTGATATTTGGATTTAAGTTTTGATTTGTAGCTATTGTGGTCTCCCAAGCCATGGTGAGAGGATGGGTTATCTTTGAACCCCAAGCTTCCTCAACTGAAAATAAGTATCAAATCTTTGTAACTGACTAGAGCAAAATGTCTATGGAAGTGGATGAATCGAAAATGTTTTTGGATTTCTGTAGAATTCTAGTGATAGATATGCATTATTTATCTCAAGATGAAATCAATTTAGAATCCCAAAATTCAAATGAGTTCAAGTTTGATGATGTAATTGTGCTGAAGATAGATCCGTCCATATTTCAGAAGAGTGATGGAAGTCATAAGAAAATATATTCAAGATTACAATTATCTCAGAAGGAGGAGGAACCTGAAATTATTACTCAATGCAGAGCTGGCCTTCTTTCAATATCAAGGCATCATAATGTATTTAGTGAGAGATCAACTGATCTTTTCGATATATGGCTCCACATTCAAAATAATTAAAGAAAAAATTTTACCCAGAGACAAATATGGAACAACATATTTTTTCAAAAATTGAGATGACTGTCCTAGCATATAGAGGCTTTGGACCAATCCCATGGCGCCTTCATCATTTTACACATGGATGCATCACATAGTTGTTCACCATCATGGTGCAATATCCTTTAATTGTGTAGACATATTTTATTTTCCTTGAAACTACTGCACACACTGGCACGTAGGCATCACCAATTGCACAAAATATTACAACCAATGAGATGGAAAATTCTACTAACTACAGTTGCACTATGTTTTAATACGGAGCAATTTTTTTTTTTTGTATAACTTGAAAACCATAAACAAGGTTTTTCTAATTTTTTGTAAGCTAGGGAATTAAGGTGAAATAAATACACTTAACAAAAATCAACAAAATCTAGATTGGCATTTGTGAATTATTGTTGTTTTTCAGACCTGTAGTGATTTTCTCATGCATTCTCTCACCTACGGGACTTATAATTTTCAGAAAGGTGTTTCCAAATTATTGACTCGTCTTGAGATATTTTTCATGTTGTTAAGTTCATTAGTAGGGTGATAAAACATTCAAAACATGACGGGATTTTTGATCAATTGTATGGCCTCTTATGAAAACTATTGGATTACCATTATGAATGCATGCACATGGTTTATTTTTCAAGTTTATGATCCTTTTGTTGTTGGATAAGGGGTGAGATATTTTTCTTCAGCAAGTAAGAGAACAAATCCAAGAGGTAAGTGCTACCACATAAGAACCAACACTCACAAGGACTTGTGGTTGTCACACAAGAACCAACCACAAGACACTTAACTGCAACTTCTAGCATTACTACCCAATATTTTAGAAGAATACATAATCATACAATTGAAAAGACTCAGATGTAGGGTTGGATGAGGGCATGCAACATTTTTAGTTGGGTGGAGATGTTGAGTCACCCATATACAATACATTTTATCATCTTTTCACAACCTTTCCCTTGAATTTTAATCCTTTTCCACTTCCCATAACCTTGTATTAAGTCAACTTTAATGCTTTATATGGGATTAGGTTCAAGATATTTTCCAATGCATTTATTTTAGTATTTTAAGTGAATTTATGATTAAATGATAGAAAAATAACATGATTTCACTTAGCTTTGAAAATTGGGTTAGTTTGGTGATGATTACATGTACATTTGGAGCTTCCAATAATGCAATTTTTTATCACTTAGCTCCAAATTCGAATTTCCTCTTCAACCATTGAGGATTTGATGAGGATTTGAGATGATCATTCAAACATCTTCGATAAAGAAGAATATTGAAATCTTGGATAAGATTTGTTATCAAATATCTTAGAGAGGATAAAATTTGTTATCAGATATCTTAGATAGGGTAAAATTTGTTATCAAATATCTTAGAAATTTTGTCGAGATATCTTTGATTTGCTAATCTTTAGAAAAAGGTTGTAACCACATGAGATATTTGTGAATCTGAATTAATTCTTGTTTATCTTAGTTTCAAAACAAGTCTATGTATAAATAAGAGTTGTTTCTCCATTCCAACAGAGGACTCTTAGAGCATATGTCCAACTTATGATGGAGTGAATAAAACTTCTTGATATTTCCATTCACATAGATTATCATTTTCTAGTTCTATAAATAACATGTTTTGGTTTACTATTATGATTCTATAGTTTAGTTTGCTACCATGAATTCTTAGGAGATGGAGCTAACTCCATGAGAACATGGTGGTCTTTCCTTCATGCAATTTGATTTCATAATTAGTCTTTTATCAATTCAAGTGTAGTGTGTTTATTTTACCTCAGTGCTATTTATTTTTTATTTTAACTTGCCCACAATGGAATGATGATTTTTGGAAACATGGAAAACTTCGAGATATGCAAAGAGATAACTTGGTGATAGCATGGTCCTAGTAGCAGATCGGTACCCAAGTACATGATCATCATCAAGAGTGGTTGAGTTAGTTTTTTATTTCATGCAAGAGTGTTTCCTTTATGCAAGTGTGTTCGATACTTTCCTTATCTTAAACTTAGTTTTATGTGTTACTACAATGAGTGTTCAAATAACAAAAATGATCTAATTCCACACATATAGTGTTTGAATCTCATAATTTTATGAACTCACGGATTAAAATTAATTGTAACAAGATTTAGACATATAGATCAATTGACAATAAAATTGTAATTTGAAAATTTATTATACTTTGCAATTCTGGAAACATTATGCCTAATTTATGCCTATTTCATGCCACTGGAAAATTTCTCTAATTTCTTGAGATTTCTATTGTTCAAATTCCACTTTTTGGATCAAATATGGATTCTTCTGCTCAAGAGATTTACAATGACTATTTTCTTGATCATTTCTAAGATCCGAGAAGAAAGTTACGACGTTTTGAAGTTGTCATTTCTACTCAATTATGCCCTTTTTCACTGGTGCCATTTGGCCGAGAGGCCATCTTATGCCACATGTAGAAGAAAATATGTTCGAAACCAGGAAAAAATTATATGTTGTGGATATTAATCTTGATTGTAAGTAAACATTTTTTTTTAATCTAATTCTCATGTCAAGTTCTCTATAAATTTGGAATTGATGACTTTTTCCTTTTTACATTTTCTTCAGACTTGGAATTTTTAGCAAAAATACTATCTCAGAAATATAGAGTAACTAAGAAGACTTCAATAATACATTTTTCCATCTTGTTGAGGAGGCAAAATTTCAAGTAAATAAAATTTTACATATTATTTATTTGGGGTCCCTTTTCCTCCTTTGAAAATCTAAAAAATCCTCAAAAAGTCTCCCAGAATAGTGGACTTTTGTCTGTTTTTACATCTCCATTCCAAACCCTTGGGAATTAGGCCAATTGATCCACTAGGTTTCTTCCTTTCTACTTCCATTTCTCATTGTAAAAAATGCATTAGAAATAAGACCTCGGTCAAAGAGTACCACCATGTTATTCAAAAACCACTAATCTGCATTTTCTGGAAATCTAGAGTTGAATCAACCAGTGGGCCTCACTCACACTTTTATGCCCCTCGACACTACAAAATTAACCCAAAATTTTCACTTGGATTTGATCTCTTCAACATGTTGTAGTCTCATGGAAATTATGAGAAGTTACTTATAGATCCTTACACATAGCAACATACACTAGTAAATTTGGTTCATTTTGCGACAACTCTTTCAACACTCTTGCGATGTTATGTCATGGATATTGCGACAAATATTGGGTCTCCCAAACTTCACTTCACATTCCATGGCAAGTGAGAGGAACCTGAAACAATTTTGCAAGCACGATGAAACTAGGAATTTGTCACACAAGCGACAAATAAGAGATATCGTTGCACGAGCGACAAAGAAGGGGTATCGTCGCCAGAGTGACAAAGTAGGGAAATCGTCGCAAGAGCAAAAATATGGGGAGATTGTCGCACAAATGAAAAGGTAGGGATGTCTTCGCAAGAGCGACAGTTTAGGGGGATCGTCGCAATAGCGACAAAGTGGGGATATCACCGCAAGAGAGACAATAAAGGGATATCGTCGCACGAGCGACAAGGTATGGTGATCGTCACAAGAGCGACAAGTTAGGGAGATTGTCGCACGAGTGACAAGTTAGGGAGATTGTCGCATGAACGACAAGTTAGTGAGATTGTCATAAGAGAGACAAGCTGAAGAATCTTGCGACGAATCAACTATCCAAGGGCTCATCGCAAGAGTGACGTCTTCAAGGAATTTTGCGACGAAATCGCTATACAATCGAAGAAATTTTTTCGTCGATTGTATAGCAATTTCGCCGCAAAATTCGTTGAAGTTGTCGCTCTTGCGACGAGCTATATTTATTTAAAAATTAAAATAAAATTTGATGCCCTTATTCACAACATGTTGATCATTGTTTTATTCACAGTATGTTGAGCCAATTATAAAAGGATTTTTGAGCAAAAAAAATTGCCAAACATCTATAACACTCATTAATAAAATTTCACTAATAAAACACAAGTACAATATTGAACTACAATATACGCTAAGAAATAATAAACCATATAAAAAACTATATACAGTGAAAACAGTTAACAACCAAGCATTTAAAAATAGTGGTGTTTTTAAGCACAAGGAGGGAAATGTTCTCTAATTTACAATGGTGTCATTAGTCATTTTGTTGTACTTATGATACTAGCACACAACTTCCTGCTCTGTTTTCACCTTTTAGATTTTTTGACCTATGTAATTTGATATGAATCTGAACAATGATTTGATATTTCAAATATGATATGAAAGACAACAATGACAATTCTATCATCTAGGCATCTGAATTTTACGCAACTTGTGTACTAAAGTGGATGAATGATGAAACAATAGTCTGAAAAGTCGAAGATATTATTTTATGATGTTAGTTTCCTTTCCTGTTTCCTGAGACTTCCCCATTTCCTAGAGGTTCCCACATTTTGTATTGTTTTCTTTAAGATGTTTATCCCATGTTTCCTCCTCTGGGTGGGTTCCATTTACAATTCAAGGACACTGACATTTGCATATAAATAATAAAATGATATTTTCCACAATAAATGCAAATTTTAAATTTATATCGGGCAGGGCACATGGAGAACAAAGGAACAATATTCTATTTAACTATCTAGATTATGAATCAACAGTTGCACACAAAGAAAAAGAAATCCTTTTCCAGAACTCATAACTCTTGTCAATGATAGGTTGGGAATCTTTTGGCACATGCAAAGTCTTTTAAGGAGACAAGGAGGTTTAAATTCAAATGAAAAGGATTATGCACTTTTCTTTCATGATCAAATCTGTTATCTAATATTATCAAGGGGTTATCCATCGATAATTTTACCTTCTAATCCTCATAGGCTGTCATTCATGCCAAAAAATTTCAAAATCCAAACAAATTTAAGATGTCTAAAACTTAACAAACTTGAACGTTTCCTCCTGTGAGTGGGTTCAATTTACAATTCAAGGACAATTAACACTCGTAGATTAAAAAGATAATTTCCACAAAAATGAAAATTTTAAGTTTAAATCTATCTGGGGACATGAAGAACAAAGGCACAATGTTATATTTAATTTTTAACTGTCCAAATGATGAATCGGCAATTGCTCACAAAGAAAAAGAAATCTTTTTCCATAAATCATCACTTTTGTAGATGACAGGTTGGGAATCTTTTGGCACATTCAAAGTCTTTTAATGAGGTTTAAGTTCAAAGAAAAAGAGTCATGCACTTTGCTTTCAATGATAAAATCTGTCATCTAATATTATAAAGGGTTATCCATCAGTACTTTTACTTTCCAATCCTCGGAGGCTGGCATTGAAATATGCCAAAAATCTTCAGAATCCAAACAAATTTAAGATGTCTAAAACTCAAAATCCCTGAATGTAAAATGTCCACTGATCAAAAGACAAGAAAAAATAACCCATAACAATAAGAGCATAGGATTAATGAACTTGCATTATAAGTGCCTAATGTCGAGATGGTTCAACGTAAAAGACAAAGTCCAAATCCAGATCCTTGAGAGTTGTTGTTTCTTCAATTTCAACTTTGTCTGTTGAGCTACCTTGAGATGAACCTTTTAGATCAAAACATCTATGTATGTGCAGCTCTGAGCAAAACATATTACCTATAACTATAAAACGGACCTATTCAATTTCCCATTTCAATTTATTAGAGATGATATTTCAACTTTACAAGGACTTGAAAAGACAGTTTTGCATTGGGTAATACTGTATTACACGGTCTTAGACACAACTAATGCAACACAAACATTTTTAAATACTATAGACCTTGACAAAAAATATTATTCATAGAATTTGCAAAGATCTATATATAGTTAAACCTCAAATATTGAAATGTTATCCTAGACAATAAGGACAATCATATGACATTGCATGTAGAACAAGAAACCTAATAAAGTACCTTATGCCCTCCAACTAGTTTGACAACATGTAGGCCAAAAAAAATAGTAATCAGAGTGCTTTCATATGTACGAACGTGATTATAATAATTTGGTAGCATTTGAAGAAGTACTTGTAAATTGGTTGCATGAGCGTGTCAGATAAGATCAGATAATTTTATTTATGTCCAACAAATGACCACAGTAGTAGGTCAAAGGGACTAAAAGAGTACCACCATTGTAATACATAGAGGGACTTCCATAGCAACTCCTAGATCTAAGCTAACAAAAATAAGTAAAGAGATAACCCACTTTACCAAATTACTCAATGTTTAATAAAGTATGGACGTGTAATAATAAAATGCAGAAAATTACTCAATGATCAAAAGATAAAAAGGATATTAGCGACTAGAATTTTTCGTAACTAGATATTAGCAACTAGAATGTCTTGTGAGTCTTGTTTTTGGCTTGGAGCGTGCCCTGTCCATTGCTTGGACTTAGCAACGGGAGAAACCAAGAACATCTCCAATGGAATATGTTGAGGAGGAGATTCCATAGGAACCCATCTAGGTTCCTTCAGAATCCCTCCTCTTCATAGTGTCAAATGATTGGCAGCCCCCCCAACCATAATCCAAAAAGCACAAGATCCCCAACCCCCATGTAAGGGGCCACATGTATAGTTGAGGAGGAATTCCCAAAGTAATTCCTCCATCTCGACTCCGAAGCCTCAATTCAGAACACAGACAGCCAAGTTGGGACAGTGGCAGAGGAGGTCAAGGCGGTGGAGGATATGGAAACCTTTGGCATGGAGGTGGAGGGCCACCTAGTCTTGGTGCCTCCACCAATTATGGCTCTCCCTAATTTCTGTCATGCTCCACCACCTTTCTTCCATCCGAAGTAGCTCGAGCTCGTCTTTGAGCTAAGGAACCAGATGGCTGACTAGATACATCGAGACACCCTCATGCACCAACAGATTGACATGCTCTATGATGCCTTCTCTAATGCACCTGTAGCTCAACGTTGCTCGACCTGTGTGAGGCCTTTCGTGCTCTAACCCAGGGATGACCCCTTCAACAGCGCTTCGAACAACATGCCCCCAGGTGATAATGTGCAATTTCTTTACTATGGTCACCTCGCACACTCTCATCTCAACTCTTTGTACTACAATGATGCAGTTTTACAATTCTGTCATCTTTTTTCAGTTGGTATTTTTTCTTCGATGCATAGAAAAGTTCAGTAAGAACTCAATCCACCACCTTCTCTGGTTTTCGTTTGGCAGGGTTAGATGCATAGAACAGTTCAGTAATAAATCGATCCACCCCCTGTTGACATCACAGTCTGCCACCTATTCTGATATACGCTAATTTGTCATAACAGGTGGCAGAGTGTTGACATGTGGCATTTCTGTACTCTAAAATCTCAGTAATAGGAAACTCCATTTTTTATTTACAAAAAAAAACTACCACCAATGAAAAAACTTCCATGTTGATCTTGACAAGTGATTTTATGGCCATGGAGATTCAAAAATAACAAATATGACTAATGAAACTTTATAATTGGTTCATAGTAAAATTCCTTACAACATAATTACTATAAAAATAAATAAACCACTAAACTACAATCATCATTTTTCACTTGCATACATCACACAAAGAACTTTTACACATTAATTTTTTTTTACAAAACTCGCAGACATTATACACAAAATTCTTGCAAATATATCCAATAAACTGATTGAACACAATTTCTGAAATCTACAGTTGTGATAATACGATGTATACACAAAATTATTGTGATGTATTCAATATAGTGATTACACACAATTTTTAAAATCTACAGTTGTGATAATGAACTATGTTTGTGATTGTTTCTCATAACCAAATACCCATTTTTTTGTTGAAAGAAATAGGGTAGTTGGATGCAATACACCCATTGAATCATCACTAGTGCATAATCCAATTTGATTTTATAAGCCTTACAATAAGTCTTTAATCCAATTTTCCCCTTTAACGGTTAAAACTTTGGAAGGCTGCCAAAAATTCTAGGACGGTTTTGCATAGTAGGAGGAATGGGGAATCACTAGTACTTTTTAAAATAAAGGTTCCATTAGAGTATAGCGAAAATAATTCCTAGGACAATTTGAAAATTGATGCTTATGAAGGAAGTGAAATAATAACATTAACAATTACCTGGGAAGATTGGCCCCTTGTACCATTCAATGGAAAGTTAATAACCATTATTGGCCCCTTGGCCCTTTGTGCAACCAATGAATTTGTAACTCCTTGGATCAATGTTTATTGTTGACATTTGGGTTTATATAGACAGTCTAATATTGGGTAGAATCTTAAAAGATATTGGTGTTGTAAATCATTTGGTTCACATGCAATTGGAGGAAGAAAAACGAAAGTAGTGAAGAAGGTAGGTGGGAGGAAGCTTACAATGTTTTGGACGAGATGGTGTCCAAGAGATACAATCCTAATGTTGTAACATTTACTACATTAATGGATGGTCTTTGGAAGAATTAATAAACATTGAGGAGGCCAGTAGGGTTGTTGATAAGGTGGTTAAGCATGAATGTTCTTCGTACTTTGTCACTTAACAACATTATTATTCATGCTCTTCGTAATGAAAGGAAGTTACTGTAAGAATCTTTTGATGAGATATCAAAGAGAATTTGTACTCCTGATATGACCCAACAAACATGTATTTGTTTAAAATAAATAAATAATTGAGATAGTTTGTGCCCCTTCTAAAGGAGATAGCTTAAGGGTTGATCATTCAATAGATGGTTATCTCTCTTACTCTAATATCTTATTTGATGTCTTATGTGGGTGAAATAATTTTATGGATGTGTTGTTGTGTCTTTGTTGAGCATTTCATATGGTTGTTACACACACACACACACACACACACACACACACACACATATATATAAGATCTATTCTTAACTGATAACACTTGTTGTTTGGTGGTTTTGTCACATCTTCTTTATTGATTTTCAACTTCTATTTGTTGCCTAGACTCCATAGCCCAAGCACAAGGCACCAGGTCTTGCTTGGATTCTCACGTTATATCTTAAAATACAAAGAGATAACCATTCTTAAAAGACAAAGAGATACAAGTTTGGAACTCTTGAAACCCACAAACAAACAATCATGTAAAATTTAAATCCAAACTTGAACAGTTCAATCTCTTAAATTTCACGCTTACCAATTCCTTCAAATTGCTAGGATGATATCCATGGAGCCACAAATTGATGCAAAAATTGTATGTCAAGGCCAATAGAACCAAGGATTATTGAATCAATATATACCAAGTCTAAGAGAAGCTGAAATTACCATTAAGTGTATAACAAAATTACATTCACAGATATATACAAGACATAGAAATAGACTTGTCTATATTATTAGATGAAAAAGTCCCCATAATGTCAATGCATTATATGCATCATTACATGTTCAACTATATAATGTACATCTAAGTGTCTTATAAAATTATTACACATCATCAATTTCTTTTAGTCTTCTTTTGTGTTGTCCAGGTCTTAAATAATTCATCCATCTCCATGTCTTTGTTTACTGGGTGCTCTTCAACAACTGATGTTGTTTCAATCCTTTCACGCCAAGTACATTTGGTCTTGTACCCATGGTGTGGATGCTTCTGTGAGGGGTCATCACCTACAAAAACAAAAAATATTAAATTTATATGGCCAATTTTTAAATATCATTGAAGTAGTTCATTAATATTAAAAAAAAAATCCACAATGTAATTATTTACCTGGTCCTCTAGTCAGCATTGTTGGAATGGCTACCCTATTCACCTGATCTTCAGGTCGAGGAGGATCAACTATGAAATTCTTTTCCATTTAAATGTCAACATTTATAAGTACAAAATTATTAAGTATATGATTAATATACAACCATTTTACCGTCGTGGGCCTCAGTCACAGGAACATCTTGGGGCTATGCCCCACTAGGATGGGGTTGCTGGGGAGAACCATGATCTTCTGGCTTCGTTGCACTATCAACGTTATTTTGTCTAGTACTAATGGTTTCATTGATAGTGTTTCTCCCATGATTAAAACAAAGTAAGACATTAAATTATGGACGATATCAAACATTTACGTATTTTATAAGTAATGAAAGGTTAATGTGGACTGATTTTTATTTACCTTATCCCACAAACTGTATCTTGGGGTCTGCCCCATGCTTTTCCTACGATCAACCATGACTTTATTATCATACTTGTAACTGTAATATTCTAGATATGAAAAGTATGTAGAACATAAATAAAATGCTATTAATGGCAGATGAACAACAATATAAATAGAACAACACCACAATAATACCGAAATGATAACAAAATAACACCAAAAAGAGCACTTCGATTACTGAGAGAAATGTTCACTTGCCTCTTCGAGGGGGAAAACTCCAATCGAGAAGAGCTCTATTACAATAATATCCACGACAAAATTTCTCATACTCTCGACTCCTATTTATACTAAATATGTCTATCAAAAGAACCATCTAGAGGAAGATCCTTCTAGAAGCAGAAGCTTCTATTAGGTATTCTTACATTCGACTTATTCTTCCTTATTGCTAGGCCTTATTAATATTGAACTTTATTACATTGGAATATATTATTCTACCTATGTGAGGGGTTAGGTCCCTAACATGTCTTCCCCCTTAAAAACAACCTTGTCCTCAAGGCTTGAGATGTGGAAATTGCTGCAGAATGGTAGCTGGTTACCAAGTGGCATCTGTTGGGGTTGTATCTTTCCACTAGACTAACACTTCCTTGATGGTTCGTTAATGCAGACAACACTCACGTTGGTCCAAAACTGCTTGTGGATGTAGCCAAATGGAGCCTTCTTCATCCAACTCTAGAAGGTTGGTTTGAGTTTGGCACTTAGTTCCAATCACCTTCTTTAAGCATGAAACATGAAAAACATGATTGTAGCTTAGAATGACTGGGCAAAGCTAAATGATAGGCCACCTGTCCCACATGCTTGAGAACGGTATTTGGACAATAAAATTTGGGTGCCAACTTCTAACAATGGTTGGCCTTGAGGGAATTTTGTTTGTAAGGTTGCAGTCGAAGAAACACCTGATCCCCTTATGCAAATTGACATTCAAAGTGACCTTGATATGCTTGTTTCTTCATATGATTCTGGGCCATGACCAAATTATCTTTGAGGGTACAGAGAATAGTCTCTCAAACTATAGGCGTTTGGTCAACCACCTGGACCTTCGAGACACCTGGTAAATATGAGAGAACTGAAGGTGGATTTTGTCCATATACTGCTTCAAAAGGAGTCATGCAGGTAGTTGTATGGTATGAAGTGGTGTACCACCATTCAGCTAGGGGTAACCATTGAGCCCATTGATTTTTCTTTTCCGATGCAAAACACCTCAAATATGTTTCCAAACACTTGTTGAAAACTTCAGTTTGACCATCACTCTGGGGATGATAATTTGTGCTGAGATGCAATTAGGTGCCTTGAAGCTTTAACAGTTCTTGCCAAAAATTGTTGGTGAAAGTTGGGTCATAATCAGAAATAATAGAATGTGGCATTCCATGAAGCTTGAAGACCTGATCCATGAAAAGTTGAACCACAATGGATGTTGTAAATGGGTGTTGAAGAGCACAGAAATGAGCATAATTGGAAAGGCAATCAACTACCACCATGATAACTGATTTATTGCCCAATTTAGGTAAGCCTATAATAAAATCCATAGAGATATCTCGCCAAATAATAGGTGGAATTGGAAGCGGTTGTAGTGTTCCAAAATATTTTACTGTTTCTCCCTTATTGCGTTGACACACATCACATTCATCCACAAAATTACTAACACCTTGTTTCATACAATCCCATAAAAAAGAATGTTTGACCCTGTCATAGGTTTTGGTAAACCCAGAGTGCCCAACTGTGGGTGTAGCATGAAGCTCAAAATGTACCATGGATTTAAGTTTTGAGTATTTACTTAAATACAAATGACTTTTGTATCGAAGCTCATCATGGAGCCAAGAGTACCCTGGGGAAACTGGAGAATTGGACTGTAACTATTGTATCAAATGTGAACTTTTGGGATCGTGTAGCCATTCCTGGCGAACGTCTTGGAGCCAATCTGGTACAATGAAGGAGAGATAAAAAAGGGACCCTTCATCTTAATATTTTCAGTAAAGTGCATATGCAACCACATTTTCTTTTCCTTTCTTGTAAATGATCTCATAATCATATCCAAAGAGCTTAGTCACCCATTTTTGTTTCTCTAGGGAGGAAATGTCTTGTTCCAGAAAATACTTGAGGCTTTGATGATCTGTCTTAATTTGGAAGCGTTGCCCTAATAGATAAGGGCACCAAAGATCAACGACATGCAGAATAACCAACATTTCCTTTTCATAGATTGATTTGCCCAAATTTTGTTCAGACAGTTGTTTGCTGGTAAAGGCCAAAGGTCGATCCTCTTGCATAAGGACAGTGCTGATTCCTTCCCTAAAGCATCACATTCTAGGACAAAGGTATCTGTGAAATCAGGAAGGGCCAGGAATGGAATGGTGCACATGGCCATCTTCAAGGTTTGAAAATCCTGAGCAGCTGTTGGAGTCCAAGTGAAAGAATTATTTTTAAGGAGTGCAATGAGAGGTGCCACAATCTTTCCATAATTCTTAACAAACTTGTGATAATAACCTGTTAAGCCTAGAAATCCATGCAATATTTTGAGAGCCTTTGGGTGCGGCCAGTCTTGCATAGAGTCAATATTTTTAGGATCTACCCTGAGACCATCCTTTCCAACAAGATGACCCAATTACTCGACTTCCAAGGTGCCAAAAGCACATTTAGATTGTTTCAGGAAAATTCGTTGCTGAGAGAGTAGATGGAGAAATCGATCCACATGAGCAAAATGGTATGTCCAGGTTTTTCTACAGAGGAGGATATCATCAAAGAAAAATAAGAAAAAATGACAGAGAAAAGAATGGAAGACATGATTCATGAGGCTTTGGAAGGTGGAGGGGGAATTACACAATCCAAAGGGCATGACCAAAAAATCATAGTGTCCCTTATGAGTTCTAAATGTAGTCTTAGGAATGTCTTCCTCTTTCATACGGATCTGGTGGTATCTAGAACAAAGATCAATTTTAGTAAAGAACTGGGTGCCACTCAATTCATCCAAGAGGTCATCAATGACAGGAATGGGAAATTTGTCTTTAATGGTGAGTTTTTTGAGGGCACAAAAGTCAGGACACATGCGCCAAGAACATTCTTTCTTTAGGACCATGACCATAGGAGAAGAGTAGGGGCTCGTACTAGGGCTGATAACGCCTGTGTTAAGCAGTTCTTGAACCATTTTCTCAATTTCATTTTTTTGGGAAAAGTGGTGACGATAGGGACGTATATTGGGAGGAAGGCTTCTTGGGACAAAGGTAATGGAATGATCATGAAAACCATGAGAAGGAGGGAGTCCCTGGGAAGTGGAAAAGAACACTTGATGTTTAGAGAGGATGGATTGGAGGTCTTGTGACACAGAGGGTGTCTTAGTTGCTTGTATGGCATGGAGTTGGGAAATAATGCCAGAATGACCTTTTTTGAGCATCTTTTCCATGCGATGGGAACTAATGATCTCACAGAAACTGACGATGATGCCTTGGAACTTATATTGTTGTCCGTCCTGGTCGAATTGCATGGTTAACTCCTTAAAATCCATGAGAATAGGACCCAAAGTCATTAGCCATTCTGCACCCAACACAATGTCACAACCGCTCATGTCAATAACAAACATATGAGATTTTAGGTGGTAGTCACCAATTTGGAGAAGCACATTTTCACAATGCCCTCCACATTTCATGGAGCCGCCATTGGAAATCATGATTTGGAAATTATTGACTGCATGGATATAGCAATGAGTTTCTTGGGCAATGCGGCAATGAATAAAAGTATGGGTGCTTCCACTATCAACCAAAATGATGACCTTCTGATGCTTGATGTAACCAATTATCTTGAGGGTTTGGGGAGTAGAGAAGCCAGTGAGAGATTTTAGGGAAATGACTGGTTCTACTTCGGGAGGTTCTGAGGGAGGGGTTATGTCAGTGGGTTAAGGTGACATAGACATGAGGGGAGCTTCAACCTCCTCTTTCGAGACATCCTCCGAGATGGCCATAAAAATATTTTGTTCCTTACACTTGTGTCCCGGAAATTATTTGTCATCAAAATTATAACAAATGCCTTTGAGTTGGCGTTCAACCATTTCATCCCTGGTCAATTTTTGGATCTTTAGTGGAGTAGAAGGAGGAGTGGGATTTATTGGTTTAGTGTGAGGAATGAAGGGGGGTTTCCGATTTTGAGAAGAGACAACCTGTTGTTCTTCCTTAGCTATTTTAGTAACCTCCACCCAACTCTGAGGCTGAGTCATGAGGACATGGGCATGAATATCATCCTTGAGGCCACTAATAAAACATTCTCAGAAAAAAGCATCAGACATGCCCTCTATACGAAAAGCTAGTTGCTCAAAATCATCTATAAAGTCTTCCAATGTTCCAAATTGTTTCAACTTTGTCAAACAGCCTAAATGGTTGGTGTCAGTGTCAAAGCATTCATAAAGATCTGCCACAAAGTGTGTCCAAGAAACATACCCTTGACGGACAATTTTTCTCCATTGCCACCATTGCCAACGTTCTTGATCTAGATGGAGAACACCATACCGAAGTTTGGCCAAATCATATGTAATGTCGTACAAAGAGAAATAATGTTCCATTTGAGTTACCCAACCAATGGGATCTGAGCCATCAAATTTGGTCACATCCACACACAGAAGGCATTGGTCACACTGAAAGTGATGGGGATGAAAATTATGGGAACGAGAGGAAGTTTCAACTTTGGTATGCAAAGGTGGGTCAAATAAAGAAGGATCTACAAGGATATGTAGCTTGGTGCAAATCATCAAAGCAACATATTCAAGTTGGGTAGTAATGTTTTGTTTTAGGTCTTCTTTGATTTCTTCGATTGAGGCAGCGATGGAGGAATGCATGGTTTTATTGATGGTGACAATATTGGCACTGAGTTGTCTCACTTCTTATTGGGTCTCTGTGAAACTGGATTGCAAGGTATTGAAGCGAGCTTCCAAGTCTTGGCTACAGGTATGGGCCATGATGACGAGGGAACTGAAAAGGGGCGGGTGGGGTCAAAAGATTTTCTGAAAAATGATAGGTATGAATGTGATAAGAGCGAAGAGATAAATCCAATGGAATAGGTCTCAAATAATGGTGCAACAAAATCCAAACTTTTTTATTTTTTTAACACCTATGGAGTTATACTCCGGTCTAAAGAATACTGTAGTGATGAAATGCCCAAATTCTTAATCAAGAAGAAATGTGCAGTGATTTGGCAACTCGAATGCAAGAGTCAAAGTTGTGCGACAATAGATCTTGTCTGTTTTGTTTTTTTGTTTCTGTCCCCAAAGGTTAGGTATTCAAGGGATCTACAGACAAGGGTTTGCCCTGTGATATAACTCTCTGATATACGTGTGGGGTCCAACAGCAGTACTCGGCCCAATATATCAAGGCCCCAACTAAGGAGGCTAGACCGTTCCCTTAGCCATACTACTCGACTACCCAGGTACTAGAGAGTATCTTCTCGAGTGTTGTTCTCGGTGGAACTATAACAGTCAGGCAGGTGATTAGTTTATCTAAAGAGGGCTTCAGGAAATCTAGGTCAATCCATATACAGGTGTTGTCTGATGCGCTACCACTTGAAGGGGTACCAACAGGGGTTACAAGCGTGGCCAACAGATGTTCTCTTAAGTACCACTTGTATTTCCCGCATGTATGAATCCCCAACTGCAGGTTTATGCGTGTAACAACAGATCTTTGTAGCTTAAAGATGTCGAAATACGTCTCTACCCTGGAAAAAAATTAACCCACAATTTTCTGTTGAGGAAAGTGCTCTGATACAACTTGTAATATTCCAGATATGAAAAGTATGCAGAATAGAAATAAAATGCTAGAAATGGCAGATGAACAACAATATAACCAGAACAACACCATAATAATACTGAAAACAAGTGCCTCAATATATTGTTGAATATTCTTGAGCTCAAGAACCTTGAATGAGTGTTTGAGCCAACACATGAGTCCATTGTATTGGTTGTTTGCAAGCCTATGAGTGGGATGTGGGAACCATTAGTAGGTTTTATGCATTGGAAATGGGTCTTAATTCCTAAACATGGTCAAGGGGGGGGAAATGACATTAATCCCTAATTGAACCTTCATGATCTCAAGTGCTATGAACAACACCTAGAACTATGACATGAACCCTCACTAGGCGGTCCTTTTTCTGGGAGGTGGATATCGTTTCCATTAAGATGTTTTCCTCACTAAAGACAAATCTCAAGGCATTGACCATGATCATAATAGGGAAACAATATCCTTATGATTGAAAATAAACCTTCTAGCCATCATGTGTTGTGAACAAGGCCTCCAACCATGGAACATGCCCTCTTTGTGGGTTCTTTTACCTTGGAGTAGTCTTCCGGGTGCCATTAGGTGGTTTTGTGAAAAATGGATGTGTTTAGAGGCATTTACCATGCCCAAATAATGAAAATAAGTCCTTTTCCCTTACAAGAAGTTTTTTGTGATAAAGATTTCATTTTGAAACATGTCAGGGTGAGGGAGTTTTACATATCAGGGTGAGGGAATTTAAGAAGGATCTAAACTACTTAATTTATGAAATTTTAAATATTGTTTACCAAACATATACCACTTAAATTTAAGAATTTAATATTTCTATTTCTTAAAAAATTGAATTTGTTTAACAAGATGTTTTTCTTCAACAAATAAGATGGAAACACTTTATTATGCAAAAAATTAAACAAATGAAAATGTTAGATTCAAAAAATTAATGTAAACAAATACCTGGAACAATCATTGTCAACATTATTTGCTCCCTCTTTATTGACATCTAAGGAGGAATGTTACTGTTGATAACAAAAATAGGCCACACTGAGTAAATAGACCTAAGCTCTCTTAATGGATTAACACTGTCAGCTACCAATGAAAGCCTAACATTACGAGGTTCATCTTTGAAATCTGCCCATTTTCCCTCAATTTCACTAAATGCAAAACCATTGGTAGGCATTCGAAGAACACCATCTCCACTTCTGTTACATGCATGGTAATCCATAAATTGTGCTATGCTTTCACACCTGAACAATCACTGCAAATGTGGAATTATGAGAATATGACGAAGAACCTTTTGAGGCACCCTTTTTGTTACTTGATCGGTTCAATATCTACTGATAAGACATTGCAGACATTCTATTTTCCAAACATGTTGTCCATAATATATAATATGATCATTAGGACATGCATCTATAGTTTGATAATCCATTCCAATGTCTTTCATAATGGCATGAAAACCTCGATATGTGCGAGGTAAAATATTTGATGATGGTAAAAAAATTCACCTAACAATCTACAACATAACAAATAACTAGTTAATGTAAAGAATATTAATCGTAAAAACTGCATTCTTATTTTACACATTAATTAGCACTAAAAACAAATAGAAACAAATCAACATTTATGTATAATATGAGATGAAACATATTACATACCTTAGGATCTATGTCATATAAGTGTTTGAAAAATTATTCTTAACCTTTAAGTTCACTAGCAGCAATGTAGCGGAGAGAATAATTTCTCTTAATCCTTCATAAAGTCGTTTATTTTCCTTTTCTAATAGAGGTTCATCATAAATACCATCACTGTCCCCATCCTCATCTGGATGAGAAAACAAATCTTGTATCATTTGATTTGTCCCATCATCTTCTTCCATGGGATCATTAACTTGATTTGTCCCATCATCTTCTTCCATGAGATCCTCATTTGCTTGATCATGTTCTCAGCTTGTACAACATCATTTCTACTACTACTTGGTGCAATATTCTGCGGAAAGTTAGAGGGAAAATCTAACTTTATAATTACAAACAATCATGAAAAATTAGTGTGTACTATAACAAACATTCAAACAATATATATACATATATATAATTTTATGTAAAATGGACAATATAAAAACATATAATGAATATATAGCTAATTACCATGGGATGATATTCATTCGATTTGCCATCAATGATCCCATATTTCATACAATGTTTTGTATTTGTTGCTATTAAAATTATTACGGGACGTATGAGGAAACATTTTTTGCAAGGGAAATAACATTACCATCACCCTTTTCATGTTCTTTACTTTTTCCCCCGCCTCTAATTATATTCTGCGACATTCTTCTGCACAAAAATACCCTTTCTGAACCATCGTTGTTATAGCAAGACTGTCACAACATCTCTAATTCATAAAATATTTATAGGTCATTGACCAAATCAATGTTCACTTTGTCAAAGAGTATAACGGTCATATCGTCTCTCTTGCGACGCAAGTTGACCAAATCAATTTTGACTTTGTCAAAGAGTATAACGGTCAATATGAACTTTATCAAATAGTGTAACGGTAAGTAGTTATCGTCACTCTTGCGACGAATTCACAAGTTCGTCGAAAGAGAGACGATCGTCCACTATCTTCATTATCATCGCAAAACAAACCAGCGTTTTATTCCGTTCAGAGAGTGACGAATATGGGCTGAATTTTTAACAAAATTGAAAAATTGAACTTTTTCTCTTGAATTTTGCAATGAAAGGGTACTTTCGTCGCAAGTAGTCATCACAATTTTTTCAATATGTAGTAGTGATATATGTTATAACACCATATACAAGCACACATAGAGACACATGGAGACATACACAAGTAATGGGAGAACCATCAAATCCACTTTATTATGTAGATAATAGCCTCTATCGCTTTGTTACATACACACACACACACACACAAACACTCACACACCCACCCACCCACCCACACACACACACACACACACACA
>ML777414.1:593593-611838 GCA_009831015.1 Picea engelmannii
CCCAATTCCTTGCTTGTCCTGAGAAAGGGGGGAGTGTGGCTATTAAATTTGAGAAAATTTTGACAGAATCTATTAGCGTCCCCGAAGAGGTTTTCACAAGTGGGTTACATCATATTTGAAAATAGAGAGAGAATTGCAATCTTAAGAATAAGAAAGGAGTAGTATATTCTTTTGAGAAGAAGAAGGATTATGATGTCGACTGGTGCTAAAGTCTTCAAACGGGATTTTATACTTGAATTCTTCAAAAAAAATCTTCAATGCTAACTAATGCTTTAAAAAAATTACTTAAGTGTTGATTTCCTGATCATGGGGTTTTTTTTGGCTATTAGGTCTGCCCATTTGTTAAATCAGGGAATTTCCATTCATGTAACTTTACATTTGGTGGAAAAGGTATTGTTTTTATTTCCACATGTGATTCCTGTGTTCCTTCAAAAACTATCTATGCTGTCCTTGACTGGTGGCTAGTGGTTAGGAAGTTCGACTCAGATACTATAGGGTTGAAGAACTAAAACTTTTGTCGGTATGTTGATGTGGCCCCCAACTATTCTGCAGGTTGTTCTGGAAACCATTAAAAGGATGTTTGATAGATGGTTAGAGTTATTTTTTGCAACTAGTGTGAGAACATCTGCCATTCTTCTATGGAGTATTGTGCCTCTATCCCCACTAACTTCAACTTTCCCAAAAAGTACAGTTTGTGTGTCAAAGAAGCTTCCCGCATTGTAATCAACTCTAGGTCGAAGTTATATTCTTCTTCCTGAGTTTTCTCTTTGAATTGGTCGAGGTTTTGTATGGATTTATTTGTTTCCAATTGAGCCTTGATTTCTTATTTCAACCATTCCCTTTCTTGCTTGGATAACTCTACCTAAACTGTCTTTTCTTTTGCAATATGATTAGATATGGAAAATTTAGACTTTGCATCAATGGTGAGTATTCTTGTTGTTCTCAAGTAAGCAATTATGGTCTTTTGTTCTTTTAGTTTTCTATAAGTGGTGGAAAAATACAATGACCAATTGATAAGTACTTTTTTTAAGGTAGCTTCCTGTGAGGTGACCACTTCTAGTTGTTGTTGCACTTCTTTGAATTTTCCATAATCAAATCGAAGGATTGCTTTCTTTTGCTGGGCCATTACATATTGATTGTTCCCGACTGTTTGACTATGTAGTTTCCTTATTTATTTGTTTTCTTTCTTAAGGTGTTGGATTTCTAGTTTATTTTTTGCATATGTGTTCATGACTTCTTTGATTGGCCCTTTAATTTCTACTAATGGGTCTAGTCCTTCTATTGGTTTTTCTATACCCAATTTCTCTTTGGCGAGTAACACACACTCTTATCATATTTGTTTCTCCTTATTTCTACTTGCTATGACTTAAGAACCATCTCTCATGGCCCTCTTCCATCTGTTAGTCACTTCTTTGTATAATTCAAGCATCTTCCCACAATTTGTAAAGAAATCAAGAGGATGAACTTCCATGCCTATTATCGACTAGAAGATTTCTCAAGAATATTTGTCTTATAGCTTTCACAAGTACATGATAGAAGGATATTGTTTCTAGAAACAAAAACACAACTAAAAATATGATATTAAATCAATAGAAGATAATTTTAAGAACAAAAGATAAGTTTAAGATGTTTTCATGGCTTCAATATGATATTTTTCTAGGTCCTTATCAAGTTTTGCAACATACTTATCTAGGACCTGGCTACAACCATGACGTCCTCCTCTTCCTCGACCAATGGGACATTGATGATGGCCTAACTGCAAACCCTATGCCCATAGGCAATGGGTGCGTCATCGTTGCCTGCATGCGATGTATTTTAATCATATTGTATATTTTTTTCCTTGTTCCTCATCGCTAATGATAACAACCTTGAAGTTTGGACAATCAATTTGTTGACCAAAAAAATCAATGCATGGTGACCGATTTTATATAAATCCATGATGGAAATTGTTGAATTAGAATGGGGCTGAAATGCCTGATTTCTCGATCGCATAGAAATGAGAATAATACAAGCATACTCAACGACAACCTCAATTAGTGAATATCCAAAGTGGAAATAGTATAACTCTCTTGCTTCCTCTTAGGAAGAAGGTTGGGATTTTGAGTATATTTTGAGTCATGTGAGTTTGTAATTTGTATGCCTATTGTTGTGCCACCCTTGCCTATTGTTGTGCCACCCTTGCGCCTCCTTCGTGCCAAATTGAGGATATTCCATGTAGTATTTATATGTGGATGAGTCAACTCTCCCAATTCTCTCCATAAGAGAATCATGGTACTACAAGCTTAAATGTTTCTACAAGAAATGGTACTATCTCATAAATATTGTATTTATACCTCTCATAATTGTATTTGTATTTATGTCTAGGGTTAGTGCAAAGATTGGAAAATTAATATTTCATCACTTGGATATGAGAAATTAATATAACAAATTTATTTAATGCTTCTATTGGGTTTTCATGAGTATCATACACTAGGATAAAATGCTAAAAGTGGCTTGGTAAAAACATAATGGGATACTCATCGTGCAGTGAGTTTGTGCCACATTTTCACTTGCAGAGATTTGCCAATGAATAATCACCCCATGATTTTGTAGATACTGACGTTAGAAATCATACAAACCTTGATCACTCTATGTAGGGAACATATCGTGACCGTTGGATTTCCTAACTACAAATGCATACTAATGCATACTAAAGAAACGCACTAAGAAACACACTTTTACCTAACGACACATTAGACCAAGTAGATATTAACTAACTCCTAAGTGTCTAAATATCCTAACAAATACAAGGGAAAACTCAAGCACAAGAGGCAACATACCATATCATGTATACATGAACTATATTTGTTTGTATGTTCTAGTTGTGATGCATCAACCGAGTTCTAGCCTTTTCCCCATGAACTAATTGTATGTATACATGAACTATATCCTAACATCCCCCCTTAAGAACAACTTGGGATAGGATTGAAGGATTTACAATAGTGACACAATAGGAGAAGGAAAGAGGCATTAGAGCCTATCCCCCCTTAATGGCAACTTCCTGAAATCCTAACATAGATCGAAGTTTGGAAAACTTCGCTTATGTAAGAGACTTTATGAAAATGTTTGTAACTTGATCTTCTGTAGGGAAAAAGAGCACTTCAATAACTTGATCATGAATGAGTTTTCCAGTGAAGTGCATGTGTAGATCGATGTGTTTTCTACGCTGATGTTGAACTGGTTCTTTGGCAAGCTTGATGGCACTCTGATTGTCACACCAAAGGCTCGTTGGATGTTGCTGCTGGAATCCAAACTCTAAAAGGATCTGTCGAAGCCACAAGGCTTACTGACTTGCATTTACCGTTTCTCGGTACTTTGCTTCTGTTGAAGAAAGTGAAATATCCTATCGTTTCTTACAGGCCCAAGTGACAGGTCCTGAACCAAGGCTGAAAACATAACCTGCAGTAGACTTCCTATCGTTAGGGTCACCGACCCAATCGAAATTAGTGAAACCAACCAATAAAGGAGTCCCCCCTGAACTATAATGTATCCCAAACTGAACTGTACCACGAACATAGAAAAATATCCTTTTAGCTGCTTTCCAATGGCTTTCATGGGGTGTTTGCATATACCGGGCAACAATACCAACAACAAAGGAAAGATCAGGATGGGTATGAGTCGAGTATAAGAGGCTACCAACTAACTGACGGTACAGGGTGGCATCAACTTCGGGAGAAGGACATGTGGAATAAAGATTGACTCTAGACTGGAAGGGAGAAGGGGTGGGTTTACAATTGTTCATGTGAAAGAGACGAAGAAGGTCACAAGCATACTTAGACTCGGAAAGAAAAATTCCTTCATTGGTTTGCAAAACTTGGAGGCCAAGGAAATAGTGCAAAAATCCTAAGTCTGTCATTTCAAATTTCTTCTTAAGGTTGATTTTCACATGGTTTAAAAGTTTTGAGTCACTACCAGTAAGGATAAGGTCATCAACATAAAGGACAAGGATTATGAAATGGCTTCCTACTTTCTTGGTATAGAAATTAGGATCATAATGGAATCTAGAGAATCCAGTGGCAATAAGAAAGTTGTCAATTTTGGCATACCAAGCTCGGGGAGCTTGCTTGAGACCATAAAGAGATTTCTTAAGGCGACAAACAAGGCTAGAATCATTCTGGACATAGCCAGGAGGTTGTTCCATGTAGAGTTCTTCTTGCAAATCTTCGTGCAAGAAGGAGGATTTAACATCCATCTGATGGACCTCCCATTTATGTGAGGCAGCAAGGGCAAGAACAAGTTGGATGGAATGCATTTTGTCTACAGGGGCAAAGGTTTCATTATAGTCAATTCCTTCAACTTGGGAAAATCCTTTGGTAACAACTAAGCCTTGTGTCTTTCAACACTTCCATCTAATGCATACTTAGTTCTATAGACCCGTTTACATCTAACAAGTTTTCTTTCTTTTGGAAGAGGTACAAGATCCCAAGTATCGTTTTCCATTAAATAAAAATACTTGTCATTCATTTTTGTATCCCAATCTAGATGAGCTAAAGCGTTTGCAAATGTCTTTGGATCTTGAGTTTCTGAAACTAGAGCCAAAAGAGAAGAGGCTCACTAGAATTGTGAACGTGTCCGACGCTAATCTGAAGGATCATCGACAAGATCACCAACTGCTTCTCTTGTTGAACGGACCCATCTAGGAAGCGGTGGATATGGTGCTAGTTTAGGTTCAAAGGACTCATCTGGAGGAAGGTGAGCAGGAGGAGGTGGATTTTCATCATCACTGTCATCATCTGAAGAAGAAACCAGAATATAAGAAGGCACAAACATTGAAGATGGCTCGCAAGCCGAAGAAGGAACAATCGTCGAATTAGGCTCGCAGGCCAAAGAAGGCACAAACGTCAAATTAGGCTTGCAAGCCAAGAGATTTTCATCAAATTTAACATCTCTTCTAATAATAATTTCATTACGATGTGTTTGAAGAATTCTATAACCTTTGAAATCTTCAGAATAACCAACAAATATACACTTCTCAATTTTAGGTTGCAATGATTTCCTTTTCTCATTACTACCAAATACACAGAAGTGACTTACATTTGGTTTAATTTTAGTCCACGCTTCTTCTGGTGTTATATTTTTAATAGCCTTTGTGGGAGTATGATTTACTATATAGTTTGCACAGTTGATGGCTTCCTCCCAATACTTTAGACTTAATCCCTTAGATTGGATCATACAATTAACCATTTCTTTTAATGTGCGGTTATTTCTATCAGCAACACCATTTTGTTGTGGTGTATATGGAACAGTGTGTTGCATTTGGATTCCCTGTGTAGTGCAGTAACTTGTAAAATTATTGTTCACATATTCGTCTCCATTATCTGTTCTTAACCTTTGAATTTGATGTCCAGATTACTTTTCTACAAGGGCCTTGTAGGCCAAAAACTTGTCAACAAATTCACTCTTAAGTTTTAAGAAGTAAACCCAAGTATGTCTGGAAAAGTCATCAATGAAAGTTAAGAAATACTTGCACCCAGAAAAATAAGGAGAAGAAAGTGGACCACACAAATCACTGTGAACAAGCTACAAAGGACTCGAGGCGTGCCAAGAGACACATTTGTCAAAACTGTCCCGATGATGTTTGTCGAGAACACAACTAGAACAAACACCATCTCTGCATGAAACAAGAGGAAGACCAGTCACCATCTGTTGATTACATAGTTGCTGCAATGAGCGATAGTTTAGATGACCAAACCGCTCATGCCAAAGTTTGCTCAAGTCATCGCTATGAGCAACAAAAACTCATGAAAAAGATGATGACCCAAAGTTGTCAAACTTGTACAACCTGTTAATATCATCAACAATTCCATTCGCAAGAACATGCTTAGGATATTTTAGATCTTTGATTACAACTTGGTGAGGTGAAAACTCTATGGTTTTACCTTCACCTGAATGAGTGATTTGATATACTAATAGAAAGTTACAAGAAAGACTTGGAACACATAATACATCATTGAAATGACCATTTTCTACTTGAATTGTTCCAGATCCTTCAACACTAAGAGATCTATCATCACCAACAAATATTTCCGTGATGTTACATTTAGTTCGAGTAGAAAATATGTCTCTATTCTTAGCCATATGATAAGATGATCCATAATCAATAAGCCACTCATGAGAAGTAGAAGTAGAAGTTGTATTGAAGGAGAAACCAAAAGCTAAAAGTGCATGTCCATGAGAAGAAGAAGAATAAGAAGTAGAATCAATATTGATGTTGTTCTTCTTCATCGTTGCTTCTAAAGTTGTCATGTTCTTGAAACATTTGGACTCATCATGACCATCTTTATCACAAAAGTTGCAATGTTTGTTAGTCTTCTTATTTTCATATTTTACTCCTTTGTCTCCATTAGGAGAGAAAGCTATCTGAGTGGGTTTGGGACCCTTATATTGCTTGTTATTGTGGTGAGGATGTTTCTTCTTGGGATTCTTGGGTTTGTCTTTTTGATGGACAACTAAGGATTTGTTGGAGGTACCTAAGTGCTGATCACTCCAAGTTGTACTAGCTTATCTTGTTCTCTAATCAAAGAATCACAAAAGTTCTCAAGACTGGGTTTTTGATAAGCTGCCCCTATAGCCTCTTGCATGGCATAAAAGGTAGATACAAACACAAAATATGCACTACCTAGCTTAGAAAGAATAAGATAGATGAAATGATCTTCGCCTATCTTTATCTTACATTCTTTACATAAAGTTCTGAGTGTTTTAAACTTAGATAGATAGAATTCAATGCAAGAAAATTCATTTGGAATTAAAGTTAGTACTTGATTTTCTAATTGTTGTGCTCGAATAATATTGTGTTTGCCAGACACAAATTTAATATTTTCCCAAGCTTCTTTGGGTTTATCAATTGATTGAAGGTGGAACCTTAAATCAGGAGAGATGAACATTATGATTAATCTACGTGCTTCGTCATTCCTATTATCTCATTTTTCTTTCTTATCAGCATCAATGGATGTTGTTTCCTTTCCCAAGGTAATTCGGTACAAACCTTTATTTCTTAATAAATACTCCATATGGGATTTCCATTGGAAGTAGTTGGTGATGGTAAGTAAGAGATTACTTATAGAATCCATATTAAATATGCAGATCATATGGATTTAAAAACTGAAACTGATGATCTTAATTGAAAGATCTCGAAAAGTTATACGGTTTTAAAAAAAACAACACTTAAAATGGACTTCGGATGTGAGAGTTATGCCATTTTTAAAAAAGGCATAAACGGTAACCAAAGGACCACATGGTGGTGTAAGTTGTTTTATGAAGTGACCCACTTTTATAAAGAGAAGTGAGGATCACTTTTACAATGAAGATACTTTATGCAAAATAAATAACTCTAAAATAAAATATTAAAGCTACTTATAGTGATTCACTTTTATACTTGAAGTGAAATACACTTTACAACTTTAGCATGAACTTTTTCAAACAAAGTAACAAAAGAGATACTTGAACTCAAGACCTCTCATTTAATAAGACAATTTTTAACCAAATGGTCTAGCAAAACATATTGTACTGTTTCACAAGAGGATTTTTTTTGTTGATGATGATGATGAAGACGGCCTTGGAGAGTGTGCTAAAAAAAAAATTCAAACAAGAAAAAAATTGCGCTTCTCGATGACAACAAGGGTTAGATCTCGGTTAACTTACCCGAAAGTTGCACCTTTTCCTATCTGTTTCTGATTTTCTGAGATCACACAGGGCGCGGGGAAAAGAGAATATGCAGATCTAAAAGAGTAGCAACCCTGAAACAAATAATATCAAATCGAAATAAAACAAAATAATACTTTGCAAAAATTTTAAAAATGTGTATTCAACTTTTATGCCTCTGGATCTGACTATAATGGTCGTATCTTGGGAAAATGGAAACCTTTTCAAGTGAAACGAAAAGTGTTCCTGCCTGAAACGAATGCTTGGGACGCAATGGGATAGTCCTCTCGGCCCAAAAATTTACTAAAATGACATAAAATGAATATGAGGCAACTCATCTTTACGATCTCGATCTACAATAGGAGCGGGACTTCAAACATGCTCTGATACCATGTTTGACAACACAGGTATTCCAACAAAAGAAGAACACCTTCAGTAACCACTCACATAACCAGATCAAAGATCAATACACCAATGTTTTCACGTGGTAAAAACCTACAGGGAAACATCCACGGACCCAGCCAATGCGGCCACTTGGAGCAGTTTATTAATGCAAAGAAAAATATTGCAGAGAGATTTTACAAGAGAGTTTCTCACAATCAATCATCGGAAAATGACCTTCCATTCTCTTTAAATAGAGATCATGGACAAATCGGGTGTTAATCCACATATCAATGGCCATTAATATTGAGGAGAGTATGAACTGTCAGATCACTCTATGTCGAGAACATATCGTGATCGTCGGATTTCCTAACTACAAATGCATACTAATGCATACTAAAGAAACACACTTTTACCTAACGACACATTAGACCAAGCAGATCTTAACTAACTCCTAAGTGTCTAAATATCCTAACAAATACAAGGGAAAACTCAAGCACAAGAGACAACATACCATATCATGTATACATGAACTATATTTGTTTGTATGTTCTAGTTGTGATGCATCAACCGAATTCTGGACTTTTTGGGCTTCCATCAATCCCTCATTATGAACCAAATAACATAAAAATCAATACATCCAATAAAGAAAATGTGAAAACATAGAGCCTCCCACTAATATTAGTCCTATCATTCATTGATTCCCTAGAAACAATATCCAACAAAGGCAAACAAATTCATACTAAATTCAAGTGCTTGAAAAAAAACTTACTAATTTATATTTTCTTTTTGGCATGTGAACAATCTTGATTATTTCACTTTCACTGGGACTCTCTACTTGCATCTTCATATGTGCAAGCTTCTCCCATGCAGCTCTCACCCACCCACCAGGAAAAATCTCACTACAAGATTTTCTTCCGCGCAAACTTCTTTATTTCCATGAGAATTTCAAACAACAATTTCATGAGCATCTCAACCAAATATTCCATCTAATATCGAAGTCTTAGTTCAAGTCATGTGGCAGCGAAGCCAATTTTTTAGTCTGAGGAAAAGTACGAGTAATTATTAGTAGATCCTTACATAAAGAAACATATGTTATAGAATCATATACAAGAACACATAGAGACGCATGGAGACATACACAAGTAATGGGAGAACCATCAAATGCACTTTAATGTGTAGATAACATCATCTATCTTTATGTTACATAGACACACACACATACACACATGTCATTCGGTTACATGTCGGTTACAGTTCTTAACTACCTGGTCGGTTGACTCTAACTATCTTTTTGACCGAATTCCCTATCTGAATTTTGTATTTGAATTGGCTAGTCAACTGTCGGGTCTAGTTGGCAGGGCTGACTAGCCCCTACAACATAGCTCATGTTATGGCCAAAACAATATTCTTTCACTAATTTTTTTTTTAAATACCATCATCTTGTTGATGTGGCATGACACATGGTTTCTTATGTGATGCACGAGCATCGTAAGCGCGTGCAAGAGGAAAACAACTAGAAATGCACCAACACGTATTTTGAGAACGTTTTGATTTTGAAATTTAAAAACATTTATGTAATATCTTAAATTGGATGCGCCCACATTTATGTTTTGAATTGTAATAAAGATCTTGAGAAGTTGCTCTCATCTGTCATTTAAGGAGGCATTTATTTTAATGAATGTAAGGTAGATGTAGCTTTCAATTCTGATAAGATAGCTTAGGAAGGATAGAGGGAAAACTCAAGAAAAACCCGTCATATGTATTGGATTGTAATAATTCTCATTAGCATGAAGAAGAAGAATTAGAGCTGTAGAGCTGAGGAGCAGAATAGAGATTGTAGAATTGCTATGGGAAGATATCTTTTCTATTGAACCTGTGTACAGATACACTTGGATTAATATAAAGAAGCTTTGATCCAATTTCATGTTGTTTTATGAATTCTGTTTACATATGTTGAATTGTATGTTTACAGTTGATTTCAGTCTTTGTTATGCATTTTATTTCAATGTTATGCATGCCCTTGATTTCATGTTGAATGTATGAAGTCTGTGAGAGGAGGAGAAGTATAAGCTTCAATTTTTTCTTTTCCTAAGAAATCCTACAAGAGGTTGCAACGAAGGTCCACAAGGAGTGTGTGATAAGTTTTCTAAGTTTCACCTCAAAAAAGTTCAGGAGGGAAAGAGTTGTTCTTATACCCACAGAGTCGTGCAAGGTGTGCGCAGGCTGGGTGAATTTTTAGAATTTACCAACCCAAGTGTGAGGTTGAAGAACTCTGTCGCAAGGAGGGTGCAGAGCATCAAGTTCAATAACCGGAGGTTGTTGTGAATGCCGCAAGGACTGCGCGCAAGAATTCCTTGGAATCCTTGAGTTTGCAGCATAAATCAAGCTTAAGAAGGATAGAGAATTCGAGGGACTCAAAGGAAAGGAGAAGGTCGAAGTCACCTTGCAAAGGTTGATCTCAGAGGAGTTGACGCCAATTATTTTGGATTGAAGTCATTGCAAACCTGAAACGGATGGTTGAATTTCGCAGATCAAGAACTGTCGATTCATTGTGGGTCGTTAGATCTAGTGGATCAGCGGAGGAATTAAGGGAGATAGCCTTTTCATCATGCACAATCCAGGAGGAACAACATCCATTGGATCCGGGTCAACAAGATTTGTTGATATCCAGACTTCAGGTCTCGACGTTTCGAGGATCAAAGGGTGAAGAAGTTTGTAACTTGGAAGTCTCGAGTTGCGAAACCCCAATACACAAGGTCTTGACACAATCTGGATCGTCATATCGTGGGACACTCTGAATCGTAGATATGAGGAGAAAAAATCACAGTTTTGGATGTCAGGAGAACAAAGGTGAAGACCCTCTTAAAATAGTGAAGGGTGGATCATCGATTCAATCTGGATCGTTGGTCAGTGGAGGACTTGGACCGTAGATCTGACCTAGCTAGATTTTAGAAGTTGGGAGTCAGAGCATTGGTGTTGTGCTACACAACATCCCTGACCTCAAGAAACATGAAGTCATGAAGCGATCATGGTCGTCGATCAAGAGGAGATCAAAGGACTGTCGGATCTGGTCCTGGGCAAAGGCCCATATCGGGTTTAGGGATTTCATGGATGCAAAGTGTTGGGATCGTGATTACACAAACACTCCTGAAACCGTGACTTGCGAAATTTCTTGTTGTGTGACCCGTGGTCGTAGCGTCATGGTTGCGTGGGAGAGAAGACTCACGCCTGGTGCTGGATTCACGCAGGTGGGGTTTTCGTAGGAGGATCTATGGTCGTATGTTTTGAAGGTTTTCAGTGGGAACTAAGGGAGCCACTTTGGCTCAAGGAGAGTGAATATCCAAAGGCTGGGAGGTCAAAAGATCCCTGCTGAGGTGGGGGTGTTGTGTCAGGTGGTATCAGAGCCTACAATCATTGTTTTCTGTAGGCAAGAGAAGACAGAAGGAAAGTTGTAAGTTGAATTATGCATGGAACATATTTGGATAATGTCGCCCAGAAGACGTCAAGACAGACCAATGCCCGATCCATCCATGGAAAGGGAAATGAGAGAACTCCGTGCTCGATTATATTCTATGGATACAACACAGAGATGAGCTACTGATACAAGAGATGTCAGTGAAGCTGAAAGTGAAAATGAGGCTAGAGCCGAAGGAGAAGTTGTAGCCGAATAAACTGCAAGAGAATGTCTATTAAGAGTTGTTGCAAGAATAGGTGCAAGAGAAAAGATGGATATTTCGATGTACAAAGGAAACTTAGACATTGAAGAGATGCTAGATTGGCTTAGAGCTCTAGATAATTACTTCAATTATGAAGATGCTGAAGAAGATAGGAAAGTAAAACATGATGTCACTGGATTGAAAGGGCATGGAACACTGTGTTGGGATGAACTGCAGAATGATAGGTGTTGCAAAGGAAAACAGAAAATCAAAAGCTGGGATAGGATGGTCACCAAGATGAAAGCCAATTTTATACCCATATATTACCAAATCAATCTATTTCGGAGAATGCCGAATTTAAGACAGAAAGGGATGACAGTGAAGGAATACAATGAGGAATTTTACCCACTTAACATCAGAGCAGGTCATCACGAAAGTGATGATGAAAAGGTTTCCAGATACATGAATGGTCTAAGATATGACATTCAGGATGAGATGAGCATGGTGACAATCAGGAATGTGGAAGATTCTTACCAGATTGCTATGAAGGTAGAAGAAAAATTGGCCTGTAAGCAAGGTCAAAGGGGTAGAGGTAGAAGTCAGAGCAGAGGAAAATCAGTTGCCCAGGATAGAGTACAGAAGCCCAAATATGGAGAAAATAAAGCTCATAACCACCCAAAAAGGGGAGGAAGCTCAGAGAGAGGACAATATGCCGATAGAAACACTTTTCCTTGAGCCAGAGGAAGAGGAAGAGGCATAGGTGGTGAGATAAAGTGTTTTGTTTGTGGAAAGACCGGACATAAGTATTATGAATGCCTTGATAGAAAAAGAGATGGAGGAGGTGAAGCTCACATTTCAGAAGCACAAAGGAAAAATGTTGAGGAAGAAGATGCAGAAGGTAGAAGATCCTTAATGATGAGGAAAATTCTCTTGAAGCTAGAGAAAGAGGCGGAGAATCCAGTCCAAAGAAACAATTTGTTTAGAATTTCTTGCAAGACCAAGGATAGGGTATGCAAGGTAATTGTGGACAACGGAAGCACATATAATCTAGTCTCCACAGAGATGGTGGAAAAGTTGGAATTGGAGACAGTTGCACATCCAAGCCCATATAAAGTTTCATGGTTGCAAAAAGGACATCAGGTAACAGTCACTAAACAATGTTTAGTTGAATTTAAGATAGGAGGATACAGATATGATATTTTATGTGATGTTATTCCCATGGATGTCTGTCATCTTTTATTGGGGAGGCCTTGGAAATATGACATAAATGTTGTTCATGATGGGAGAAAGAACACATACACCTTAGAGAAGAATCATAGGACACATGTGTTGTTGCCAATCGAAGACAAGAAGGTGAAAGAAGAAACGAGCAACACTATACTTCTCATGAGTGGGAAGGAGCTTCTTGATGAAGTCAACAAAGATCAAGAAATGCAGTTCGTTGTGGTAAGAAAACTTAGAGTCATTTTGACCAGTACCTCAATGGATGATCTACCCGAAGAAATTCAGGAATTGTTGGAGAATTTTGTTGATATAGTGGTGGACGAATTACCTTGTTCGTTGCCACCCATCAGGAGCATAATCCATCACATCGACCTTATACCAAGGGTGAGTTTACCAAAAAAAGAAACGTACAGATTGATGCCGCAGGAGAATGAAGAGGTCAAGAAGAAAGTCTAGGATTTGATGGACAAAGGGTTGATTAGAGAAAGTTTGAGTCCATGCATTGTTCCAACAATGTTAAGTCCAAAGAAGTATGGTGGATGGAGGATGTGTATAGACTCAAGAGCTATAAATAAAATCACCATCAGGTATAGATTTTCTTTACCGAGGATGGATGACTTGATGGATTGCTTGAGTAGAGCAAAGTTTTTTTCAAAAATTGATTTGAAAAGTAGATATCATCAAATTAGGATGAGGGAAGGTGATGAATGGAAGACAACATTCAAGACGAATGAAGGGTTATATGAATGGCTTGTCATTCCATTTGGTTTGACAAATGCGCCAAGTACTTTCCTGAGATTGATGAACGAAGTCTTGAAAGATTTCATTGGAAAATTTGTAATTGTGTATCTTGATGATATATTGATCTTTAGTAAGATTGAGGAAGAACACTTGAGACACCTAACTCTAGCAATGAGAAGGTCGTGGAAAGAGAAGTTGCTGATAAATTTGAAGAAGTCGTCTTTCATGAAGAAAGAACTCATTTATTTGGGTTTTGTGGTATCTTCGAATGAGTTGAAGATGGATCCTGAAAAGGTAAAAGAGATCAAATAATAGCCATCGCCAAGGAATATATTTGAAGTCAGAAGATTACATGGACTAGCCAGTTTTTACAGGAAGTTCATAAAAAAATTTAGTGGGATTAGTGCACCAATGATGGACACAGTCAAGAAAATACATAAATCTTTTCATTGGACAGAGGAAGCAGAGAAAAGTTACAAGCTGTTGAAAGAGAAGATAATCGGACAACTATTTATGGTTCTGCCAGATTTTAGTAAGACATTTCAAGTGAGATGTGAGACAAGTTGATTTGCGATTGGAGCAGTATTGAGTCAAGACAATAGGCCCATTGCATACTTCAATGAGAAGTTGAATGATGAAAAGAAGAATTATTCCACATATGATAAATAATTTTATGCAATCATACAAGCACTGAAGAAATGGAGACATTACTTGGTTCCGAAAGAGTTTGTTTTGTATAGCGACAATCATGCTTTACAATTCATAACCAAACAGGAGAAATTGAACCAGAAACATGCAAAATGGATTGAATTTATGCAAAAATTTACTTTTGTTATAAAGCACATTTTTGGAAATGTTAACAAGCTTGTTGATGCATTGAGTAGGAAATGTTTGATTCTGCAGGAGTTTCGTGTGAAGACCTTAGGTTTTGAAAACTTTAAGGAAATGTACAGAGATGATTCGGATTTTAAGGATGCTTATGAAGCATGTGAGAATCATGTTTTAAGAGATAGAATCCAATGGATTGAATACTTGATTCAGGATGGACTATTATTCAAAGGAAACTAGTTGTGTATCCCGAAGGATTCTATGAGAGAAAACCTTTTGAAAGAAAAGCATAGTGGAGGATTGGATGGAAATTTCGGCCATGAAAAAACATTTGTGGAACTGAATAGTTTATATTATTGGCCAGGGATGAGGATAGATGTGAAGAAGTTTGTCAACAAATGTAGAATTTGCTAGCGCACAAAGGGGAAAAGACAGAATACAAGATTATATCAACCATTGTCGGTACCAGAGAGGTCGTGGGACGCGGTAAGAATGGATTTTGTGTTAGGATTTCCAAGGACACAGAGGGGTTGTGATTCCATATTCATGGTAGTTGATTGATTTTCAAAAATGGCACATTTCATTCCATGTCATAAAACCAGTGATGCAACTCACATTGCAAACCTGTTTTTCAAAGAAGTTGTTCGACTTCATGGCTTACCCAAGAGTATTGTTTCAGACCAGGATACCAAATTTGTTGGTCATTTATGGAGGATGCTATGGAAAAAGATGGGGACAAATTTATCTTTTAGCTCAGCATATCATCTTCAGATGGATGGACAGACTGAGGTAGTAAATGGAAGTTTGGGGGACTTGTTGATAATTTTGGTAACTGAACACCATACATAGTGGGATCAGATTCTTCCACAAGAGGAATTTTCATATAACGACTCACCGAATAGGAGAATAGGACAAAGCCCATTCCAAATAATGTATGGAATGCAACCAAGGGGAGTATCTGAGTTGAGGGACTTAGATCAGAATGAGTTCAGAAGTGCTAGAGCGGAAGACTTTGCAGCAGAGATGTAAGAGCTCCATAGCAAAATCAGAGAGTGGTTAAAGAATTCTAACCATGAATACAAGCGTAGAGTAGATCAACATAGAAGAGAGATTCAATTTGAAGTGGGAGATTTAGTTTTAGCACATCTGAGAAAAGAAAGGTTCCCAAGGGGAACGTATAATAAACTGAAGATGAAAAAGATAGGGTCGTGTAAGATTTTGAGGAAATTTGAAGCAAATGCTTATGATATCGAATTTCCAAATGGTGTGGGAATATCACCCATATTCAACATAGCATATATGTACCCTTACAAAGAAGGTGAACCATATGGAGCAGAGAATCAGAAAGAAATTCAATGGGTTAAACAACTACCTGTAGCTGAAAATCCACAGATGGAAAGGATAATTGATCAAAGAGTTAGCAAGAAGACCCGAAGGAAGAAATATTTTGAGTATTTGTTAAAATGGAAGGGACGCTCGATTGAAGATGCCAGTTGGGAAAGCGAAGCAGAGATCCAGAAACGTGAACAGACCGTGCAGGAGCTCATGGAAAGGAGTCCATGATTTTTTATTTCCAACCAAGGAATATGATGCAGGAGCATCGTAAGCGTGTGCAAGAGGAAGACAACTAGAAATGCACCAACACATATTTTGAGAACATTTTGAATTTGAAATTTAAAAACATTTATGTAATATCTTAAATTGGATGTGTCCGCATTTATGTTTTGAATTGTAATATAGATCTTGAGCAGTTGCTCTCATATGTTGTTTAAGGAGGCATTTATTGTAATGAATGTAAGGTAGTTGTAGCTTTCAATTCTGATAAGATAGCTTAGGAAGGAGAGAGGGAAAACTCAAGAAAAACCCATCATATGTATTGTATTGTAATAATTCTCATTAGCAAGAGCCGAGGAAAAGAACAGAGATTGTAGAATTGGTATGAGCAGATAGATTTTCTATTGAACCAATGTACAGATACACTTGGATTAATATAAAGAAGCTTTGATCCAATTTCATGTTGTTTTATGAATTTTGTTTACATATTTTGAATGGTATGTTTACAGTTGATTTCAGTCTCTGTTATGCATTTTATTTCAATGCTATGAATTCCCTTGATTTCATGTTGAATGTATGAAGTATGTGAGAGGAGAAGAAGTATAAGCCTCAATTGTTTCTTTCTTAAGAAATCCTACAAGAGGTTGCAACGAAGGTCCACAAGGAGTGCGTGACAAGTTTTCTAAGTTTCACCTCAGAAAAGATCAGGAGGGAAAGAGTTGTTCTTATACCCACATAGTTGTGCAAGGTGTGTGCAGGCTGGGCGAATTTTCAGACTTTACAAACCCGAGTGTGAGGTTGAAGAACTCTGTCACAAGGAGTGCGCAGAGCATCAAGTTCAATAACCAGAGGTTGTTGTGAATGCCGCAAGGAGTGCACGTAATAATTCCTTGGAATCCTTGATTTTGCAGCAGAAATCAAGCTCAAGAAGGATAGAGACTTCGAGGGACTCAGAGGAAAGGCGAAGGTTGAAGTCACCTCGCAGAGGTTGATCCTAGAGGAGTTGACACCAAGTCTTTTGGATTGAATTCATTGCAAACCAGAAACAGACGGTTGAAGTTCCCAGATTGAGAACTGTCGATTCATTGTGGGTATTTAGATCCAGTGGATCAGTGAAGGAATTAAGGCAAATAGCCTTTTCAGCATGCACAATCCAGGATAAACAACATCTGTTGGATCCGGGTCAACAAGAGTTGTTGATCTCCGGACTTCGGGTCTCAGCGTTTCAAGGATCGAAGGGTGAAGAAGTTTGTAACTTGGAAGTCTCGAGTTGCAAAAACCCGATACATGAGTTCTCAACACAATCTGGATTGTCAGATCGTGGGACACTCCGAACCGTAGATCTGAGGAGTAGAAATTGTGGTTTCAATTGTTGGGAGAATAGAGGTGAAGACCCTCCTAAAATAGTGAATGATGGATTGTCGATTCAATCTGGACCGTTGGTCAGTGGAGGACATGGACCGTATATCTAGCCTAGCTAGATTTTGAAAGTCGAGATTCATAGCATTGGGGTTGTGTTACACAACAACCCTGACCTCGCAAAACGTGAAGTCACGACGCGATCGTGATCGTCGATCGAGAGGAGAGCACAGGACTGTCGGATCTAGTCCTGGGCAAAGGCCCATATCAGGTTTCAGGATTTCGTGGATGCAAAGCGTTGGGATCGTGATTACACCAACACTCCCAAAACTGCGACTTGCGAAATTTATTGTTGTGTGACCCGCGGTCGTAGCACCGTGGTCATGTGGGAGAGAATACTTACTCCTGGTGTTGGATTCACACAGGTGGGGTTTTCTTAGGAGGACCTGTGGTCGTATGTTTTGAAGGTTTCAGTGGGAACTAAGGGAGCCGCTTCGGCTCAAGGAGAGTGAAGATCCAAATGCCAAGAGGTCAATAGGTCCCTGCTGAGGTGGGGGTATTGCGTCATTATGTCCACCTATTATCCCCTGACTCGACCATGTCGATTTCCTCCTTTTTTCTTTTCATTGCCAATCAAACTATTGGTGAACCTCAAAATTCATCTCTTAGCGAACTTCAAAAATTGGGTCTTCAACAGTATTCAAAATTTGCCTCTCAAGGAACTTCCAAAATTTCCCTTCAACAAACTTCATTTTTTTTTTCTTTTGGTGAACCCCAAAATTTGTTCTTTAGGTGGAATTTATTTATTTATTTATTTAT
>ML777414.1:614506-657582 GCA_009831015.1 Picea engelmannii
TGTAGAGTAGGTTGTTGTCATAAATACAATCTTCTATTATTCACATATATTATATCATGGATAAATTATGTTTAAATTTTGGAAAAAAAATAAAAATTAAGTTTATATTTTGAGAATTTTATTATAAAAGTTTGTTTTTCATTATAAATTATTTTTACTTTTATATAATTATTTATTTTATATTTTTAACTTAATTATTTATTTTATTTTTTTAACTTATTTTTTTATTTTTTTTTATAGTAAACTATTTTATAAAAACAAATTTTTTGATTTAAAAAAAAAATATTATTTAATTTAAAATGAATATTTACTCACATTTTTATATGATAAAATTGTTTTATTTTATGTGAAAGTTTGATATAACTTTTTTGATTTAAAAAAAAAATATTATTCAATTTAAAATGAATATTTACTCACATTTTTATATGATAAAATTGTTTTATTTTATTTGAAAGTTTGATATAACTATTTTATGTAAAAATTTATTATTTTCTTTTAAAATTAAATTAAAATTTAAAACTTTTAATATATTTAAAATCATATCATCAAATATTATAATTGGGAATATTCGTTTGTATTCTTGTATAATAAAATTATTTTATTTTATTTTAAATTTAATATAACTATTGATATAAAAAATTATGATTTTTTTAGAATTAAATAATTTTTTAAATAAATTTAATATATTTACAATAATATCATCAAATAAATATTATAATTGAAATTAAAAAATTGGTAAAATTGACGAAATTTTCTAAAGTTAAAAATTAAGTACAGATTCTTGAATTTCTAAAATAATTTTTAAAATAAATTTAATATATTTACAATAATATCATCAAATAAATATTATAATTGAAATTAAAAATTTGTTAAATTGGCCACATTTTCTAAACTTAAAAATTAAGTATAGATTCTTAAATTTCCCTTGGTTTTTTTTGGGATAGAGTGGATAAACATTAAATTAAATATATATCTTTAACTTTTCCGGGCTAATTTAAAAAAAAATATATATATAATCTTAAATTTCCCTTAGTTATTTTTTTAATATAGTGGCTAAACATTAAGAGTATATTCGTAACTTTCCCTTGGGCTATTTTTTAATAGACAGACTAAACTTTTGCAAATTTTGGCACATTCCTTAAGAAAGCCATTATTGCAAATTTTGGCACATTCCTTAAGAAAGCCATTAAAAGACCACTGGAGTTTCCCTTTTTTCCTTTAATATTTTCATGACTCTCATTTTCAATGTTTTATTGGAATAATAGAAATGGCATTGCATTGTTATTCGAGATAACATTACCCATAGATGTTACATAAGCCATATAAGTTGTTATGACAATTTTTGTTGACTTAAATAAGTCAAGATGGTTAATTAATTTTGTCAATCTTAGGATTTTATATCAAGAGTTACAATGTGTTCAGAGTTAATAGATGTCATAACAAAATAAAAACTTCCATTTGTGTTTTATAGTAGAGTTACAATAAGTTTTCAATTTACGCTTTGTAGTAGAGTTAAATAAAAGTTTTTTTCCATTTACACAATACATCAAAGTTAGAGAAGTTTCTACAATGGCCGTGTTTGTAAAAGTGAAGAGTTTGATATTTTTTTTTTTTATAAATATAGCTTCCTTTAAAGTCGATTAATAGGAAATTTCTACAACTTTTAGTACAAAAAATAAGCTATCAATGTAGCAAAAGTATAAATCAATCTCAAGGTTAGCAAAAGCCAAAAAAGTGAGCTATCAATGTAGCCTCCACAAGCAAAAGTATAAATCAATCTCAATGTTAGCAAAAGCCAAAACACCTTATTCCATAGCCAATGTCACAAGAAACTACATTAAAAGAGGAGGATTGGCTTATGCCAACACACCTTATAAAAAATTCATAGTCATAAAGATAAAGGGAATACGTGTGGGCAAGTAATTTCTATTCATTGACTATGTTGTCCAAAGGAGGAAGTTGGTCATGGTCATTTGGGGCCTTCCCTAACCTATAAGAAGAGAATCAACATTAATAGGCTCAACATGGTTCCACCCATTAGTCAGGGGATCCAGGGGCTTAGGCCCTGTTGTAACCTAGGTCTGCACCCCTGCCCTTTTCCCTCCTTTACCCTATACATCCATCAACTTTGAGTTTTGTGGCTGCTTTCTTAGCTTATTCTCCATTATTTAATCACTCATCTTCATGGCCCCTACTCGTCTTTACTTATTTTGCACCATATTTTTTCTTTCTTGAAGGGTGATTTCATGTTCTGGTTTGAGTTTGAAATACTTGTCATCATATTTGCCACTAATTGAGCATGCAACAGGTCCACCCAGTCTTTTGTGTGTGCAAGAGACATCCAGGTCCACCAAGTCCTTTGTATGCTCAGTAAGCTTCCACAGAAAAACACAACAATTCAAAGCAGTCCATTTCGGGCTTAGAATTTAAGCCAAACAGACAGGTCAAATCTTCAATGGTGGAGATCCAACAATCGATGCATATCAATGGCTCTTTGGCATCTGAAGTTGCCATTGGTTCAAATATTTTGAAGTGCCCAGATGCCGAAGTGTCGAAGCCTCTGAGGAACATAGCTCTTGAAATGATGCCACGTTAGATCTAGAGGATCAACCATCCAGGAGGTTTTACTTAAGAACTAGCGCAGATCATCGAAGCCCTGAAGCACCGGAGACTCGAACCGTCGCATCACTTTGCGAGACGAGCCCTCCGGGAGACCTTCAAACTTAGCACACAAAAGCTCCCGAATGCCGAAATGCTAGAGCCTCGAAGTGTTGAAGCCTCCGGACTACCACGCCCCAAAGTGCCATGTCACTCAACTAATCCTGGAGTTTTGTCCTCCGAGGGTTATACAACCTTTGCATTCAAGAAATATGAACCCCAAAGAGTCGGAGACATGTAGCACTCATCAGTGTTGACACATGGCATTCATCAGTTGAGACAAGTGGCACTCTTCTAGCACTAACACATGGAATTCATTAGTTGAGACACGTGGCACTCATTTTAAGCACATCTGGGAATTCATCTGTACTATTTCAAGTGACACGTGTCACCCTTCCTTCCATGACACGTCAGCTATATGAATTCAAGCCACCACGTCACTACGGGAGATCATCCTCTATGAGTTTTCCCACTCAACAGTCAAGAACTCCCGAACCCCGAAGAGTCAGAGTCCTGAGGTCCCAAAATGACGAAGTATAAAGTAATATTGGGTTAATAAGTGATTAATGTTGGTTAATGACTCCGAAGGTTCTGTCCTCTGGGGGTTATGTATACTCTTCACTTTGAAGCCCCTGAATGTCGTATTTTCGAAGTGGATCACCCACATTTATGGCACATTTGAAATGTTTAAAAAGGGGAACCAAACCAGGAATGGGGAAACTACGCATCCAGACTCCAGAAGAGCGCTAGATAACTTGCTTCCTGGCCTCCGAGAGATAAGTGGGGAAAACACCACCAACATATTCAGTTATCTCCAGTGGCCTCAAGCAATGTGCATGCTAGTGCTCAATGTGGAACTCAGTTCTATCGCTCCTAGTCTTTTTATGTCAAATTCCAGTTCATTACAGCGCATGCATCAGTCCTATTTCATTTCCAGTAGCAGTTTTCAGTTATTTAATTGCATGATTCTTTTAGATTAAGGAATAATCAATGGTATTTTTGTGTGTGATAAGAACCACTCCTTTTTATTTAATTCAGGCTCGAAGTATACATTAATATACTCCAGCTAGTGTTTAGTGAAGTTAATAAGTTGTTTAACGACATATGTGGTTGAGTTAAGCCCCAGTTCCAGGCTGGTCAAGGGCCTCTGCATTTTTGATAAATATGCAATTTTTGTATTTTTTAGGGGTTCAGTTTTTGGAGAAAAAATAGAAGCAGCAGAAGGGATGGACCTTCTCAGATGATTGTAAAGTTCTCTACCTAGTGAATATATGTTGATGACAGTTGTGTTCTCTTACTTAAATCTGTATGTGTTTAAGCTTGTCTTAAATGCAAATTTTGTGATGTTTGCAATGTACATTTCCTTATTCTTTCAACCATTGTTTTAGTTCATCTTTTTGTTGATTATGCAACCTGTTATACAACTATTGTTTAGCGAAAGATCTACTATTTGGAAACCTGTTGAATGATTTTCATATAGATATTTTTCTAAGTCTTAAGATATTATTTTAATTATTTATTCTCACATAGCAAGTGATTCATTGCATTGCTTGTTGTTGTTTCCACTGTTCATCTTTTCATATCCTCAACTGTCCATTAATATCCATACCATTAGCAAAAGAGAACCTACTTTTACACTGTGTGGCCTATCCAACTAGATTACCATATTTGAAAACCTATCCTTAAGCTGACCAACAAAACCAACTTATAAAAAAAAACCAATCATTCTAAACTTGAGGTGGATTAGGTCTTCCCTTTAGTATTCAGGTGCAGACTTTAGGACCAACATCTTCTAGCGTCATTGTCAGGGAATGGAGTAATGAAATATCTTTCCCTAGGAGAATGAAAAATGATCAGATATGACCTTTGATGGTGAAAAAACACCAGACACATTCAGACCTTTCAGATCAGACACATTCATATCAGATATTTCATCTAGCGACTCCACTGAGTAAACTTCACAAAATAAATATTGGCTCCTAGAAAAGGACTCAAAAGATCCAAATTTGAGCACATCAAAGCCACAAAGGCTCATCCTAATCCTAAGAAGGACAGAATAGTCTCTAATCTGGAAAGGAAACCAAGAAAAAACACCTTAGCTCAGAGATATACCTCACCCCTCAAGGGTAAATCTGCACCTCAAGAATCTACTTTTCTTCATCATCACAAGTAGCTTGAATTTTCTAGCCCCGAGAATCACAATTCCAAGGAACTATTGAGTACTCAACACACCCTAAAAGTCTACGTAAAATCTCACTTTTTGGGTACCACTTGATCTTTTGGCATTGTCTGATATGAAAAATGTGTCCTTTTCTTATCCCTTTTGTTTCTCATTAAGTCTTTAAAATATTTCTTGGACATGTGAAAATCATTAACTTAAAAGACGAATATCTAAATTAGAGAAATGACAATCAAATTTTTCCTGGACGCGCTTAAGGATTTTGAAAACGAGAAGGATTGAGCGTGAATGAAAACGCTAGAGAGAATCAAAGTTGTTGAACCTCGATCTTCGTCATCGTCGGCAGACACGAAATTTCTTTTGCATCAGGCACCACCAAAAATATCACCGATGACTGATTAATTCGGCATCGATGAAATTTTTAAGAATAAGCATTGAATGAAAAATGAAATAATAATCACCGACCTCCGAGACGTTTTCGGCATCGAGAGTTTCAGAGGACAATAAATCCCGAAGAAACTACGTGTTGATTTTTGAACGTCGATCCCCGATACTCACCCAGCATCGACAGTCGCAATATATAGCTCAATTTAGTGCGATCGACATAAGCGAAGTCCCGAATGCAACCCTTACCCACGAGCTGAGTTCTAGGTTTTATTTAATAAGCCTCAAGTCCAACCGTTACCCATAAGTTAAGTTCTCGGCCATTAGTGCTTGGTATCCTGATTCAGTGGCGCCACCTCGATACCATACAATGAATAAAATCGACGTCAGAAGTTTTCTCAGGAGGATACCGACGGAAACATGCATAAGGATACCGTTGATTCCCAATCTACCCACTAAGAAGACGACGCGATGGGACGTTTTGGCTCTGATATATGCTAGATACGACACATTTAAAGGTTAATTAATTCCAAAATCTCGCACTAATTTCTAATTCATGCACGAATCAAAGGACCATTGGGACCTGCCANACCCCGTGCCTCTGCCGTCAACCCACTTAGAATTTATTTGCAGAGTTTCGATGGTAGATTGTTTTTAATTTGACCCATTACTCGTATTAACTGGTTGATATGACTGGTAGGATATCTCCCATTATATTCTCTATGTCATTGAAAACATGGTTATTATGTGCACGAAGGAATCCGGATCATCCAGAGTAGCGAAACGAGCAGTCCGGGGATAACTTCCATGGTCTAGTGAGTATAAAAAAAATAGTTTAGCAAGCGTTATAGGTATGTATCGGTCTATGGATGTTTTATGCTTTGTTTCATACGCTTTATCCAATGTCACCCTGCACACCTACCTGAAGATTGTTTCCGGTTGCAGGAACGATGCCTCTGAAGAAACCCACCACCAGGAAATATCTGAGAGCTCCAAAGCTACAGGAACCATAGGTGGGAGAAGTTTCCTCCCCAATGGTGGCAAGACAATTGGAATTCGCTCTAAAACCGGTGCCCATCATCAAAATTGCCACCAAGAAAGCTTTCAACCAACCCTCGACCTTTGGAGACATAGAGGCAAAAATTAGGACCAAGACAGTATTCTCGCATTGGGAAGAACTTTTCAATAATATTAAGCAGGAAGAACTCCTCGAATATACTCTGCACAACGATCCTGATACGAGAAGACTCGACGATGAAGTCCTCTTGAATGTCTGAAAGGCGTATCTACACATGGTGGCAAGAAGGACTTCGGTATTTCCCTGCATTGAACTCTTGAAATGGCCTATTGATCACACTAACACAAAAAAATGTTTGATTAACGACGACAATGACGGGTGTGTTGGGGTTTTCCTTCCATTATAAGTCAAAAATTATTACAAACTCAAAGAGCTGGAAGAGCGGTTGAATAATGATTTTTTTTTTAGCTTCTATGAGAAGCATGATACCAATAAGGTGATGGATTCCTGGTGGAGAGAAGATAAAAAGTTCACCAACCGGACCTCCGGCTGGTACCCGATGACCAACCTTAGAGATCCTTACATATATCTAATGGATCTCCTCTGCAGATTGTATGGGGAAAAAGATTGCTTCAGGTTTGCAGAAGCTTGGATGCCTCTAGCGTATACCGTAGCCATTTCTGGAATAGGTTTTAACTGGGGTGCAATCATCTCCAAATAGCTGAGCACATGCATCTGTCAAGCTCAGATGCCAAAAGAAGGAGAAACCCCGTCCTTTTACATGGCATCTTATCTTCTGGACGTCGTCTATGCCAGAAATGATTTCGCTGGAATGAACTTAAGATGGCATACCTCATATCTCCCGATCCATGTTTATTTCTGCATCTTGTGGGAGAATGGGTACAATAAATCCTACCCTCTCATCTGTGACCAATTTATCACACATATTCATCTATTGTTGTTCAATAAAGAATTCCCAAGTCTGTCGGACGTAGCCAAAAAGATTATATCGAAAGTGGGCCACTGGTATCTTGATGAGCGTGATACCTACATTAGGGTTTTCGGCACCACCGAAGCACCCCATTTGCTACCTGTATATGTATCTAATCGACTAATAGTAGGAGAAATATGTTATCATAGCATCCTGCAAGGTTACAATTCTACTTTGGTAAAGGATAAGAAGTGGGCCTTCATACCCTATGGGTTCCATATTGGTTTCTACATGGTGAAGGACACCGTGCAGGCCAAGCAAGAAGGGCTAAGCCAATTGGAGTTTTGATTCCAGACTAGCTGCTTTCACAAGCACGACCCCAAGGGCTTGGCCCTGAAGCACGTGCAGCAGGTATCATCTTGTTGGCCATATGCCCACAACCGATTTGAGGATGAAATCTTCACCAAAAATGCTCAATACTGAGAAGAGGTGATGGTGAGGATGACTGACCCCAAGGCAACCAGATTCAAGGCTATGAGTTGGGATGACCAAGAAATAGTGCTGGAACAAACAGTTCAAGAGACCATCAAGACAAGGGAAGAAATGATATTAGTCGGAGCAGTGGGATCTCCCCTGGTAGCTCTAATACAAACTGGGAATTTCTCCAAAGTTCAACATATACAAGGTATCAGGGGGCTCATGTATCAACAGGCCTAGCTGTTAATGAAGCGGATGCAGGATAACCCAAACCTCATCATAGTGCCAAAGATTCCGACAGAAAACCTAGAAGAAAGCCCAGCGGGGGCGAGCGACCATGATTCCATAAACCCTGGTAATAAAAATGGGTCTAATAACCCTGATTCCACAAGGCCATCGACCAGATTGCCAACAGGTGTGACAATTCAACCAGAGGCAGGTCGAGTATCAGTGGAAGCAGGTGCACCTATTCCTTTGAGTGAATTTATAAATATATATAGCGATGATGAGATCCCGGAGACATCTCTCGGGACCCCTGTGCATATCCAAGAACAAAAGGGACCTAAGAAGGCTACTTTTCTTGATCACGAGATCTAGATCCAGGAAATCCCACGAAAGGAGAAAGAAACCAAAAATGTTCCCAACACAAAGAACCCCAAAGCATCGAAGACCCGAGCCGATGACTCGAAGGGTAAGTTAGAACCGGATGAGCCAAAAGGAGAATCCCCACAAAAGGAAGTCGTCGATTCAACTGCCCACGAGCAAGTGAGTATCAGGTCTTTTCCAGACGTCTCTATTTCTCTTGATACTCAGATCCCCGATAAGAAATAGGAAGAGGCCGAGCCCTCGGAGTATAACGAGAAAGTTCAAGAACACATTCTGGAACAAGTATACACCACTGGAAATCTAGGAAACACACTCACATGGGGTGATCAACAGATTCCCGAACCGGTGGACGAGGTGGCCGACATCTATGCGATCTCCTACGATTGAAAGAAGAGGGCAATTGTCCAAAGAACCACGAAGTAAAGGAGAATCATGTTGGATATCTATGTCCTCATCACCATAGAGGAGGATTTGATAAACACAGAAAATGCCAGAACATCCAAGCTCATCGACGCGGGAATGGAGATTTCAGACGCCACCCTGGACAGAGCTAAACAGGATGAAAAAGAGTTAGTCGCCGCCCTGAAGGAGCTAGAACATTTACGCCAATTGGATGAATACTATAAGGGCACCACTCAGGCCATAGTTTATCTGAGAAGCGAGTTCAAAGCGGCTTACAACAAGTTCACACATGAGCGGCACCTATTCACGGTGAAGATAGCCGAGCCCCAGGAAGACACTCTCATGGCACTCACAACTTTCAAGGATGTGGAGCACAACAAGCCATAGAAAGACTCAAATACATCTATGTAGTCTAGTAGGGCTGAGAGAAATAAGAACACGACATCCGAGTGTTGGGAAAAAGCAGTCTTGATAATATGAAGCGATCGGTCGAATATTGGGCTAAGATGTCCCAGGAACCACACAGGGAAATTCAAAAGCAATGGGAATAATGCAAGAAGCATTGGGGTAAGATCAACGAAGCAATGAAGGATATAGGACTCCCTGAGTTCGGCGACCCCGACAACTTCATCGACTTATGCGACATAATCAGATCACATGCCAAGCAGTATTCACTATGGGCCGAAAAGCTAGCCAAGGTGACTGATACGTCGCAAATACAAGTGCAAAGATTTATGGAACACCCGATGAAGGCTCAAACTGTGCTACAATAGTTAAACACCAGTCTAGTAAAGTACCAAGCGCATGCAGTGGAGATCAGAGGATTCTACATCGCTCCGATGGAGCAGCACAAGTTCCCATGGGCCCAAACCCACGAAGAGTTTTTTATCAGTTGGTTTGAGTATGAGAAAATTCATCCTTTCAAAGAACTATCTTGAGTTGACTGTTAAAGAAACTATTAGAAGATGACACCACGTGGCATATTTTTCTTTGCTTAAACTGTACTTAGTCGTTGTTTTTACTTGAACTTTATATTATAAACAAAGACATCAACCAATTAGTTAGGGGCCGATGGTTGTGGAAAGAACTCTTTCTTTTTGGCTGTTAAGAATTATTTTGAAGCTTCTTTGAATTGAGAAGTCCTTTTGGACCAAAGAAAAGTTATTTTCATCAACTGCATGTGTGATTGGACGTGGAGAAGAACTATTTCCTATCCTATTTCATGAATGATGTTGTAATGAGTACTCCCGATGAGGTTTTCATACACTCGGTAGAATACTTAATAGATTTCGCAATCACTGAAATCCAATAACCTCTTGATTTGATACCCGAAACGCCAGCCGGCGCCGTCTCTAAACTGAACATTTTTTTGGAAGAGGAGGATTTTAACTCGGAGTCTGAAAGTAATGGAAGGAAACAACAACCATAATGATGAAAGGGGGAACCCACCTCTGAACAATAAACCCTAGTTAGCCAGAGATGCTTTGGCCCTCCCAGGACCAGTTCATAACCTTACTCGTCATCTAGAGAAGTTGCTTCCTAAGTTCGATCCTGAAACCTATGGATTGCCTGAAGATCATATCAAGAAATTTCTTGATATGAACACCCAACATGAAGACGTAGTATGCAAACTTTTCCCCTATATGTTTGAAAATTTGGATTCCACGTGGTACTTCAATATGCCAGTAGGATCTATAACTAGCTGGACAAAGTTCCAGAAAGATTTTCTAGACAAATTTTCCAAAGAAACTACTACAAGAGCTCTAATCGCCAATTTTTTAGCTGCCACCATGAGTTTGAAAGAAAGGGTCAAGGACTTCAATCAAAGATTCACACCCATCTTGAAAAAGTTCTAGCCCAAAGCTAAGCCAACCCGGGAATTGAAAAACGAAGTTTATGCTAATGCTCTGCCAGCTTCTATTTCCATGTTCATAAAAAGGGTTTCTAAACAAACCCTAGATGAGAATTTTTAAGAAGACAAAACAATAGAATTCTAGATGAAAGGGTGTAAAGAAGGCCAAGTTTTGTTAGTTAAGAAAGAATCTCAACCTCCTCCCAGGAGAGGACTCCTTTTGACTAGACCATCGAGGAAACAAGCATAATAGACTCCCGACAAGGGTAATGGAGACATACAAGATCTACAACGCATGGTTAATAAATTATCAAACGAGATCATAGATATGAAGAGAAGCACAGGGGAAGGAAACCAAGGCCAAAGGTGATTGAACCTCCCCTAGCTAACTTAAATATCGATCTAGGGAATGTAGCATCTTATTCTTTCTGTATGTATCACCAGGAAAACCACTCTGAAAGAGATTTACCTCAATGGGTGCACGCCATGAATTTTATGGCCAATCAATTTCTAGACGAATTCTCCCTAACCGAACAACCGAGCAGTTCAATTATGAATATTGTCGAACAAGAAGAGGTTGATCCACCACAAGATACAGCTATGTTGATATGGGATCCCGACCTAATCATGCCTTCCAATGACCTGTTTGAGTCTCAAGAACCACCCATAGAGGTCTTGGTGGTGCAGACGCACAGTAAAGGTCCACTTGTCTCAAAAGACATCACTGTTACCCAAACTTCAAGAAATAAGACAACCTCCGATCACCCGAAAACACCTTTTTCTCCCACTAAGAAACCTATAAGAATCCATACCCGAGAATCGCCCAAACTCGATTACAACGTAGTTGAATATTTGAAGAAGTTAAGGGTTAACATATCAGTCATGGACATGTGCAGGATCCCTCAACAGAAGGACTTCCTGTTACAAGCTTTGAACACGGTAGAGGACCCTACGAATAGCAATGGCCAGGAATGAAATCTAGCTTCCACAGACCCGGTAAATAAACCAACCATGAATACCTATTTGAAAGATAAGAAAGGGAATCCTTTTGTTCCACCTTTCCTCTTAACATTCGAAGTTTTCAACAGGAACTTACTTAATTATTTTGTAGATTTAGGATCATCTTCCAACGTTATGCCCTTGTCAATTTTCAGAAAATTAAATGCCATTCTTCTACAGAGTGACAAACACATGATACAGCTAGAGATGACCTAGTTCAAAGTCACGGGGGAACTCAAGGATGTAATGATCAGAATAGTGACACATCCTAAATTTGTACAAGTGATTGACATCATTGTGGTAGACATCCCAGAGGCCTGTGGTTTATTACTAAGTCGAGATTGGTTTGAGAATTTAAATGGGTACTTTAGCATAGAATGGGCACACCTTTGGCTACCACTGAAGGGATACAAGAATATGATCAGAATCGATAGGGAGAGATATCTAAAACATATGGTCACTGATCTAGAAACCTTGAATGAAACCTCATCTATAGATTTCCTTGTGTTGGGAAATTATTCCTGGGATTCCCACTTCAGAAACTTTTCCCCTCTCTTATTCGATGTCCCCCTCACTCAAAACTCTGAAATGGTTTTTCAAGAGAAATCACCGATAACGACAGAAGACACCCTCCTCTACCAAGACCCTGCGTTAGAAGTTACAAAACAAGAGATAGGAAAACTAAAAATAAATAAGAAAGAAGAAGAGGGTGATTTTCGTTCACAAGTTTAGACCATATACTTTGATGGATCTATATCACGGGAGGGATCGAGGGCAGGGTGCATCCTCATTGATCCAAAAGTTAAACTTTATTTCCTGTCTTGTAGACTAGAATTCGAATGCACCAATAACATCGCCGAGTATGAAGCTCTAGTACAAGGGTTAAAGAAAGCCATAGACTTGAACGTCAAAGAATTTAAAGTTTTCAGGGACTCAGAGATTATCATTAGACAAGTAAGGAATACTATACATTGTTATTCCCCACACCTGAAGAATTATCACCAGGAAGTGCATAGGTTAATGGAGCATTTTGAAGCTTTCAATATCATCGTGATCCCTAGAGCGAAGAACATCCTTGCTGATTCCCTGGCCACAACAGCTTCGAGGCTGTCACCTCTAGAGGACTATGAAGCCTCCTGGTTCACTGTGTAACTACTCTACAAACCATTGGTGCCTAACAATATCTCTAATTGGAAGGTCTTTGAAGGAGATGAATAGATCATAAACTTCCTGACTAACCAAGACAATTTCAAAGATTTATCTATTGACGATGAGGTATTTCAGGGGCAAGCGATAGAAATTGATTCTCAAATAATCCAGCCTATTGACAGATCAAAATATCACACCATCCCGAAGGGGATAGCTAATCTAGAAAGTTTGTTTGACCTAAAAGAACACTTTAGGGGGCATACGAACGCTAAGACCGGTAGCTCATGTCCCCTGCATGAAACTATAAATCTTGGAACCCTGGAAAATCCAAAGAATGTGAATCTCTACAAGACCATATCTAAAGAGGAAACAAAGGCTTATCTTAATCTGTTTAGACAATATCAAGATGTCTTCGCATGGTCCTACCAAGACCTGAAAACCTACGACACCCAGATCATTCAACACACTATACCGTTGAAAACTGAGGTGAAACCTTTCCAATAGAAGCTATGAAAGTATCACCCATCCCTGGAGCCTCTCATGTATCAGGAATTAAAGAAACTTTTAGATGCCAAGATCATTTTCCAGGTCATACATTCCGCATGGGTAGCAAATCTGGTTCCTGTGAGGAAAAATTCTGGAGAAATTCGCTTATGCATAGATTTTAGAAATCTCAACAGAGCTTCAGAAAAAGACAATTACCCAGTCCCGCCAATGGATAAACTCCTGTAGACCATGTCTGGCTCAGAGATCTTCTCCCTACTGGACGGTTTCTTAGGTTACAACCAAGTCCTGGTTTCAGAGGAGGATCGTTTAAAAACTACTGTCTGAACCAAGTGGGGAACCTTCGCTTATAAATGCATGCCTTTTAGGTTAATCAACGCAGGAGCGACCTTCGAAAGGCCAATGGACATAGAATTTCAGGGACTAATCAACAAGTGTGTGGTAGTGTATCTAGACGATGTAACTGTGTATTCCAAGAATAGAGAAGAACACATCCAACATTTAACTCAAATTTTCGAAAGGTGTAGGAAATATGGTATATCCTTAAATCCAAATAAAACCATTTTCGGCGTCAAGGAACGTAAGTTGTTACGTCATATTATATCCCAAACATGTATTCACATATACCCAGAAAGGATTAAATCCATATCTCAACTTTCATTGCCCCATAACAAGAAAGCTATGCATTCCTTTTTCGGTCCAATCAATTTTGTGAGGAAATTCACTCTTGATTTTGCGGAAATCATCAAACCCTTACAAAAGATGATTCGCAAAGATGTCGAATTTAAGTGGGATTATGAATGAAAGGATGCTTTCAACAATATTAAAACTACCATATCCCGGGCCCTTGTGCTACGAAGTCCCGATTTCAATAGGGATTTATTCCTCTATGCTTTCGCCTCCAACCAGTCGTTAGCTGCAGTATTGACTTAGAAGGATGATCACAACAATGAAGCTCTGGTGTTGTTGATGAGCATTAATATCCAGGGAGCCAAGATTAATTATCCTGCTGTTGACAAACAGGCCTATGTGGTATGCAAGGCAGTAAAACACTTCAGGTCTTACATCATCAAGAACCACACCACAGTGATTGTGCCTCACCCTTCAGTCTGATCCTTGTTTATTAAGCAAGAGATGGGGGAAATAAGAGGGAACTGGATGGAAGTGGTCCAAGAACTTGATCTAGATATAAAACCTGCCAAACTTGTCAAGGGGCAAGGATTGTGCAAACTCCCAGCTGAAGCCCAGGACCAAGAAAATGAAGATTTCAGATGGGAGAATGAAATGGCATTATTGTGTGGTGAAGCTTCATACATTTCCCCAGGGCATGAGTCTTGGTATAATAATTTGACCTACCTCCTACACCATGGGGCCTACTAAAAAAATCTCAACCCCAGGGAAAGGAGATCTCTCAAGTTAAAATCTGAACAATATCGCCTCATAAATTCAGTACTCTTATGGATTAATTATGATGGAGTACTCTTAAGATGTCTCAAACATGAATATAAAAACAAAGTCCTGAAGGAACTCCATGATGGCCCTGTCAGTGGGCATTTCACAGGAAACACAACCGCTCATAAGATACTGAGAGCTAGTTATTATTGGCCCACCTTGTTCAAAGATGGCCATACCTATGCTAGACACTGTAAAACTTGTCAAGTAAGCGTCGAGAGGGAGAAGAGAGAGGCAATCCCACTCCAGCCAGTGATTGTCTCTAGGAATTTTGAGCAATGGGGGTTAGATAGCATAGGAGAAATCACACCAATCTCTTCAAAACAACACAAGTACATTCTGACTACCACTGATTACTTCAAAAAATGGGCAAAGGCTATCCCTTTAACTCATGTAAACGAAAAAGTGGTGATCCAATTCATAGAGAAAAAACTAATCACGAGGTTTGGTGTCCCTTTTGTCTTGGTTTTTGATAATACAACTTACTTCTCTTCCACCCGATTGACAGAGTTTTCTTTGGACAGAGGAATCATAATTAGGTACTCTGGAAATTATTATCCATAGGGAAACGAGGTGGCAGAATCGACCAATAAGAACCTAGTAAGAATACTAAAGAAGACAGTTGCACATAACCAAAGGAATTGGCATAATCTACTCCATAATTCTTTGTGGACCGATAGGGTCACACCCAAAGAAGCCATAGGAAATTCCCCATGCTTGCTAGTTTACGGACAGGAAGCCATTATCCCAAATGGGTTTTATCATCCATCTCTTCAACTAGCCCAAGATTCCAACGAGGATCCCTCCTCGGTCATATGACAAAGAATTGATACTCTGCTCATGCTAGAAGAAGAGAGAGAAAAGGCTAAGTCAAAATTCATAGCTCACCAGCAGATAGTGAAAAGGTGGTTTGACAAGAATAAAGCCAAAGAGAAGGATTTTGAAATAGGGACTTAGTATTGAAATGGGACATGGAAAATGAGCCGAAAGGGAAACATTCTAAGTTTCAAAATCTGTGGCTTGGACCTTTCCAGGTGGTTGAGAAGATTGGGGCGGGCACTTATTGGTTACAGAATTTGAGGGGGGGACTTGACGCCCTCCTAGTAAATGGCCAAGTCCTCAAACAATATTTCCAATTTAAAAAAAGGGGGGGGGAGGCATCTTGTTTTAGTGTTTTCAGGATTTCAAAATACTTTTCTTTTCAGTTTTCTTTTGCTTTCTGGATTTCTACGCTTTTGAAAGTTGTGTTTAGCGAAACAATGGTTGACCTTAAGTCATGTGACATATCGAACTCTATTCTGAACTCATCGCTCACATACAACACAAGAAGCATCAAGGAACTTACGATTGCTTTGAGGAGCCCTCCATCTAACCCGCACAAACAAACAACTTTGAAGAAATTTTAGAAGTGTCTGCCTAGTGGTTTGGTAAGACCTTAAGAGTAAGAAGGAAAGCCAGAAAGGACTACATGAACCCAAACACAAAGCTAACAAAGGGTCCACCTAACCATCTCACTTTGCTAAATAAACAGACGTCATCCTCTCTCACTCGCTCAGGGTATCATGCCGAAATAAAATGGACATTATCAAAAGATTGATCAATAGGGGAGGGTATGAAAATATCTCCATCAGGGCTATAGACGCTCGCTGGCAGCGGAGCAAGGTTTTTGATGTCAGGGTGACTCCGTTGGGGCTATGGACACTCGCTGGTAGTGGAGAAACACCAAATTGAAGGAGTAAAGGTAACTAAGGGCTTCATGCCAGTGAATTCTTTGCTAGACTTTTGTAAAAGGGGATGTAAGTCAAGGTTACAGGAAACGAAGGAGGAATAAAGGTCAAAACCCCACGGGCATACCCAGAAGCATCAACCAAAGGATTTCAAATTTCCACAGGTAAAAGAGGCTCTGATTTAAAACCAGGAAAGTTTCTCCACCATCTTTCGTACCAGCCGAGCATCAAGGAAGAACATAGATTTTGCATTTTCCCAGTGAATCATCATTTGTTGAGCACTCAACACACCCTAAATGTCTACGTAAAATCTCACTTTTTGGCTACCACTTGATATTTTGGCATTGTCTGATATGAAAAATGTGTTCTTTTCTTATCTCTTTTGTTTCTCATTAGGTCTTTAAAATATTGCTTGGACATGTGAAAATCATTAACTTATAAGATGAATATCTAAATTAGAGAAATGACAGCCAAATTTTTCCTGGACACGCTTAAGGATTTCGGCATCGGGAAGGATTGAGCGTGAAAGAAAATGCTAGAGAGAATCAAAGTTTCCGAACCCCGATCTTCGTTGGCATTGGCAAACGCAAAATTTATTTTGCGTCAGGCACCACCAAGAATATTGTCGATGATCGATTAGTTTGGCATCTGTGAAAGCTTAAAGAATAAGCATTGAACGAAAAATGAAATAATAATCGCCAGCCTCCGAGACGTTTTCGGCATCCTGAGTTTTGAAGTACGATAAACCCTGAAAAAACTACGCGTTGATTTTTTAATGCCGATCCCTGATACTCAACCGACATCAACAGTTGCATAATCTAGCTCAATTTAGCGCGATTGACGTAAACGAAGTCCCGAATGCAACCCTTACTCACGAGCTGAGTTCTAGGTTTTATTTAATAAGCCTCGAGTCCGACCATTACCCATAAGTTAAGTTCCCAGCCATTAGTGCCCGGTATCCCGAGTCAACGGTGCCGCCTTGATACCATACGATGAAGACAATCGACGTTAGAAGTTTTCTTAGGAGGATACCGACGAAAACATGCATAAGGATACCACCGATTCCTGATCAACCCACTAAGAAGATGACACGATGGGACGTTTTGGCTCTGAGATACACTAGATATGATGCATTTAAAGGTTAATTAATTCCAGAATATTGCACTAATTGCTAATTCGTGCACGAATCAAAGGACCATTGGAACCTACCAATACAATGCATTGTTTCCCCCGCGCCTCTGTTGTCAACCCACGTAGAATTTGTTTGTAGAGTTTCGGCGGTAGATTGTTTTGAATTCCACCCATTACTCATATTAACTGGTTGATACAACTGGTAGGATGTCTCCCATTATATTCTCTAAGTCATTTAAAACAGGTTTATTCTGTGCACGAAGGAATCTGGATCATCCAGAGGAGCGAAACGAGTAGTCTGAGGATAACTTCCAAGGTCCAGTGAGTATAAAAACAATAGTTTAGCAAGCGTTACAGGAATGTACTAGTCTATAGATGTTTTATGCTTTGTTTCATATGCTTTATCCAATGTCCCCCTGCACACCTACCTGAAGATTGTTTTTGGTTGCAAGAACGATGCCTCCAAAGAAACCCACCACTAGGAAATTTCCGAGAGATCCAAAGCTACAGGAACCAGAGGTGGGAGAAGGTTCCTCCCCAGCGATGGAGAGACAATTGGAATTCTCTCCAAAACCAATGTTTGTCATCAAAATCGCCACCAAGAAAGATTTTGATCAACCCCTAGCCTTTGGAGACACAGAGGTGAACATTATGACCAAGACAGTATTCCTTCATTGGGAAGAAATTTTCAAGAAGATTAAGAGAGAAGAACTCCCAGAATATACTCTGCACAGCGATCCTGATATGAGAAGACTCGACGATGAAGTCCTCCTGAATGTCTGAAAGGCGTATCTACACATGGTGGCAAGAAGGACTCCGATATTTCCCTGCATTGAACTCCTGAAATGGATTATTGATCACACTAACACACAAAAAGGTTTTATTAACTACGACAACGGCGGGTGTGTCGGGGTTTTCCTTCAATTGGAAGTGCAAAATTATTACAAACACAGAGAGTTGGAAGAGCAGTTGAATAATGATTTTGTTTTGACCTTCTATGAGAAGCACGATACTAGTAAGGAGATGGCTTCCTGGTGGAGAGAGGATAAAAATTTCACCAACCAGACCTCCGGCTAGTACCCAACGACCAACCTTAGAGAGCCTTACATCTATCTAATGGCTCTCCTCTACAGATTGCATGGGGAAAAATATTGCTCTAGGTTTTTAAAATCTTGGATGCCTCTAGCGTATACCGTAGCCATTTCTGGAATAGGTTTTAACTGGGATGCAATCATCTCCCAACAACTGAGCACCTGCATCTGGCAAGCTCAGATGCCGAAAGAGGGAGAAACCCCATCCTTTTACATGGCATCTTATCTTCTGGATGTCGTGTGCACCAGAGATTATTTCGCTGGAATGATATTAAGCTGGCATACCTCAGATCTCCTGGTCCATGTTTATTTCAGCATCTTATGGGAGAACAGGTAAAAGAAATCCTACCCTCTCATCTGTGACCATTTTATTGCATATATGCATCTGTTTTTGTTCAATAAAGAATGCCCAAGGCTGTCGGATGCAGCAAAAAATATTATATCGAAGGTGGGCCATTGGTATATGGATGAGTGCAATACCTACATCATGGTTTTTGGTGCCATCGAAGAACCCCATATGCTACTTGTATATGTCCCTGATCGACTAATAGTAAGATAAATTTGTTATCGGAGCATCTTGCAAGGTTACAATGCTACTTTGGTAAAGGATAAGAAGCGGGCCTTCATACCCTATGGGTTCCATATTGGTTTCTACATGGTGAAGGACACTACACAGGCCAAGCAAGAAGGGCTAAGACAATTGGAGTTTCAATTCCAGACTAGTCGCTTTCGCAAGCACGACCCTAAGGGATTGGTCCTAAAGAACGTGCAACAAATATCATCTTGTTGGCCATATGCACACGATCGGTTTGAGGATGAAATATTCACCGAAAATGCTCAATACTGAGAAGAGGTGATGGCAAGGATGGCTGACCCCAAGGCAACCAGATTCAAGGCTATAAGTTGGGATGAGCAAGATACAGTACTAGAACAAACAGTTCAAGAGACCATCAAGAAAAGGGAAGAAATGATATCAGTCAGAGCGATGGGATCTCCCCAGGTAGCTCTAATACAAACTGGGAATTTCTTCAAAGTTCAAGATATGCAGGGGATGGGGGGGCTCATGTATCAACAGGCCCAACTGTTAATGAAGCAGATGCAGGATAACCCAGACCTCATCATAGTTCCAAAGCTTCCAACTGAAAACACATAAGAAAGCCCAGCAGGGGCGAGCGGCCCTGATTCCATAAACCATGGTAATAAAAATGGGTCTAATAACCCTTATTCCACAAGGCCACCGATCGGATTGCCAGCTGATGTGACGATTCAACCAGAGGCAGGACAAGTATCAATGGGAGCAGCCACGCCTAATCCTTTGAGTGAATTTATAAATATATATAGTGATGATAAGAGCCCAGAGACATCTCTTGGGACCCCTGTGCAGATCCAAGAAGAAAAAAGACCTAAGAAGGTTGTTTTTCCTGATCATGAGGTCCAGATACACGAAATCCCATGAAATGAAAAAGAAACCGAAAATATTCCTAACACAAAGAACCCCGAAGCACCAGAGACCCGAGTCGACCACCCGAAGGGTAAGTTAGAACCGAATGAGCCAAAAGGAGGATCTCCACAAAAGGAAGTTGGCAATTCGACTGCCCATGAACAAGTGAGTATCGGGTCTTTTCCTAATGTCTCTGTTTCTCTTGATACTCAGATCCCAAATAAGCAATAGGCAAAGGTCGAGCCCTCAGAGTATAACGAGAAAGTTCAAGAACATGGTCTGGAACAAGTATACACCGCTAGAAATCTAGGAAACACACTCACATGGGGTGATTAACAGATTCTCGAACCGGTGGACGAGGTGGCCAACATCTATGCGATCTCCTATGATCAAAAGAAGAGGGCCATCGTCCAAATAACCACGAAGTAAAGGAGAATCATGTTGGATCGCTCTGTCCTCATCACCATAGAGGATGATTTGATAAACACAGAAAATGCCAGAACATACGAGCTCCTTGGTGTGGGGAAGGCAATTTTGGATTCCACCCTGGACAGAGCTAAACGGGATGAAAAAGAGTTGGCCACCGCCCTTAAGGAGCTAGAACATTTGCACCACTTGGATGAATACTATAAGGGCACCACTTAGACCACATTTTATCTGAGATGCGAGTTCGAAGCAGCTTACAACAGGTTCACACACGAGCGACACCTGTTCACAGCGAAGATAGTTGAGCTCCAGGAAGACACTCTCATGGCACTCACAACTTGCAAGGATGTGGAGAGATGGCATGAAAGGGTGCAGAAATACATAGAAAGACTCAAATACATCAATGCAGTCCAGTAGGGCCGAGAGAAAGAAGAACACGAAATCCGAGTGTTGGGAAAAAGAAGTCTTGATCGTATGAAGAAATCATCCAAATACTGGGCTAAGATGTCCCAGGAACCACACACGAAAATTCAAAAGAAATGGGAAAAATGAGAGAAGCATTGGGGTAAGATCAACGAAGAAATAAAGGATATAGGACTCCCCAAGTTTGACAACCCCAACAACTTCATCGACTTATGGGACATAATTGGATCACATGCCAAACATGATTCACTATGGGTTGAAAAGCTAGCCAAGGTGACTGATACGTCACCAGGACAAGTGCAAAGATTTATGAAACATACGATGAAGGCTCAAACCATGATACAACAGTTAAATATGAGTCTAGTGAAGTACTGAGTGCATGCAGTGGAGATCATAGGATTATATGCCGCTCCGATGGACCAGCAAAGCTCCCATGGGCCAAAACCTACGAAGAGTTTTTTATCAGTTGGTGTGAGTACGAGAAAAGTCATCCTTTCAAAGATCTATCTTGAGTGTTTGTTAAAGAAACTGTTAGAAGATGACGCCATGTGGCATATTTTTCTTTTCTTAAACTACACTTAGTCGTTGTTTTCAGCTGAACTTTAGATTATAAATAAAGACATCGACCAATTATTTAGGGGTCGATGGTTGTGGCAAGAACTCTTTCTTTTTGGTTGTTAAGAATTATTTTGAAGCTGCTTTGAATTGAGAAGTCCTTCTAGACCAAAGACAAGTTATTTTCATCAACTGCATGTGTGATTGGATGTGGAGAAGAACTATTTCCTATCCTATTTCATGAATGATGTTGTAATGAGTAAGAGCAATGAATTCTATTGTCAAGTTATCTGGTGCAATGTTTTGATGTTCTTTGCTTTAATGATGAAGATGAATCGTTGTGTTATTATGTGATGAATGGTTCTGGTAGATGAATTATTTTGCTTGCCATTATCTTATTGCATATGTGTTTTCTTTCTGGTAGTTAGTATCTTAGGCAGTAATTGGATTCTCACATGGTTAATGTATTAGTACTAGGCTTGTGGTATAAAATTGTCGTCTACATGCTTGAGCCATGGGTTATCCCAAGTTCAACCTCTTCCCCTTAGTTAAGCTTAATTCCTTTTTTGTATCCAAGTTGGTTTATACTGACTTACATCTCATATCGGTCCCACCCAAGAGAAAATATACAAAAAATAATGGTCCAAACTGAAGGAAGTACCTTCATAAGAAAACATAAAGCCCATCAATAATTTGGTCAGATCGCAAGATTTGGAGAACCATTCCACTATTAAATGTTGCAGAGTCTAATTGGTCCTGGATGGCATGTTTGGTTCCTAATGTTGAATCAAGGGATTTAAGGCCCATCAACAAGAACCTCAAACACCTTCAACTCTTTCCTCTACTTCATCATCTAGTCCATCATCCACCCCTGTAGCTCCAATAAATCTTCAGATTCCTATTGCCCAAACAATGGTTGCTAAAAGGATGGATTCCATAATTGCTTCCAAATATGAAACCCTAGTTCTTATTGTAGGATTGAATGCACTCCCAGCCACATATTACATGAAATATTTACCAAGATATAATGGGGAAGGGGATGTCACAGCTGAGGAACATTTGGTATCCTTTTACAGCTTTGCAGACAACTTTACTATTGACTCTGAATATGTGTGGATGAGGTTGTTTGTACAAACCCTCAATGGGGAGGTAAGAAAATGATTATGGGGCCTCCCTCCAACCTCCATTGCAGATATTGAGTCGTTAGATGAAGATTTCCTAAAGCAATGGGGAGATAGAAGAGATTATTTGTATTACATCACCAAGAGAAAGAATGGTGAGTCTATTTTGGACTTCACCAAGATATTTAATAAGATGTATGGTAGGATCCCAAATGAGATAAAACCAATTGAAGCCTCTGCCAAGATCACTTATGCCAATGCATTTGGTGCAAATTTCTCCCTTCCGTTTAGGGAAAAAATATCCACCACCTTGTTGTCCATGCAAGAAGCAATTGTTGAGGTTGAATCCAACATCTTGGCATCAGATAGGTTAAAGACCAGATCTGATAAAGACAAGAAGAAACAGAGAGAGAATTCCCCTGCCTCCTCTAACTCAGCCACATATGATCCTAAACTTGATGAAATGACCAAAACTTTGAAGGATTTTACATCTAAAATAGCTAAGCTGAAATGGGAATCTAAACAACCAAACATAGCTTTTCAAGGGGTTGGGAACAGAAATCAAAGCCAGTTTAGAAGGTCAAATGATTCCCCTAAGATAATACAGAGAGAGAGGAGTAATGTTGATGATCAAAGAGTAGTATATCCTTTCCAAAACCATCAGATTGAGGAGATGGACATAGAAAGTGATGTTGTGGATGATGTTGTTGTACTTTTCAATGAAACATATTTTTACACCAGTCACTTAACACAACAAGATTATGAGGTAGCACAACTGTCAAATCCGTTTGATATTGAGATAGGGGAAGAGGGGGTTATTCAAGGCAGCCCCAAAAGAAATATGACTTGAGGCCTAAAAAATTCACTCCTAAAGCCACCACCTATGATCAGAACAGAAAAGAAGAGGTTCCTCCCAAGCCAAATATAAGCAAGGGTGCATTGGATAAAGCTCACCAACCTCATCCATTTAAACTTATTTTCCATGAAGTAAACGAATATGATAGGCCACAAGCATCTTTCAGCCTAGAGCATGAGTTGAGCAAGATCAAGATCCATGTACCTCTATCAGAATTGTTGAAAAATGATCCTTTCAAACAATCCATTATCAAGGTTCTGCAACCACCTACTTTTTTTGTAACTTCTGATGTAGTTAGTCTACGGGATGAGAACCCAACCATTATTGTGGGCCCACACATTGATGATGGCTCTGATGCTTCTCCACCTTTCTACATATCTTTAAATGTCCATGGAAAGATCCTATATAATTGTCTTGTGTACTTAGGTTCCTCACACAATGTCATACCTAAAGTTGTGATGGAGGAACTAGGTATGGAGATCACCAAGCCCTACCAAGACCTTTAATCCTTTGACTCCAAAAAAATCAAATGTTTGGGATTAATAAAATATTTGGTGGTTTCTTTGGCACAGTTACCCATGAAGAGTGTGATGATGGACATTGTTATGGCTGACATCCCACCCCCAAGTTTGGTATGCTTCTATCTAGGACGTGGGCCAAGAAGGTTGGAGGGTCATTGCAAATGGACCTCACATATGCTACCATCCTTATTTTTGGAGGAGAGCACAAAAGGCTATGCAGAGAAGTCATATTGGCCTATATTGTCAGCGACCTTCAGAATCCAAGAAACCATCCAATTTATGTTATTGACAAAGAGATCGGCTCATCTTTTTTTTAGCTAAATGATGATGAACCAAAAATTACAGTCCACAAATGAAAAATTCAGACTTTGACAGATCGGGAGAACAAAGTGTGGAATATGTATTTCGATGGATCTTCATCAAAATAATTTTTTGGGGTTGGAATAGTCCTCATTTCCCCTGTGCAAGAGGTTATAATGCTCTCTTATAAGCTTGAATTCAAGACTACTAACAATATATTTGAGTACGAAGCTCTGGTGCTTGGATTGAGGGCTGCCAAAGACATGGTCATTGACGGTTTGGCAGTTTTTGGTGATTCTGAGTTAATCCTCAATCAAGTAAAGAGAATCTATCAAGATAAGAAACAACGACTCAAACAGTACAAGAACGAGGTGTGGGACATGGTTGACAACTTATTTCTGGCATTTAATATCTCCTTCATTCCCAGAGAAGTGAATCAAAAGGAAGATTCTTTGGCCTTGGTTTTCAATACCTTCAGGCCTCCCATTGGCCTAAATATCAAGTATCAAGTGGAAGCCTGACACAGGACAACCATACCACACAACATCAAGAACTGGTAGGTTTTTAGTGATGACCTATAGCTACAAAGATTTCTGCAGACCATAGAATAATTCTCCGGTATCTCTATAGATCAAGAAGGCGAAGATGATGAATCGGAGAATCAACCCACATCTCAGTTGTCAAACAAGGTGGTTGGCCACGACATTGTGGAACTTAAAAAAAAACACATCCCCAAGGGTCTAGTGCCATTGGAAAGGTTATTTGACAGTAACGATGTCTCTAGAGAAGCAGCCATAAAAAATCAACATGAGGAAGTGATAGACTGCAACATTGGGACTATTAAAAATCCAAATATAGTCAAATTATCCAATTCGCTTCCTCCAAAACAAAAAGACATGTATTTCAAACTCATGAAAACTTTCGCTGATGTTTTCATGTGGTCGTATGAGGATTTGAAGACCTTTGACACATATTTCATCCATCACAAGATCCCTCTGAAGGCTGGTTATAATCCATTTAGACAGAAGATTCAACAATTCAATCCAATGATGATGGCCATAATTGAGAAAGAGATCAAACGAATGTTGGATGCCAGGATCATTGTGCCCTTGAGGTACTCAAATTGGGTGGCCAACTTGGTTCTTGTGAGGAAAAAGAGCGGGTAAATTCGCTTATGCGTGGATTTCCGAAATATCAACAAGTGTTCTCTAAAAGACAACTATCCCCTCCCAATATGGACCATATCCTACAAAGGGTAGTGGGTGCACACATGATTTCTCTGTTGGATGGGTATTCCAGTTATAATCAGATAGCAGTGAGTGAAGAAGACAAAGAGAATATTGCATTCACCACCCCATTGGGAACATTCATGTAAGACAAAATGCCATTTGAGATGATGAATGTAGGGGCCACCTTTCAAAGGGCCATGGACATAGCCTTCGTGGGGGAAAAAGACAAATTTATGGTCATATATTTGGATGACATCACCATTTTCTCCAAATCAAATGATGAACATCTACAACACCTTAAGAAGATTTTCCGAAAATGCAAAAGGTATGGGATCTCTTTGAACCCTAGGAAGTCCCAATTTTCTATGCCAGAAGGTAAAATCCTTGGTCAAATCATATCAACAGGGTATTAAAATTACCCAAAGAGAGTGGAGGTCATTCAAGAAATTACAATTCCCAAAAATAAGAAGGTCATTCAGTCATATATAGGAAGAATAAATTTTTAAGGCGCTTTGTGCCAAACTTTGTTGAAATCCCGAGGCATATCACCAACATGTTGAAGAAAGATGTTGTTATCAAGTGGTCAAAGGAGGGAAAATCAGCATTCCAAAGGATCAAACAAGCTTTGGTTCAAGCCTCTGTATTAGTCAGCCCTGACTATGCCAAAGAGTTCTTTATTTTTTCTTTCGCCTCCGAGGAAACCATTGTTGTTGTGATACTTCAAAAGAATGAAGAAGGGCATGAACAACCCATAGCCTTATTCAACAAATCCCTTTGAGATGTTGAGCTGAAGTATGACATGTTAGAAAAACATGCATATGCATTGGTCAAAGATTTAAAGGCCTTTATGGTGTATGTGTTACAGTCTAGCATAACAACATATGTTCCTAGCAGCAATGTCAAAGAGATTCTGGTCCAGCCAGACAGTGAAGGGAAGAGAGGGAAATGGATTGTCAAATTGTTGGAATATGACCTGCACATCAAGCCCACCAAGCTTATTAAGGGGAAAGGACTTTCCAAGTTATTATTAGAATCAAACTCCAAGGTACTAGAATTGCATTAGACATTCACCCAATCCAATGCGCCCATGACACAGTCTGGACAAGGAAACATGAAGGTAACTAAAAATTACTCCTATTCACCTTGGTATAGATATATCATTTACTTTTTTCAACATCCAGAATGCCCACTAGATTTGAAAAGGATGAGGGCCAGGTCTATCAAATTAAAGGCTATAAAATTATGCATTTTAAATCAGAACCTGTATTGGAGGGATCCTGCTGGCATATTATTAAAATTTCTTGAGGAAAATGAATCCAAACAAGTCACAACAGATATGCATAGAGGAGTTTGTGGAGGACACCAACATTGGAAGGCTACAACCCTCAAGATCCTAAGGGCAGGGTACTACTGGCCCACCCTTTTCTCAGATGTATTTACTACAGTCAGAGCATGCAATGAATGTCAAAATTTTGCAGGAAAGAAGAAATTACTCTCACTTCCCCTGAAACCTATTACTTCCAGTGGCTCCTTTCAACAATGGGGATTAGATTTCATAGGTGAGATAAATACACCCTCCAGTGGGTAGCATAAGTGTATTCTCACTACCACTGACTACTGTACCAAATAGATCGAGGTTGTACCCACCAAGAATGCTATCTTCACTCACATGCTTACCCTTACTAGCCTCTAGATGTGTATCTTGTATTGACACCCTATCAATGTTAGTAGGACTAAACATTAGAATAGCTTGATGAAGATATGAGTGCATACCACCAATGTGTTTTAGAATATTTTCATGAGTATACAACGAAATTCCTAACGATAATGCATTCTTTTTGAATTCTTTTGTATATGCCTAATTATTCTAGCCTTTACCCTATCTTAGATGTTTTCACTCGATCATTTCCATCTATATATGTGCCAGTGGATAGAATTTTTTTCTGATAGCCTTAGTAAACTTATACCAAGAAGAGATTAATTTACCCTTTTGAACCATAACAACTTGAATCTTACTTTCCCACCATATTAAGACAATGCCACTTGTTCAAAGAGAAGATAATTGTATTTTTGCAGCCTCGTCCATAATTCTTTGAACCATGCAATATAAATCTATTTGCTTGATCCAATTGTCCAATTTATCAACATTCAATTCTCCATCATAGGTCGGAAAATCGATCTTAACATCCAATTTTAATAAAGGAAGATTATGTTCAATATTCTTAGAGGACTTCTTTCGATGAGAAGAATTTTTACTTTCTTCAGAAGAAATTGATGATGATGATGAGAAAAGGGAACGGGGCTTGGAAGTTCCACTGCCTTTACCTCGTCCTTCTCCTTTTATCAAATATTCTCCTCTTGCAGTCCTTTGAATTATTTGTTATAACTCATGTATTGTTTCTTTTAATAATTGAAGCATAACTATGATCTCTTCATGGCTCATGGGATGATATTCTTCTTCTCCTTTTTCAAAAGACATCTTATGTCGTTGAAATCTCTTTCCAATTTTGAACTTATAACTTGCAAGTTTTCCTTTACCAAGTTTGAGTTTGTCTCTTGTAAGCATCCACTTGCAAAATACTTTTCAAATTTTCTTTGATACCAACTTGATCCGAAAAATCCTTAGATGCCGATAATTTTAAATATACATAATCATCTACTTGATATTCGAAATAAAATGATTGCTTGACGGTTTTGCAAATTACATGCGAAATACTTATCTCTAGTCAATTCCAATTTTATGATAAATGACTTGCAAAAAATTGAACTTGAAATGAACAACAATAATATAATCACATACACAAGTTGGAGAAAATGAATTTCACCCAATTTGGGCTACCTCTCCGAGTCCACTTCCAATAGAGACTTATTATATTAATGCTCAAATGTTTGTTTTTTACAATGACTTTTTTATGTGTTGCTCAAATGCAAAAACGGAGTGCACCATTAGATTCCTAGAGAAAAAACATGTAAAATTGATATAAGACACTTGAAATTCTGTCAAGGTGACCCCCGACACACTTTATGGTGTAGCTGCATACTCTTCATACTCTTGGCACGCTTTATGAGACTAAAATCTCTGCATAAATGGTGTTTCCTCTATATTAGGGTGCGCGCCATTAAATAGGCATCCCTCCTTAACTAAATTCTAGAACTTTAGGATAGGCTTTAATTACAAGTTTTTGGGTTTTGTAACCAAACCCGAACTATAGGAGAGTTGGTTAAAAATCTATATTATATATAGTAGGTCGGGGGTTCGATCCCCACCGATCATACTAAATAAAGTATATTTTTACAACTGGTGGATAAACCACATAGTTTATGGGATATATGAAACCATAATATTAAAACCCCGCGCGATTTTTGGAATGGAATAACAATATATATATATATATAGCTTGTGTTTAAAATAAATCCTACAAGAATATTGTGTTGAGCCCTCATTCGCGAATGGTATGGTTACATGGTATGTATTGATACCAAGGGCTAAGGGTCGAGGGCTTAGGATCGTGGCCCTTTGGCCGCCCATATATAACTTTAAACCATGTTAAATATATAATTTGCCATATTTTTATCAAGACTCATGGTGTATCACATTGGTGTGGAGATCTATGTTAATACTAGGGTTATGGAGGTCGTGGTTTCGACTTCTATGGACTCCATAACTTTTAATATAACTTGACAATATTGGCCAATGGGAGGCCACCACATGGCAACTTCTCATTGGCTCTTCAATGCCACATGTCCATATGTAATTGAACCAATTGTCTGCCACTTGTCATCATGTGATTGGACCACTTTCCAACCTATAGTCAGATTGTACCTTGCCGAGTTAGCTTCCAATTAGGTGCCATGTGTTACCCCTGCAGTGGTGACATGTTTCACCTCCTTATGTGCCATGTTCTTTAACCTTTGACCAGGTTTGACCAAAACTTTGACTACTTATAAATTTCACATATGAACTCCTTTTGAGGGGCCATTTGTGTCATTGGAAAGCTGAAGACGAGCTCTACACATTGATGGAGTTTTCATGATGATTTGAAGAATTTGAATTTTGAGCATTTATGAACCATTCTAGACCTCTTTGTATGTTCTGGATCTTTCTGGACCTCTATGAGCATTCTCAGATCCTCATGGATCATATCAAGTGGTGCATTTGGATGTGTTTAATTGTTTCAATGGGAGGTGTATATGGATTTGAATCCATGGCCCAATGGACATGCTTTGGTATTACAGATTTGTCTTGATCGGTTTACAGGGCCTTCCTTCCTTCCACACATTTAGATCAGTACATGTTGGTACATATCTTTTCAAAGCATCATTGGGACATCTTAAAAATTTCTCATCGATCAGTATTGTTATAGACACAAAGATTCATATGGTTCTCGACATCCCATAGGGGGATCCCGTCCCCTTAAGTCAACATTGTTAACTCCTATATTTTCACTCTTAAAAATATTGAGGGTTAAGAGACAACATGCATTATTTTAGTTGGCATTTTGATATTCTCCTAGAGTTAATACTTGTGGTTAGTAGAGGTTGGTTTCCATTGGAGATAGGTATATGATTAGTACATGGTTATTTTGTTTAGAGGTAGAGTTAGCTTGGTTTTCCATTCATTTTGAGAGTGATGTCTACATACAACAAGTGTTGCTACTTTTTAGGAGACATGGTTTGACTGGGTCTCTTGACAGTTTGGAGAAACTCTGAGCATACATGGATGGTCCTTGCATGATTTTAGGCCCAATAGCGCTTTCCAGGGTGACATGCAAGAAATTTTATTTTTAGCAGTTTGAGATCCAAGCCCTAGATTCAGATTCTAAGCACACATTATTGATCATTGATACATTATGAGTCTTTTGGACCTTTTCCGAGATGATTTGGCACAACTTTCTATTTTTAGCATGTTGGGCACCAAGGCTTGCATGTCGATTCTGATTACGGATTCAGATTCCCTATAGAAAATCGAATCTAATGAGTATAATATCATGGACATGTGAGGACTTTCTATTTTTAGCAATGTCTATTTTTAGTAATAGACACATGATGGTGGTCCCCTAGTCATTCTGAGCATTTGTGGAGAGTTTGGGTCAGTTTCGACAAGTTTCAAATTTTTAGGACCGGATGGTTATTTTTGGAAATTTTTGTTTTTATTAGCCATCGTCATATCCAAGAGAGACAAGTGGCAAGATTAGATTTCAACATGTGTCAGAGTATCAGGATGATGTGGCATCTACATGGAATCATGGACCAAGGGTGCATTTTCCAAGGATTGTGCATTAAATGTGAATAAATTAAGCTAAAGAGGTGGCACATGGGTGAGGTAGCATTTTATGGAGAAAGTTTAGCCACTCAAAGCTATTTTTTCTCAGTCTATTCCTCTCACTTTCCATATTCTCACTTTCCATGCAATCAATTTCTAAAAATTCTTCCTAAAATTCTTTTAAATCCAAAATTCATAAATTTTAGGAAATCCCTAAAAAATAGGGAGAAATTCCCTTTAACTCATAACTCCCTCATACCTTGGCCAGTTTAAAAATCTAACATGCGTTGGAAAGATAAAATTATCCTCTATACACTAGCACTCATAACTCACCCATGTGCATTACTCACTGACACTTATTCCCTCATGTGCATTAACTCCTATTTTATTCACACTCCTCTCCTATATACTTGATGGTCTTCATTGGTTATTCATCGACTCTTAACAACAACTAGCATAGTGTTTCTTTCTCATTGTTCTTTCTCTCTTAATCTAGTGACTTTTCTTTGAGAAAAGTTATCATTGTACCGGTTGTGGACTTGCCAATTGTGGCACAACCAACCCTCTTGCAATCCTATCAATAAACAAATTGAGTGTTTGTGTTCTAACCTTGTTTCTTGTCGGTGTTTTGTGAATTTTGCAATATGATTTTTCATTCTCCTTAACTATTCATTGTCATTTTATTGATCTTTTGAGTAGTTTTCTATTATATTTTATTCCATATTTATTGTGTTAACTCTACATGATCCCTCCATGTGAAGAAATCATATTTTCCTATCGTTTAGGATAGTTTTTGTTAAAATATTCGATGTGCTCATTTAACCATAGACAATATCATAATATTGTCACCCAACCATAGGCACGCATCCAACCTCGAGCATCATAACCTTTGAAAGATAGAATAATTCCATAAGCAACACTAGAACCAATATATAATCAAGATAGCGCACCTTTCTCTAAAGATATCACACCAAGCAGAAACTCCCAAACCATAGACCAAAACTCAGTCACCATTGTAGTAGCTATAGTTATCCTCCAGACTTGTGCACTACTTGTCTTGTATGATATTTTGAGTGAGTGTCTCCAAATGAGCTCAAGTGCCCTCTATTTATAGTGCTCCTTGTTAACTTTCTAGGCTAGCCTCTCTTTCTAGAGGGTAATACTTTAATATTATTTATTTTATCGAGCTGACTTATATTATAGGGTTATCACACATCTGTTTAATGTTTCTCTAGCTTCCAGAATATTTTATTCTTGTCATAGATTACACATGGAGGTTGATACCTCCCACAGCTACCATAATATCAATACTCCCTCCTATCTAGGGAGGCATTAATTGTAATGGTCTCAAAACACATCCATCCATTTCACATGGTATGGGAAAAGCTCACATAATATTGCATATCATTCTACAGGTAGCAATATCATAGCCACACAGGCTATCTCATGATCACACAGATCAAGTCACGAGCATCATCATCACTATCAATATCATCTAATAGCATCTTGGCATCAAAATATATCATCGTTTGCATCATCTCTCGAGGCCATACTCTATCTGAGTAATCAGACATGATGTTGAATAAGTCATGCATTAGACCCAACACACTCAACATAGTGTCTCTCATAAGTCACTCATTCAACATAGTGATATAGGGATCATTCTTATAATCCGAACATACGTCCTAGAATATGATTGTCAAACAGATACTGAAACCCACACAATAGGATACAAGGACCATTCTTCTGATTTAGACATATGTCCTAGAAGAATGATTGTCCTCCCAGATGTTGAAAACCACTCCATGGGCTACAAGGACTATTCTTCTAATCCAAACATATGTCCTAGAAGAATGACTATCCTCCCAGATGTTGAAAACCATGCCATGGGCTACAAGAACCAATTTTCTAATATGGACATGCAATCTAGAAGAATGATTGTCCTGGACCATTTCCCCCCCTCTGGACACTACTATGAACTCAGGGAAAATGTTTGTCTTGTACCAATCTCCCCACTCTAGTCACTATTGTGAAATCGGGGAGATTGATCATTCTTCTAATCCGTAAACATTTCCTAGAAGAATAGTTATCTTGGACCATTCTACCTGTCCAGGCAAGCCCCGAGAGAATAGTTTTCCATGGTACATCAACAATCTATCAACCTAGACCATTCTCCATAGGGAGAATGTCTTTCCACTAGAAATCTGTCAACTTGGACCATCCTTCATAGGGAGAATGTCTTTCCAACAACAATTTGTCATCGTGGACCATTGTCCACCTGGAGAATGTTTTTCCACCATCACTTTGACTGTCCATGATGCCATATATCAACACTCCCTCCCAACCGAGGAAGTCGTCTCCTCCCTCTCAACCAAGGGAAAAATCTCCATGAGTCCTAGCTTGTCCCTCAAGTATGAAAACTTTATCTTGGACAAAGGCTTCGTCAAAATATCAGTTGTCTTCTCATCGGTGGAGATGTACTAGACAACTACTTCTCCCTTCTGGACTTTATCATGGATAAAATAGTACTTGATATCAATGTGATTCAACCTATCATGGAACACAGGGTTATCTAAAATATTCATACAAGTCTAATTATCACAATATATCACAGTGGAATCCAACACCTGATCAAATAATCCAAAAACCAGCTTATGGAGCCATACTTCTTCCATACAAGCATCACAAGTTGCAATATACTCTACTTTTGCAGTGCTAAGTGCAACAGACTTTTGTTTCTTACTATCCCATAATATCATAGCAGAGCCAAAACTAAAACATATAGTAGAAGTACTCTTTATGCCATCTACACTCCCTTCCCAATATGAATCAGTAAATCCATGCAGGTGTACATCATTGTTTGAGGCATATCTCAAACCATAATTTAGCGTCCCATGAAGATATCTCAAAATGTGTTTTGCAACTATCCAATGCTCATGTCTAGGTTCCACCTAGAACTGGCTCAACGTGTTCACATCAAAGAAAATGTTCGGTCGGGTATAAATCAAATACATCAATGAGCCAATCAAATGTCGTTACAGGGATGAGTCCATTGGATCAGAATTAGAGTCTCTCAATTTTCTCAAATCTGTTACCATGGGATTTTCCATGGATTTGAAATCCATCATCCCAAACTTTTGAAAGATCTTTACAACATACTTCCCTTGCCCTAGGAAGATTTCACCATGCTTCCGCCATACTTCTAGTCCCAAGTAATAATGCATGAGACCAAGATCCTTCATATCGAATTTAGAGGCTAGCTCCCTCTTACACTGAATAATGAGAGGCTCTGCACCTGTCAGAAACAAATCATCAACATGTAGTAGTAGGATCACAGGTGCATCATTCACAACCTTGTAATAAAGGTTCGGATCAACATAGCTCCTAGAAAATCAAAGCTTTGTCAAGTAACTGTCAATTTGTGCATACCAAGCTCTTGAAGCTTTCTTGAGTCCATACAAGGCCTTCTTTAATCTGCATACATGGGTTTCTCTTGGTTGTACCTCAAAACCTTGAGGTTACTCTATGTATACTTCTTCTTCAATTACTCCATTGAGAAAAGTGGTCTTTACATCCATCTAATGTAAACTCCAACCCATGGATGCTACAAGAGATATGATGGATATAATAAAGGTATATCTAGCAACTGGAGAAAACATCTCATCATAGTATTCTCCCTCATGTTGGGAGAACCCTCTAGCCACGAATATTACCTTGTATTTATCAATACTCTCATCTACTACATGCTTTATCTTGTAGACCCATTTTGAAGTGACTACAAACTTTCCTTCGGCTCTAGGCACAATTTCTCATACATCATTTTTCATGATGGATTCATATTCTTCCATCATAGCTTCCTTCCATTCTTTCTTCTTGACTACTTCTTCAAAGGTGGAAGGTTCTGCATTGACAAGACTTGTCATGAGTGTCACATAACTAGAGAACATTTTGGGCATCTTGATTTCCCTAAAGGTGCAACTCGTATCTTTATGTCTTTTTTCTTCATGTAAGGTAGATTCTAGCCATGTTGGTTGTTTCATGCTCTTGGGTACAACAATTGGTTCTACCAGTTCAAGTGGTTGGTCTGGTTCTTCACTGGGATGTTCTGGTGAACATGTACTTTCTTTCTTGGGATCTTCATGTTCTTCTCCATCATTGGATTCTATAGAATCTTCTATAGATTTCTTAAAGGAAATATTCTCATCAAAACTTATGTCCCTGTTGATTTCAATCTTCTGTTGACCTGGGACATAGATTCTGTAAACTTTTGATGTATCACTATATCCAACGCATATTCCCTTCTTTCCTGAAGGTTCCAACTTATTCCTTTAGTCCTTGGGAACATGGATATAAACAGAACAACCAAAGATATTTAAGTTTTCCAAACTTGGCTTCTTTCCAGAGAAGGCTTCTTCTAGAGTCATGTTCTTCAATATACGATGAGGACTTCTATTTTGAATATATACGGATGTCATGACTGCTTCTCCCCATAGAAACATGGATATATTTTGGTCATTCATCATTTCCTTAATAGATTTTTTATCACTCCAGGAAACTCTCCTAGGCTGTAAGTCAGAGATGCCTGGTAACTTAATCTTTTGGTAACTATTTTCTCAAATAAAAGTGTGAGTTTGGATGAAGTCGGAGGATTGAATCACTTCTTCACTCAAATCATGCATAAACACATCAAGATGGACAAGGCTTTCAACCACAAGTGTTCAGAGAGTTTACAAATAAAGGAATGGATGAAGAAATAACTATTATATCAACAGAATCAAATATAAGCATATATGAATGGCCAATTACAATAATCACAAGAATACTGGCAGAGTTAAACTTATGAATGCAGTGATAAGATGACAGTTATCGGGCATAAACAAGCATAACAGCATGAATATAATATCCAGGTGCAAGTATAGAATAGACAAGAAGATGGAATCTGAACAAATTATGGCAAAAGAAGCTTGTGTTACTCCATATGAAAATGAGAAGTTTTGAGTTACATAATATGAAAAAATCTCCAAATTCGAACCCTTGGTTCATCTTCTAATCTTAGCTTTATAACTTTACAAAATAGTTCTGAGATCTTGAAAACAAGGATCAAATATACTAAAGATAGTAAATCAAAAATTAGTTGCAAAAGATGTGGGATGATCCCCAAAGATGAGGTCAATCCCAGATTTCATGGTCTTCCTCTTTTGTTGAATGCTGGTGTAGTGCAGGATAGCCTCTCAAGGCTGACTGATGACTCTTCCAAGAGATAAAATTTGAATTTTTTGAGATGTGCAAAAAATCCAACTTGTTTCCACCAAAATAGGTGCCAAAACCAACTTGGCCACCTTTTCTAATCCTTATATACCAAAAATGAATCTTGAAACTGAATACATAATTCATCATCTATCCATCATGAGTGTTTTCAAAAGATTTGGATCAGCAAAACCTCGATCTGTGCAAAATTTAGCTTTCTCTGTCTAGTTACAGGTTTCGGTGGTTAACGATATTCGGATTTAAGCACCTTATCTACCGAAAGCACCCCTTTTTGGTGGTTAATGAGCACTCACAGGCTCGCCTAAACCACCAAAAGGTGAAACACTTTCAGAAATCAAAATTTCAAAATTTCAATTACCTGTATTACTGCAAATGACTTCACAGCTTCTTGGAAGAGGCCCCCTTCTCTATGACTGGACTTGTAACTTCATCATGATGTATTTCAACCTGTATTTCTCCCTCCATGGAGCTGGCAATTTTGGCAAGGGTTTCCAAACCTGCATGATCATGTGCTAGAGGTCGGTAGACTGTTGTTGTGGTTGAGTATGGCTATGTATAGGCTTCAGCCTATAAATATTCTTAAGCACACCTCTGTTTTGAAAATTCCAATCGATCTAGATCAACTTTCCTAAATCCCTTCACAATATGCATCTATCCCAAGACATAAATCTCAAGGATTTGATTTTGATGCCAGCTGACCAATCTGTTCTGTGAGATGATCCATTTTTTGGTTTTTACTCCACCAATTTTCATTTTCAGATGGTTTCTTATCCTGATCTTTTGGTAAGACTTTCTGGTGCCACAGATTAAGCCTCCTCTGTCTCTCATGCTGAGGTTAGACTCTCTGAAATAATTTGTTCCCAAAATACATCATTGATTTCAGCAATATATACTCACTATCCAAAATAATATCTCCATTGCCTTCTGAAGAAAACCTATCTCTATCAATGAATAATCTCATTTCCATAGCAATTGGTTCATAGTTGGCATCTTGGCTACGTATTTTAGGCTGCAAATAATCTTCACTTGGAAAACTGCCATTGTGATTAACTATCATTATACCTTGCATTTCAGGCAATTGAAACTGAGAAGTAAGAAGTTTTGTGTTTGTGACTATAGATTCTGCCCAATTTGAAACTGAATACATATCTGCAAATGAAATTCATTAGACAACTGTACAACCATAGCCAAAGTTTGACTTCCATTCTTGTTCCTTGTGATGCCCTTTACATGCGATCCCATGCCTGCATAAATTTCATCAAACGGTGCATGGACAGATCCCATATTTCATGAAAATCAAGATATTGCAATCTTTGCATATGGCGAGGTTTCATTAGATAAAATCAAAAAGATTGATATCAGTTTTGTGTTGGGATTTGATGATTTGAAATCTAGATTTGATTCGTGAGTTGACCTGGATTTGGCGCGATAATTGTTCTTATAATTCCACATTTCGAGCAACCTCTTCGACACATAATTTTATCTCTCAGGCACTTGGCATTTACTCTGTGTCTGCGTTTTTTATGACTGGGCATGCATCAGGCGTTTAAGCAGAAATGAAAAACCTCAATCTGTGGAAATAAATCGGGCTTGGGTTTTGATATAACTTGGGTGTATCCTTCTGAATGATATTGTATATCGTAGGGCATTTGTAGACAATTCCACAGAAACTTCCATTCGATTCGGTGAACAGCTACACGCTATGCATGGATCAACATAGTTTTCTTTGCTTGTAGATTTTCAGCTTGGATATATTTGTTGAATATTTGATAACATGATGATCTCCATCAGCGTTCAGCTTCCAACATTTTGTTTTGACATAATATATCTTAACCCCTTCCCATGGCGACTGAAACAATCCGGCATCCATAGAATACCTTGCAATCTAAAAAAACAAACTTTGCACTTGCATCTGGCTGGTTGTCTTGACATGTAGACTTTGCATGAGGATGTATGATGTTTCCAGCTGGGCTTTTTATGTTTTGCATGATGTTTCTAGTGTTGATTACTGACATACGTGTTGTAATACTGTAGAGCGTGGCTTAGTTTACGATTCAGTTGATAGACTAGACTTGGAATTTAGTATGGCTGGAAGTTAGCATAATAACCTAAGAATAGGTCATAAGATTTTGACTCATGACTTGGCATATGGACAACCCATGGTAAAACTTAATCCCATGACTTGATTCATGTGTGACTTGTGAACATGAGCTAAGTTTTTGGCTTTAAAAATCGAACCTTTGTGACTTAGGATTAGATCGCTTTGAGCACACATCATAATATTAGAGAATATTGCTAAAATATGAAAATCATTAGAGGTTAGGGTTTTTAGGAAATACTGACAAAATTTTGGAATGCAGGTTATAAACAGATTCAGAAGAGTATGGAGCAATCATGATCAATGAATACCTAATGAGGAAATTGAAGATATGAACAATGGTGAATGATAAAGAAAAATGACATTTTTAAGCATGAATGAACATAAATGCCTCAAATTTTCAATGTCATTTTTAGGAGATAACAAGATTATTCAATGGAACGGTTCTTTCTTTCTACCACACCATTTTGTTGAGGATTATGTGGTACAATTAGCTCCCTCCTAATCTTAGTTGCTTTACAAAATCAAACGAGCTCCTTGGAGGTTATCTTCTCCTCCATTATCAAATCTTAGCGTCTTGATCTTCTTATTTGTCAAGTTTTCCACTTCAGCTTTGAATTCTTGGAACTTGCCAAATACTTCATCTTTCATCTTTATCAGGTACTTCCAAGTCTCTCTTGAGAAGTCATATATGAATGTCACATAGTAAAGAGAGCCTCCTAGAGAATTCATTGGCATAGGACCACATACATCTGAGTGTATCAGATCCAAGATCTCCTTGGATCTAGTTTCATTGCTTGGGAATGGCTTCTTAATATTCTTCCCAAGTGCACATCCTCTGCAAACACCTTCATGTACTTATTCTAATTATGGTATGCCTACAACCATATTCTTAGATATGGAAATGATTGATAATGAAGGTGAACATACCTTTTATTCCATAACTCACTAGGATTTAGTTCATCATGTACAAGAGCTTGAGCATTCTGACCTAGGAGTTTATACAATCTTTCTTCACGAATGTCAATAACTCTAACATCTTCTATTTTTTAATCTTTAGACCATACAAGAAATTTTCCATAGACAAAGGCTATTCTATCTCCTTTGTCTTCCAAGAAAGAAATAGATACTAAATTCTTTTTCAAACCAGGAACATATAATACATTGCTAAGATGAACATTGTTACTTGATTCCATTTTGATAGAAGATTTTCCAATTCCCTTGACTGCATAAAAGTTCTTGTCTCCAAGTTCCACTTTATGTGATGTTTCATTTTCCTTCATGCTTGAGACATTTTCACGATCACCTGTCATATGTCTTGAAGCTCCACTATCGATTAGCCACATGTCGTCTTCAAAAGATCATGTAAGAGATTAGTAGTAGAAGAAATATGTTTCTTCATGCTTGGATTTCCTTGAAGGTTCTTCATCATTGGAAACTAATGCATGGTGTCTTTCATTTCTCTTCTTTGCTAGTTTAGGACAATTCTTTTTGTAATGGTCATATTCATGGCATCCAAAACATTGTACCTTTGACATATCTCTCTTATGATTGAATTTCTTTCTTGAGACAAATCTTTTCTTACCTCCATGTTTCCTAAACTTTTTTGCATAGGCTTGACCATCCTCTTTGTTTTGAGATCTTCCTTTTGAATTTATCCTTGTCTCTTCTTGTGCGCAATAGGTCCAAAGTTATTCCAGTGTTGGAAACTCCTTTCTTGTGTTCATGCTTGCAGCAAATGCATCCCATGATCTAGAAAGACCATTAAGTGCTATATTCACAATTTCCTTCTCTGGAATAACTTCTTCAATATCTTGTAGTTGATCTCTCAACTAAGAAATCTTCACAAAGCATGAGGCTACAATTTCATCCTTAGTCATCTTTGTATCACGAAGCTCATTCTTCAAACTCATCACTTGTCCAATATTTTTTACTGCAAAAAGGTTAGTTAGGGAATCATACATCTTCTTGGATGAATCAAGATTGGATATGTAGGGTATCAAGTGATATTTTATAGAGTCCACAATGATACCCATAGCCTTGATGTCATTGTCCTTGAACTTCTCCATTGTTGCAACATTTTGAGGTTCATTTTCTTTTCCTGCTTCAAATTGTGGTTCCACGATCTTGATCTTGCCTTTCATGATATCTAGAAATTTGTTCTTGGCAAGGATGAAGTCAATCCTTGTCTTCTATCTCTGAAGTTTGAAGCTCCTTCTAGTTTTTTCTCTAACTTCATGGAATAAGTCGAGAATGCCTTTGACTTTGACTTTGACTCAAAAATTCAGCCTTGATGTTTTTGCTAGATGAAGGTACCAAGAGGTGCGCTAGGCTAAGGCACACTAGAATGTCCAGGAACTATTCCAAACTTTTCACTTGAAGTTCCCAAAGAGTAAGGTTAAGATGTGTTGTAGCTGCAAAATCAAAAACCCTAGCTCTATTTGCAACTGGTGCTACAACGAGTTTTCCAAGGAATTGTCGCTCTACCTTCCAACAATTAGACTCTTTTAAAGGTAGTGTGGGCCCATAACATGTTAAAATATTCGATGTGTTCATTTAACCATAGACAATATCACAATATTGTCACCCACCATAGGCACGCAACCACCCTCAAGCATCGTAACATTTGACAGATAGAATAATTCTGGAGGTAGCACTATAACCAATAGATAACCAAGATAGCGCACCTTTCTCCAAACATAGTGCACCAAGTAGAAAGTCTCAAACCATAGACCAAAAACCAGTCACCAATGCAGTAGCTACACTTCTCCTCTTGATTTGCGCACTACTTGTCTTGTATGAGATTGTGAGTGAGTGTGTCTCCAAATGAGCTCAAGCACCCTCTATTTATAGTGCTCCATGTTAATTGTCTAGGCTGACTTCTCTTTCTGGAGGGTAATACTTTAATATTATTTATTTTATCGATTTCACTTGTCTTCTAGGGTTATGACACATCTATTTAGGGTTTCTCTAGCTTCCAAAATATTCTATTCTAGTCAGAGGTTACACATGGAGGTTGATATGTTAAGAACCAAAAATCAATATAGCATAGAAAAACCTCAGAATAAGTACTCAATGCCTTGAAAAAGAGAGAAATTTAGATAATAAACCTTTTCGAGGGGGCAACCTCCTTATGCCCACATAAATGTACAATTACAAGATGATTCAAAATGAAAATGTCTCCTTGGTATATATAGGAAACTAGGAGGTATAATTACAACTAATGGACTAAAGCTGACATAAATAAAATAACATTACTAATATAATATGCCCCAATTAAGGGGTAATGAGCCACTATTTAGGGATTAACATGCCCCTCCCCTTGAGACAAGTGTTGTCCGCAACACTTGAGTAACTCTGGATGCCTCTGTATAAAAGGCTCATCTTCCCAAGTGGAATCTTTCGTCGATAGTTTCCTCCATTTAATGAGATACTCTAAAATGGATCTATTCCTCAGCTGGCAAATTCTTGTATCAGTGATGGCTTCAGGCTCCAATATGATTTTTCCTTCCTCATCAAGTTCTGAAAATATAGTTTGAACTGGGATCTTGTCACCTATAACCTTCTTTAAGCATGAAACATGGAAAACTGGGTGTATTTGTGAAGATGTGGGCAACTCCAATTTGTATGCCATAGTACCAATATTTTGCAACACATTATAAGGGCCATAGTACTTTGGTGATAATTTAGTATCCTTCTTGGCTTGCTTGAGGGACATCTGTTTGTATGGTTGTAGTCTCAAAAGCACCCAATCCCCTACTTCAAAACTTCTTTCACTATGATGTTGATCTGCTTGTTGTTTCATATGATTCTGTGCCATGGCCAGGTTGTCCTTTAATATTTGAAGAACTTGTTGTTGATGCTCGATATGATCTTCCACTGCTTGAACCTTAGATTTTTCTTTTAGAGAATAAGTGATGGAAGGAGGGTGGTGTCCATAGAGTGCCATAAATAGTGTCATTTTTGTTGCAGTATGAAAGGAAGTGTTATACCACCATTTTGTCAAGGGTAACCATTTGAACCATTGTGTTTTTTTATCAAATACGAAGCAATGAAGGTAGCCTTACAGACATTTGTTCACTATCTCGGTTTGTCCATCAGATTGAGGATGATACGATGAGCTATGAGCCAATTGAGTACCCAAACAAGAAAATAATTATGTCCAAAAATGTCCAGTGAAGATGGGATCTTTGTCATTTACAATAATCTTTGGCCTGCCATGTAGATTTTGAACTGTCTCCATGAATGCGGTGGCAATTGTACTAGCTTTGAAGGGATGAGAGAGTGCACAAAAGTGTGTGTACTTGGTCAGTCTATCAACAATCACCATGATGACACTCTTTCCTTCAGACTTCGGTAATCCTGTGATGAAATCCATAGAAACCTCCTCCTAGCGCTAACTTTGGATGGCTAATGGTTGTAAAATACCTAGGGTATTAATTGTTTCCACCTTATTTTGTTGGCAAACCAAACATTCTGCCACAAACCTTTGAACATCATTTTTAAGGCCATCCCCAAAAAATTCCTTCTTGACCCTATGATAGGTTTTTAAAAATCCTGAGTGCCTTCCTACTGGAGAAGTGTGCAGTTCCAATAGTACCTTTTGTTTGAGTTGGGATTTCTTACATAAATATAAGCGATCTTTGTACCATAGTGAATCATTTTTCCATGTAAATGTATCTGATGTACTGGAATCTTGTTGCAACCTTTGAATGAGACTCCGCACTTTTTCGTCATTCTTCCATTCATCCCTTGCTTCTATTATCCAATCGGGTTGGATGATCAAGTTAACACAAAGAAAGGCCTCAACATCTTCATCTTTCCTTGAGAGTGCATGATCTACCACAACATTTTGTTTGCCTTTTTATAGAGGATTTCAAAATCATAACCCAATATTTTGGTTACCCATTTTTGTTGTTCTTCTGAAGATAGTCTTTGTTCCAAGAAGTATTTAAGACTATCATGATCTGTTTTGACCTTGAAGTGCCTACCTATTAGGTAAGGACGTCATTTCT